>JAOXNO010000012.1:5863682-5898114 GCA_028565335.1 Limnodromus scolopaceus
GCTGGGGGAGGTGGGGAAGGACCGTGTCGTTCCGGGGCTTCGCCACAAGGAAGCAGCAGAAGCCCAGGATTGAGAGAGCACAGTGGTCCAGCCCCGGCCCGGGGACAGCAGCAGCAGCAGCAGCCAGGGCTGGACCCCGCTGGGGGAAAAGGGGGACACTCCCCCCCCGCCCGGTTTGTCCTCCCCAAAGAGGTGCTGTGCTGATCCCCCCCCTAAATGGACACCCCAGCATCCCGGGGGAGCCCCACTCCTGATGCCCAGGAGCACAAGGCAGGCTGGAAGATGGGGGGGGGGCTCTTATATCACCCAGAAAATTAATTTTCAGAGACTTTGGTCCCAACCTTGGAGCTTTTTATCCTAAAAAACCTGGAAAGGAGGGGACTGGTGAGGAAATATCCATGGGCAAAGAGGTACTACAGGAAGACCTGGGGGCAAAACTGGGCTCTCCCAGTTCCTAGTCTGGTGCCCTACAGGTTAGACTGGCCAGGCCTGACCTCTCCCAGCTCCTCGTGGTCCTGTGTCCCTACAACCCATCCTCAGCCCAGCCCTGGGGGACATGGGATGGATGAAAGAGGTGGCAGCTTGCCCCCAGCCCCGTCCCACCGGGGCTCAGAGGCTCTGGTAACCCCGGGCAGGTCAGTAATGGCACGTTTTGAGGCAGTTTTTGGGGTATCTGTACCTTCACCCACCCACCCCCCAGTTTCCACTCGGGAAATCGCCATGGGGATGCCAAGGCAAGCAGAGGGCCCGGTGCCCTCCTGCCCTTCCCCTCTCCTGACTTCATCATTTTTCCTCCGCAGACTTTTCGAAAAAAGTGCTGAATGCGGCACTGCTTCACTGTAATTATTTATCCAAAGGCGGGGGATGAGAGAAACACACTATGATTAAAAAAATTATTGGTAAAAGGAGGTAAAATAAAGTATTGATCGGGTTGGCTCTATCCCACCTCTGGAAATATAAGAAAGTGACAGGGCTGTATAAAGAATGCCAGGTCCAAAAAAGAAGCTGCTTCTTATTACATCTCAGATACCCACCAAGTGATAAATCCAGGCCACTATAGATCAGGAGTTTATTATTAAAAGCACCAAATGTGGTTAATCAGATGTGGCCTTGGCTACAAATCCAGGCTGGCTCGGGGGCTCAGGACCCAGGGGTGACATTCGGACCTTCACCCAACCTCCAGCACCCCACCAGGTAAAGGCTGCGAATTAGGGATTTGGCATGAACCACGTGGAACCTGCTCTACGAAAACGGGGAGAAAAAGGCAAATTTCCAGCGCCAGTTCTGCACCCCTTTAATACTAAGCCTTAAAATTCCTGCCTGGCAGAGGGGGAGCTGAGGAACAGCAGGGCTGGGCTCTGCAATCCCAATTCCCGGCATAGAGACAGGCCTGAAATGTTTCGGCAAAGGTGAGAGAGACACCGAGACCCTTGAAACGTCTCTCATCAAATCAAAACACTGAGCTTAATGGCTCTGGCTACCTCGGAGACCAATAAAAGCCCCAAAACCGGTTATGAGACTGTGATCTGAGGTTAGAGGAAACCTGGCAGAGTGCTGACTGATTGGAGAGTTATTGGAAATAAATAAAAAGGTTGCATTAAACCTAACGGAAGGTCACAGCGCGAGCGTATCTCATGGAAGGTGACTGCCCTCATTACCCATACCGGGGTACCCCCCTGCACCTTGGGGGACGCAGCCGGTGGTTTCAAGTCTCTTTGTGGAAAAGAGATTTATATAAAACTGATTATTGTTATTTTTGCAGCGGAGGAGCGGCGCATTCATCAGGCCGCTCCGCCTTTCCCCCGCTTTCCATTACTTGACTTAAAGCCCCTGCAACCGACCCCCCTTTTCCAGCCCTGAATTTCTTCAGGGATTTAAAAATAAAATTAAAAAAGGCACATCACAGCCTCTGGAGGGGAACGTGGGGGCGTTGGTCAGTCTTTCCCCACCAGGAGCTGCCTCCAACAGCCCCTTGGCTGGGCAGCATCGCTCCCCCTTCATTCCACCTCCGGGGCGCGCGGAGCCTTTGGCACCAGGGTTTCTGCTGACCCTGAAACGCAGGAGGACTTGGGCTGCGTCCTCCTGAAACCCACCCGGGGGAAGATGCAAAGGGCTTATCTCCGCAGGAGATACCTTATCTCTCACGATGTGAGCGCTCACTTTTTAAGCCTCCTTTGAAAATCCCGGCTTTCTAAACCAAGGAAGGGAACCCAGGCAGGGCAGAGGATGGAAGCATTAAACAGACTGAACCCCCAAAAATATGAGCACAGAGCAAAAAAGGGCTCGCATTAACTTCATACGCCACCGTGTTATTCATGCAACTTCATACGCCACTGCCCTGCATTTCTCCCTCGACACCCCTGTAAATTTGCAGCTTTTCTTCGGACCTTTGCCCAAAAGGTACCAAGTTCTCGTAGGGAAAAAAACATTAAAAATAAAATTCTGCCCAGCGGGGCAAAACTGGAAGCTCCTGACAGCTCAACTCTCAACAACCAAGGGCTGCGGCAAGCTGGAGAATTTGGCCCAGAACCTATAAATCTGAAAACTACAAGATATATTAACTCTGTAACCTCCGTCCTTCTAACCCCGGGAGAGCTCTCCCCCTGGGAATGAAGCATCTTTTCATCTTTCCGGCAGGTAACGGCGCTGGGATGGCTTCACCGCAAACTTTTTCCTGCGGGAAGGGAGACGGTGTGTGTTCCTCCGTCCCCCAGGACCCTCCCGGCGTCGGAGGGGAGGGAGAGGAATATCATGAAGAATTTGTAACCGTGCATGTAGAGATGACATTTATAGGGCTCTCAAATTGGAAACTGTACATTTTATTGCACTCTCTGTCAAAAAATGCAGTTCCATCAGAGGCGAGAACGACAAGGGAAACAACCAATCAATATCTGGGCCTCTAATATCTGGACTGAAAAAAATCATTATCCTGTTACTTTTATTATGGCGTTATGCTTGAAATATGATAGTTTAAGGTTGTTTCCATTACCTCAACAATTTTTAAGGGGTCTTTCCCTCCCCTCCGCCTCTGGCTCAACTCCCTTTGGGCTGAAAATCAGAACAAGTCACTCGAGAGGGGGAGAGGTTGCTCCTGGCTCCCCCCTCAGCCCCATGGGGGGGTATGGTGGGAGCCCCCCAGGTCTCAGCCGCCTCCAGAGACACCAGGAGGGCAGAGGGAGCCCAGGTCCAAGCCCACATGCTCGAGCCAGGCGAGGCAGATCTCTGTCCTGCTGCTGGACCAAATAATTTGGCTCTTGCTTCCCCAACGCCCCCATTGAGGCCCTGTCCCAGCGGCATCCCCGGTGGCTCTCTGCTGGCTTTTGGCAGCGTGTCATTGTCACCAGCACCACAAAACATCAGCAGCACTCGGGATTGAGGAAAGACCATCTCATCCATCACCCCCAGCACATGGTCCTTGCCCCAAAGAGTTAATCTGACCATACACACACGAAGGCAGGACGCAGCTGGGCAAACTCATCCTCCCCAAGCACAACAGCTCACAAGGAGACGCTCTGTCCTCACCTTGCAGGTTCTTTCCTTTCTCTGGGGGTAGTTTGGGGAGCGCTAGGGTTGTATTTAAGTTCTGGGTTCGCGTTGGGAAGATTATTGATGAAGTTTTGCATTACCCAGGCTAAAAGCCCTGCGCTGCTTCTCTCTTCCAGACTGTCTCGCTTCGGTCCCACAGAGCACTAAGTGGGCCCTTAATGAACAAGAGAAAGGTTATCAGGACCCGCATGGGGGCTCAACCGTCTGCTCCAGCGAAAATCAGGAGACGCCACAGATAAGAGTTCAAAGCGATGAGGAGAGACAGCCCGTGCTGGCTGCCGCTCAGGCCACGGCGCGCCCGGGGAGCCGCTTCCCAGCACCGAGGAGCCAGAGCAGGTAAAGAGCCGTCCTTGGTGCACCCCCCCAAGCTTCAGCCCCCCAAAATGCAGCCCTGGAGTGATGGGCAGGGGAGATGCACCGGTGAGGAGGCCCCCAGGTTCTGCTCCACAACCCCTCCAAGCCCCATCCTGCATCCTGCAGAGGATGCTGGTACCCAGCACCTCCCAGACAGAGCCAAAGGTGCTCCCAGCTATGGGGAGCTCATAAAACATGCGAGGTTGGCCACAGGACCACAAGAACAGCAGGGATGCGACCCCAGGAGCAACACCACCTACTGGGGACCTGTGATGGAGGGACATAGATTCTTCCAGCCTTGGATGCTGGAACCTGAGATGCATTTGGGCAGCACCCGCAGCGTTTTGGTCAGGATTTAGCAATTGAGGCAGGGTGAGAGCTCGCCAGGGCACTCACGCACAGGAAAAACTCAATGGAATGAGTTAAATAGGTCTTGGAAGCTGTCTGCTACAGGATGGGCCTGGAGAACACAGCTGGAATAAAGCCCAGGGATGGATAACAGTGTTCAACAAAAAACAAGGCCAAAAGCTTGCAGAATGGAGTCGAAAATGCCCATCAGCATCTCTGACTCCTCTGGTACAGGCAGTTCCTCTTTTAGAGGATGGTCCAAAAGGCGCTGTGGGACTCATCCATCAGAGGGACATTTAAGAGACTCTGCCAGGCTCTATTTACACCGCTGACAGGGTCACAGGGGTAGTGACTTCGTGACAACACGGAGAATTGCACGAGGAGGCAAATCCTGGCCAGTGCCTGGGCGGGAGGGTTCACAGGCTGCCGGGGGATGCTGGCAGCGCAGCTCCTCACCGGGACCTGGACCACAACCCACCCGGGGATGTCACAGGGAGATGCAGGACACTAACCACATGCACAACATCATCAGACCCACCACCGCAGCATCCTGACAAGCCGTGAACAGACATCTAGCAATTACCGAAAGCTGCGAGGGATAATTACTGCTAAGCAGGGAGGAGGGGAAAGGTTCCCAGAAAGCATTTTGTGCTTCAGCCTCCCCGGGCTGCAATAAGCACCAGGTTTAGTCGAGACTAAACTTGCTCATTTCTTGCCCCTTTTTGAAGCAGTCACGCAACGGGGGACCACCAGGGTGGCAATGCGGTGACGGAACCATCTCCCTGTCTGTCACCTCACGCCAGGCCCAGCTCAGAGGTACCTGCCCTTCCCTGCCACCCCACCTCAGTGCTTCTCTCTCCGAGAAATCATATCAGGGCATACAGATTCCTCAGCGCCACGACTTAGACGCCGGAGTTGTTTAAGCGGGACAGCCCGGAAGGTGCTAACCTTTAAAGGATTTGTGGCTGAAGAGCAAGAGAGAGTCGGGAGAGACGGGGCAAGGAGCGAACGCGAAGAAAAGACAGATCAATCCCAACGATTCATCATGCCAAGAGCTGTCCAAATAATCAAAGGCATCAGCCAGGTTGATGTATAGCTGATGTCACCGAGAGAGACCCTTAACAAGGCAGCCAGTACAACAGCTGCTGGTCAGGGAGTGTCTCAGCACACGCCGGGCTGGGGCACGGCAACACAGCCCATCCATCACTGACCCACCTTAATGGCCAACCTTATTAGTAAGCATTCGCCGGGGCTGACAGCCCACAGCAGCCACCCTCGCGCTGCCCAAAACGGGCTGTCCCACCTGGCACGGGGATGGGGTACGTGCCATCCGGGCTCGGTGGGCTCAGCCTGGGAGTCACGGGTGGTCACCGGCCACTGGGGCTGGCTCCAGCGTGACCAAGAGCTTTGGGAGCATCTGTAAAGCCCCATCAGCGGAGGCAGGACACGCTGTAGCAGCTCTGGAGGGAAGGGCCATGGGTCTAGGAGGCATCCCCCATCTCTCTGCACACCAAATATCTATCAGCACCGTGGGGTGAGACCCAGCCGCTTTCCCAGCCCCGCTCTCCCATCCTGATGTCGCAGGACAGGCCACATCAGGGTGATTCTGCGGGGCTGAGCTGGTGTGGAGGCTCCCAGACAACCCCAAAACCAAGGGCTCTCCCTCTGTCTCCCCGTTTCTGACTCCACCGCATCATTCACCTGAGCAGGGCTCACACCTCCCAGCTTGGTTTTTCGTGCCGTAGGTGGGAGGCAATGGCCACAGCCCGGTCGCCACACCAAGAAATGGGGTTTCTCCCAGTCTTTGCCCTTCCACGGGTCTACTCGAGGACCGAGCCCATGCGTGAGGCTGAGCAGTGACATTTACCTGCTTGAGTCCCCAAATTCCTGCTACAAACCCTTTGCTGCACCCTCAGTGACCTGACCGTGGGGACCCAACAGCCCCGGGGACCGATGGGCATCACCCAGCTGGGACGCGTTCCCCTCCCTGGCAGCCACCAAGAGCAGAAGGGACGGTAAAAGCTTTTGCTTCATTTCTTCCTCTATTTTTATTTTCCTGAGGAGCTTTTGCCCCTCGAGTGCCACCCACAGGGTCAGCAAACCCTCCGGGGCTCCAGCTGGGATGCAGGGGGATGCAGTGGGGATGGGAGCAGACCCCACAGACCAGGCCACGGAAAAACACCAGCTCCACTCGCCGAGTCCGAAATCCCCGGGTGGAAACACAGAAGATTTACCAGCAGATGGCACTGCCCCCCCCACGGCCACCCGCGTCCCCACTGCCCCTCTGCTCACAGGAGGGGGAAAAGCATCTTCCCGCCTGTAAACCTCACACCAGAAACTGCCCCCGACACACACGTGTGTGCACACGCATGTTTTCACATCTGTGCACGTAGTGGGATGGTTTGCATGTAAAAAAACATGCAAAAATCCCTTGTTTTTCCTCATCTGGGGCAACGAGATGCGCTAATGACTCTAATGAATTAATAACATTAATGCAGGTGACATATATGGTGCTATAACATCTTAAAACCTCCTGCCACCAGGCAGGATGGGGTTCCTACTCCTGTATACGTGGGTGTCTGTAGGAAGGCTCAGCCCCTCGGCCAAGCAGGCGCAGCTCAGCCCAAACTCAGCTTCTCCTAAAACACCCCCTTTTTCTGCCAGGCCCCAAGTCAGGATCCCATTGGATTAACTGGAGTCCAGTTGATTGCTGCAGTTTCAATAGCTTGTTCAGCCATCGATTGCCGTCATGTCACTGGGAGAAAAGGATTAATAATCGGGTGCTCAGGTTGGCTCAATACTGCTGATAGTGCCTGACAAAATACCGTTAGGAGCACTCCCACCGGAACACTATCTATGTAGGAAAGCTGCAAGAAACATCATTCAGGGTTTCGCGGAATAATGATTAACTCCAGATCTTCAGCCTAGAAAATCCAACAAATAGTTTCTATTATTTCCAGATAAATTCTCCCTCTTCTTCAGTTCATTGCTGTTGCACACACAAACCTTTTCAGTGAAACCCACCAGGGGAGATGCATCTTTTCCTGTCTCTCCCCCCTCCTCCTCCCCCCACAACCCCTTTATAATCCATCCCAGAGGAAACACACTTCTTCCCAACCCTCACATTTCTTCTGACCCTCAGCTAAGAAAAACACAATCCCTCGCAGCCCCTGATGCCGCAGACGAGGAACGGAGGAGTCCCACCAGGTTCCTGTGTCGGGAGCGCTACCGATGTCCTGCCTAGCCTTGGGCATGTCACTTCTGCTGGTCACCAGCTCCCTGCCACCGCTGGATGGCAAGGGACACCCTCACACACACATCCTCTGGGCTCCCTGTGACCCACGGAGCAGCAGCACTGGCAGGGAGCTGTGGTGCCCCCCAATTCCCTCCTCGCTTCCAACCTCACTTAGAACCAGGGCTGAGCCTGAGCACGTGAGGGCAGAGATGGCTCCTCAGCCGTGGAGCTGCAGGATCCAACCCACCATCCCATCTTCCAGCCTCCCTGAGCCGGTGCTGGGGGCAGATCCGGTGACCTCCCTCCGAATAAAAGGAGGAAGGGATTGGGGCAGTAAATCCCATCCCGGTGCACATCAGCCCGGCAGTAAATCGGAATCCTCTCCGTGCCCTCTTTATTATCACATTCACAGCATGAAGTTATGAGCTTCTTCACAGCTCCTGCTATAAAAATGTGATGGATGGCAGGGGAACCTCAGGGAGTTAATCTATTCTCCCATTAAATTTTACTTTAATTGGTCTTTGAGTCAATCAGAAACTCACTAGACAGTGAATTAAGAAAAGAAAAAGGGGAAAAAAAAAGAATGAAACAGGGTAGGGGGAGTAAAAGGAGGTGCCTTTTTTGCTGTTACTATATTATAATACTGGATTAGCCTTCTAGAGAAAGGCAAGAGGCTGGCAGGCCACGCGGAGCCAGTTCTGCATGGCCTGAGGTATCACTACAGAGGGGGAGAGAGAGTCCAGCGATGCACAAAAAATATCGTCAGAAAACACAGGGGCATCAACAAGATCTGGCCATCAGCAAGAGCGAAGCAGCAGCGAGCCGGCCCCGCGCTGGTGACAGGGACGCGAGAGGGAGGACGGCAAACGGCATCACTAAATAACCGACGTCAAGAACACGAAAGTGGAGGTTGGGGACGGGGGCAGCGTTCCTGATTTCTGGCAATGAGCGGTGCCGGATGGCAAGTGGCACCTGGAGTGGCTCCACCGAGGTCCCGGCATCGTCCCCAAGTGGCATCGTCCCAGCCAGGAGCAAAGCGGATGGTTTGGGAAAGCAGGTTTGGTGACTGAGTTGCCCGTGTGGTATTAAAACCTTTAACGGGCTCCAGATAAAGGTATTGGGGGCTCATTAACAGCCTCCCGGGATTTCCCATCTGATTAAAAGAGTAAGTGGCTCAGGCTGCAGATCAAATATCCTAACAAAAATCCAAACTGCAGCAGCCGGAATAAAACCAGAGGAAAATGGAAGACAAAACGAGGCTGCTGTGCTCGGGAGCAGCGTGTCGGGGCTGACGGCTGAAGTTTATGCCCTGGAATATATGATAATAAGGTTTTACGGGAGCGAGCCCGTAGGGACAGGCATTGTCTCTGTAAACAACGGACTTCGGGGAAAAGCTGAGGTTTGAGTAATGTGCTCAACCTTCACTTATGATAATATATAGATATATATGCATATGAGTACATATATGCGCATACACACGTATAGACACACACAGGGTGGGAAGGGCAGGGAATTAGCACCCTGCTCTGCCCCCAGGACCCCGCTGCCTGCACCCCGGAGCGAGGAACACCTCGCCCTGGGCTGGTGTGAGATACTGAAACCAGTAACTCGGGCAGGGAGGAACTGGTCCCAGACATGGTGCGGCCCCACACAGGTGGGACGCTTTGGGGCAGAGCTGGACCCACAGAGATGGTCGATATTTGCACCCGAGTCAAATGCTTCAGCCTGTGTGAGCCCGGTGGAGGTGCGAGGGGTGCAGCACCCCCAGACCCCAGTCTCAGAGGGTAAAATCTCTTCCTGGGGAGAGGGCAGACCCCAAAAGCTCCCCCTTTGACCAGCCTCGGTGGCAAAGAGCAGGCAGTGGGCTGGAGGGGGATTTCACAGGTCCCCGCTGCAGGAACGACTGCCAGTTGTGCGATTTCACCAGGAGCATTGCAAATGTTTCCTTTAAAGCCCTGTGCTCCTGGAGTCCCGTGAACACACGCCACACAGCTTCATTTTTCCTCACAGAGGGAAGAAAAGCTTTAAAACACAAGGGAGGAGACAGACAACAAAGCCAGACCCTGCATTTACGATGCTTCAGAATTATGGGCAGCACCATCTCGACCTGGGGGGCAGCGTTGGTGCCAAGTACCGGGGTGCAGACATGTCCCCAGCCACCTGAATCCACCTCCCAGGCAGCACATTGGCTCTGAGAGCCAAAAAGTTATGATTTTTCATTTTGGAGGGAGGAAGAGGAGGAGGAAGAGGAAGGAGACGAGCGTGGAAGGTTGGCTTGGGCTTTTGCAATGGAAATGGGGAAATCCAGCCCCATCCAGTATGGATTGATGCATTCCCACGCCTCCTCTCTCCAAAATGAGGACCGAGTGATGCTGCTGGCCCTGGCTCCACCAAAACACACCTGCACCAGCCCGAGAGGCCGAAGAGCAGCCCAGGCTCCCTGTGCAGGATCGGTGCTTGACCCCAGGATGAACCCCGCAGCCTCTCGGAGCGGAGGCAGCCACGAGTCCCCCGGGAACGTGCCCTTCGGCGCGGCTTTCGCCTGCGGATGGGTGGCAAGAAGGGGAGAGGGATGGCGGCAGGCGGGAGCGGTCCTGGGTAATTATGAAAATTAGATCTTTTAAGCCCCAGACTTTAGGCTCAATTTGGACTGACAGCTCATGAAGAGATCATCTGACGCCCTTAATGGGCGAACAAGGGTTCAGCGGCTGTGTGCAATTAAATCATGCACGTCGGTGTTGCGGCTGCCACGGGGAGGGAAGCCCAGATGTGCTGGAGAGGGGGGGTTAGGGATCCCTCTGCATCCAGCCCCCGGCTCTGCTCCTCAGGAACACGGGGCAAAAGCATCTCACACGCTCATTCCATCACCTCCTGTACCCCTCCGTGCCCGCTGGCTCAGGTTCTGTTTCTGCTGGGGTAAACCCCGGGCTAACGTGCCAGCGGCCACGAGAATTTGGCCCCACGCAGGCAATTAGTTCTCCTAACAACCCACCACCTATTCGTCACCTTCACTTTGTGCTTTATGCAGTTTACAATAAATCAGTGGGCAAAGCCAAGACCAGAACTCGGAAGCGCTTGGGTCCCCGTTCCAGGTTTTCTGGGCAGTCTCAGCAAAGGCACGGTTTACCACCAAGACGATTCCTGGTGCAAAATCTCCATCGCCAGAGTCCCCGTGGGAAAAAAGCCACAAGGGGGATGTGATTCACGGTGGTGGCGGGTTTACCTGCCCCACTGCTGTCAGTCACCCTCGGTGGCATAGCAGGGACATCCCAGGGGCCAGAGCTCGTGCCTGGACCATCCTTACGTGCAGGAAACCCCTCCGCCCCTTTGCCACGTGTGCCAACGAGCCCCCACGCAGAGCTGAAGGGGTTAATGTGCACCGGACCCCATCCTGAGCAAGAGCAGGGTCTGCTCTGCCCGGAGCAAATGTTCTTCCAATCTCTTCCAAAAGTCAGAGGATGAGGTGGAGCGAGAATAAAACCTCTCCCCTGCCCGGCGTCCGCCTTCCCATCCCCTGCCACCCTCCGGGCTCGGCCCCACCGGCGGCAGCCAGGGAATGAGCGCCGTCCATCAGCGCCCGAGCAGGAGCGTTCGGAGGGGTGTAATTCTGCCGGAGGAGAATGGACTTTCCCGAGCACATGGACCTAAACTGCAGAGAAACAGAGCCCTAAATCTCCGGGTGTAGATTTACGGCCTCCATTCTCTTTCTTTACTGCAAATACAATCCGGCAGTAATGGTCTAACACAGGAACACCATCACCAACTGGCTGATGGCTCACATAAAAGCAATGTCAACCAAAAACTATGAGTTTATAAAAGGGAACAAACCCTCAACAGTGACAAGAACATGAAACCCATTAACAATTTAAACACTCTCCATTTTTTATTCCCCACCTTGAAGCTATTACGGCTGATAGAAGGCTTCACAGCTGAGTTAACCACTTCAAGGGAGGGCTGCGCGCTCGCACGCAGGCTCACACGCGTAAGGAGTTTGCCGAGGCCACGAGGTGGGAGGTGACGTGGTTTAAAACCATCCAGGGCTTTGCTCCTGCAAGATGCTCAGCCGCCCTCCCCTCCCAGGACCCGCTCAGCACCTGGGCAGGATTCGCCCGCTTGCAATTTCCAAAGCTTTTGGAAGGCGCCTGGTAACCCCGAGATACCGAAAGATTATTGCTATGGTTACTGGAGGGAAAAAAAAAAAAACAACCACCAACAAAAAACCATCGCAGGTGTGTTATAATTGTTTTTTCTGGAGATTTTCTTGCTGCTCTGGGTCTCTTTTGGCGCCTTGTCATATTATGGAGCAAATATTTGTGGAAGCTGTTGTGGAGTCCCGGAGCTGAGCACCGAGCCAGCGCGGAGGAGAGGGGAGAGACCACCTGCTCGGGGAAACGCTTCTTCTCGGCAAGATTTTGCAGAAAATAGAGTCAAACCCCACACATTTTGGGGGGGCCATTTAAAATCACACCCAATTCAGCACCCAAACGTTAAATGCCCCTGCACCAGGCGCCCGGTGCCGGCTCCCAGCAAAGTGCAGCAAACCTGCCAGGACGCCGCTCCCGGCTCTCCACTGACCCTGAAAACACCATTTTCCCTCTCTAACTATCAATTTTCTCCAGCTGCAAACCAGGGATAACACCAGTTAACCTCTACTGTAAAGTGCTTGATAATCTTCGATGTAAGGCACTCTGTCCTAACAGGAAATCGACTGTAATTTTTCCCTGTTATTAGAGAAACCAAAACGGGGCTGATCCTCACCCAGCCTGGTTTAGACCTTCTTGCAGGAGCTGCCCCAGGAGCAGGAACAGCTTTGGATCCTCGAGGTCTAAAAAACCTCCATGCAAGGTGTGATGCTGTTTGTGTTGGAGATATCATAGATGGTTGAGGATACCATTGATCACTGAGGATATCACAGATCATTGAGGATATCATTGATCATTGAGGATATCACTGATCATTGGGGATATCACTGATCATTGAGGATATCACTGATCATTGGTGATATCACTGATCATTGGGGATATCACTGATCGTTGGGGATATCACTGATCATTGAGGATATCATTGATCACTGGGGATATCACTGATCATTGGGGATATCATTGATCACTGGGGATATCACTGATCATTGGGGATATCACTGATCGTTGAGGATATCATTGATCGTTGATAAAACCAGGTGATTTGGGAAAGGGAGAGCGGTGGGGCAGGTGGCCATGCTGCTCCCCAGCTCCCACACAAACACCCTTGGAGCCCAATTTTCCGGGCTGGCTCTATCACGTCAATGGCTGTGCATCCTGAAATTGAGACTGTGGGTGCAACCTGTACCCACAGACCCCACCGGGTCCCTGTGGCATTGCCGTCCCCTCCCTTCCTTCCTTCCTGCCTGCCCTGGGGCAAACAGCAGGACCGAGGGAACAGCTTGAAATCAGATCCTCGTCCCCAAATGGAAGGAAGTGGCACTGGAGGCTCCTGCCATAAAGCCGGTCCCATCCTATTGAAACGCCGGCAGATGGGGCCATAAACGTTTCCTCCTCCCCTCGCTAACAGCCACCGAGGCTTCAGATTCATCTTTATCTTTATCTTGCTGTCAGGTTGTAAATGCCTCTCGCTCCGTCTCTCGCAGCTGGGACGCGCCAGGCCAGTTCCCTTCCTCCGGAGGTTCCTTTTAACCGACAGCAGGGGGGAAAGGAGAGGGTGAGGGTGGAACGAAAATGGGATCCGCAAGCAAAAAGGAAAGGAACCCACACGTGTCTCACACAAGGGCTTGTGAATTCCCCTGCGAGATGTCCGTGGGATGGAAGCAGGACCAGGAGGACCCACCAGCGGCTCTGATGGGGCCAAAATCAAAACCACCCACAGATCCAGGCACCCCCCTATTAGCATATGTAAATCACAGGCGTTGTGGCAGGGATTAATGTACCCTCTTGTTTACCTGCGCTGATTCGGGTTAGATATTTACACAAATAGCACGAACATCTGCAGCTTCATTAGGCAAGATAAAAGTTAAGGACTATAAACCTTTATGCTTCCAGTCGTAAAGCAGTAAGGGTCAGAAGGGAATTTCTAAATATAGGCCGGTTGTTCCATCACTGCCCATTATGGGCTTTTCTTGTGACTCTCCAAAGCAGCTGGTGCTGGCCACTGGTAGGCACCGGCTACTGGACAAGGTGGGCCATGAGTCTGATGTGAGATGGCACATCCCACACACCCACAGCCTTGGGTTTATATCACAATGGCACGCGAGGACCTCACATAAGATCAGAGTTTGCTGTATCATTGGGCAAAGAAACAGAGACAATGACCTCTGGTTTGAAGACCTGAGACTCCACAGCTCTATACTGGAAAAGCCACCTTTAGGCTCCACAATTAACATTCCCTTGATGTCACCTTTTTGATCTGGCTTTTCTACTTGTTTGAAGATTTGGGCAGGCAACTCGTATCATCACACCAGGTACTTTCTGGCTCGTAACATTCAGCTCTGGACCAGAAAGGACATTTCTGCTTATTCAGGACCCGCTGGAGCTCACCCATCCTCAGCTGCATCCAATGTCATTCCTGGGGCTGATGCTTTCCCACCCTTATGAAGAGCTCAGACCGTAAGACCTTGAGTCTGAATTCCACAGACTAATTCCCTATTTTTTAAATGCCAAGTATTAATTTTCCATTCTACCCTACTCCCGTATCCACCTTCTTATGAAAAACAATGCCATAAAATCAAAAAACCCGTGCAGCCATCCCTCCACACGCTCATGGAGCGACCAGCTCAGATCAGGCAGAGACTCATAGAGGGTCTCACATCAAACTGCAGCCGAATTGGGACCGGGGGCCACCAACCCCTACTCTAAACACCGCATTTCCACAGCCAGCGACAAACTGAAGAGGAAAGGCAGCCCGAGGAGCATACGGATACATTCAGCCTCCACCATCCCACCAGCAGGAGAAGCCTGACAAGACGACTGCAGTTTTTGACCCCTGTGATATTTGTGGCACAGAGGCCATCCTCAGAGCTGCAATCGGATGGGAGACACCGTGCTTCAAAGCAGAAATTCTGGGCGAAGCGGTTAAAACCCCCTAACTAATAATAATAGTGACAGGCTGACGTTAATTAGGACAAGTGGACTCTTGTTCAAACAGTTTACTAAATGTTGCTTCATCCTGCCCGGGGAATGGATGCTCTCGACTGCTTTATTGCGCTGGACCCCGACCTTTGATTTTACGAACAGTGTATTTTGGAGGTATCCTGGTTGAAAGGGTGAAAGTTCCGTAGGAGGAAACGAGCTGACAACACTCCTCCGCTGAAACCCCAACACAGGATGCTCCAGCTCAGCCCTGCATCTTGGCTCCTGCCCGAACGGCTGCACGGCCACGGGGACACCATCCTCCACGAGTCCTGGCGAGAGCAGAGCTGCCACCACAGGCAAACCAGCCAGTTTTTCAAGGATTTAATGATTTTTAAGGGCCTAAGGACCAGCTGTGTCTCACAAGAGGATACGGCATTTTAAAGCCCCTTATATCCAGCGTCAGATGTGCCTCAGCTCCCCTTGGGCTTGTGAAGCTGCAGGAGATGCTCCAGGAGCTCCTCCAGAGAGCTCCTGACGGAGAGCCCACGCTTCTCCCTCGCTCCACTGACACATCAAGGGGTTTTATGCTGAAGTTTCCCACCTGACTCCCTTTGGCGCTGAATCCGCTGCAAAAATGACAGATTTTTTACACCCAGCCGTTTTTTCCTGATATTTTACATGAAGCAATAAAGCCTGGATATGCCTCTGCCACGGTGGTGCCTGGAAAGGGTACCCGTGGTGTGTGGGGTCCGCCTGCACCGGGACAGCTCAGGCAAGGTGGGGGTCATGAAATAAATAGCTTTTTCTTTCCGAGGATCAAGGAGCTCTGACCAGTTTTTCCCACCACGAGCCGGAAACGTGACGAATGCAAAACTCTCTCTGCCTTGGGAGGTTTGAGGGCTTGTCCCCTTGAATGTTTAATAAAGATGTTTTTTAAGGGAAGAGTGTAAACACGGAGGAATTTATTTTTATCTTTTTAATTGTGGGAGCGCGCTCTGCGTTTGTGTTTTTCAGGATTAACAGCCAGAGCCGGAGCTCTCCGTTTTCTAAGTCTTCTAATTCCACTAAACATCCGCTACCCTGAAAGGACTCCACAGAATCCCATAAAACATTATTTATCTGTGTGCGTTAGCTGCACGATACTGTAATTTCCAGAATAAATGCTGGGTGTAAATTGTTGTTTATGTTGGAGTCTGACTGTCTTTACGAGAAACAAAGTGAAAACTGAATCTTCACGGCTTTATTTCTTCCGCTGAAACCTCTTCTGCAGAAGGAGAAATGCCTGGTGGAGCGCCTTAATGGATGGCTGTAAAGATTGTTGGGTTAAAACAAAGTACAGGGAATCACCTTCATCCCCCCCTTTTACTGCCAAATCCTCAGCTGGTGTAAATTGGTGTAGCTCCAGTGACTTCGGTTCATCTGGCCCACGAGTGTCATTTAAATCAAGCTAAATTAAAGCGAAAGCAGCGCCATTCACATGGTTCTAATTAAAGGCCCATCAATGTTTCCATCACAAACCCTGGCTGGTGGAAACCACCTCCTTCCACACCGGTGTCCAGCCCCGCGCCGTGGGCACAGCACCCTGAGCGTCCCCCGGGGACCTGCATCCTGTCCTTGCAAGGGCTGAGAAGATGCTCTGAGGGACCTCGCTCCGGAACAGGTACCACGCTGGTTCTCTTTGTGGATAAACATCTTTGGAAGAGTCTGACCAGGCTCCAGAAAGGACTTTGGGGCGTGACCTGTCCTCACTGCTCCTCATGCAGCTGCTGTGGAGAAACAACCCTGTGCTCCTTAAAGCCTGGACCCACCTCGTTTAACTTTTGAGACCCACGTGAGATGCCTCCGTTAGCAAAAATGCCTCCTCCTCCTCTTGCTGGAGGCAAACCTCTCCCTGGGGATGCTTCACTCTGCCCCAAGGTCTTGAGGTCTTCACCCAGGCTCCTGTCTGATGGCCTGAAGTGAGGGGGGATGCATCTGAGCCATCTATCCACTACAGGAACGGAGAAGCTTGGACTTCATCTTGACTTCACTCTCTGGTGGATGCTTTATTTTATCACCACCAGGTGAAAAGCACTTGCCAGATGCAACGGTGCAAACTCAGGTGGGATGGAGCTTAAGTTGGGAGAGCCCAGTTTGGGACAAGAGCGTGAGAGACGTGGCTTTGCACATGTCACACAACTGATGGTGGCACTGTGGGGACTTCACTGCCCTCTCCCATCTGCACTGGCCCTTGTGTGCCCGGACTGGGAGCGTTTCTGGGTTGGGGCTGCCTTGAACTTGGTGTCTGTGCTGAGGAACCAGCTGTCACACAGTGGACGTGGTCAGGCAGGACCTCCTGCAGCAGGGACATGCCATGAGCCGTGATCTCCTGGGCAGCGTGAAACTCCTTCATCCACACAAAACACAGAGCTCGTCCTGCTCCCAGCTCCCAAAAACTTTGTCCTTCAGTGTCATCAGTGAAAAACCTCTCTTAATGAGGTGCTGGGACAGGAGAAGGGGACAGAAGGGCTCATCCTTGGCCTGGGTGACCCCCAAGAGCTCCTGGGCTGTCCCATGGGAGAAGGTAAAGCCCAACATCTCCCACACCGCGGCGACTAACCCAGGTCCTTTCCATGAGGACATCAGGCCCCTGTTCATCCCTTCTCTGCTTTTTGAAGGAGCCACAGGAGGGACACGAGCCCCCCCTCACCCTCCCGGTCCCCAGGGTGATACCGAAAGGGCCATCACTGCTCGGCTCCGAGCGGCAGAAGATCAAAGTTCAGGGAAACTTTTGATGAAGTGCTCTGGCAGGCCCATCATCGGGAAGCAAGAAAGGTCAGAGAGTGGAAAAAATAATAAGAAAATATAACTGCTTTCTTATGAGGAAAATATTATGAGTTCTTCCCCTTTTTCAGCTTTTATGGAAGGAGATTCTGCCAGTTCCCTCAGAAAAAAAGAAGAAAAAGTAGTTTTAAAATGAGATTATGCACCTTCAGGGTGCCATTAGGAAGTTTTACTGTACTGAGATGACATGAAAGCTCTGGAATTAATATCCCTGAGATGCTTCAAACCTGCAATAGCAATTATTGTACTACGTGTCCCTGGATAAATAATAGGGCCATTCAGCTAATTAGCTTCAATGATTTCAGCTCCCTGTAAATTCTCTCTCACTCGGCTATAAAAATAACACTAGGCAAACTTTTGGTAACAGAAACTTCTTTCAGGGAAAAAAAAAAATAAGGGGGTTCCCCCAGCTCCTAATTCATAACTGCTGTCGTGGTAGCGGCGCGATTCCAAGGACTGGAAATATTAATAGGCCATAATAGAAAATATAAAAGGAGAACCATTATTAATTGCCATTTACTGGTAATAAACCTATCACACCAATTTCTGCCCGCGCACATGTGCAACCCCATTAATTTCAATGGGGCTGCACGTGTTAATTGAGAGCAGAATTTAGTCCACTGGTTGTAATTAATTAATCAAGTTTTCAGTATGGTTTGCATACTTTAAATCTTTTTCTTTTTTTTTTTCTTTTTTTTTTTTTTTACAAATTATTTTATGTCTCCACATTTCTCTAGGTTTGACTCACGCAACAGGGGCTCCGCTCTCCACCACACCGTGATTTACTCCGGGGAAGAAGGGGTTTTATCCTGCCACGGCTCATTTTGCACGGGGTAAATTCACCGCCGCGCATCAGCCCCCGCCGGACCCTGCCCCAATCCCTGCCCTGAATTATTTGGGCCATATTCTGACCGACACCAGCACCCCTCAGTCCCGAGCACCCGCTGTCCCGCAGGACTGCCCCCACCGCGCCGATGGCCACCGTTTTCTGGGGGTTTGGGGTGTCTGGAGCAGGAAAATACCACTTTGGAGGAGCGGCAGCACCGCCGGCATCTGCTTTTCAGCCCTGATGCACCGAGAAATTTCAAGTACTGACAAATTCCCATCTAATTTCATGCACAGAGTTAAGCACGTAATTAAGTGTTTCCTTTCGAGCCCGTACGGTTCTGCCTGGAGAAGGGAATGTTGTGATAGCGATACGTTCTGGGTCTTTTTATGAAATATGAAGCAAGTTTCAAAGGCCAAATGTTAATAGCATTAATATCGTTCCCCCCTCCCGGATCTCAGGTGTCCATCAGGGGACGCGGCCACTGCCTTTTTCCAAAGACCTCGATACCTACAACGGGATGAAAATTCTTTGTGCTTCTGATTTGAAGTAAACCTGATTTCCAATATAGCGACCAACTAAGCAAAACAAAGCAAAGGCGCAGAGAATTTTAGGAAGACGGGGAAAAAAGTCAAAATAAGGAAGCATCCTAAGTGCTTTCCAAGACCAGATTTTTTTGTGTGTGCAATTCAAAACAGGTAAGGCTCAATTATTATTTTTTTTTTAAATAAATGAGCGTATGCTCAACCCGTTCTTTTCACCCCCTGAAAGTCCTAACGACTGAGGGAGCCGAGCACTTCCCAGGGTGAGAAAAGACCCAGCAAAGGCAGGTGATGAGCAGTTTCCAGCAGAATACAGCCCAAAAAGCTGGGTTGCCCCGTGCTGGAGCCCGGAAAGCCCCAAAGGCTCCTGCAAAAGTCCCAGGGAAGGTGGGAAGCCCAGGGGCTGGTGGCTGCGTGTCGGGGCAGCAGGAGCCACCGTGTCCCCTCGTCCCAGGGTGGCACCGGCCGCTGGTGTCCGTGTCCCGCACACGGACCTGGGCTGCGAGAAGGATAGAAAACCAAAGTCATTCCTCTAAATAGAAATTTATCTCCGGCATCCCCCTGCGTCTACGCGGCAGCACTTTCCCTCTCAGCACTCGACACGACGGCCCTGGGTGGTAAATATTAATAACAATCCTGTGATCAGACACCACACGGTCCCGAAAGAACCGGCCCAATGTTATTTTAGGGCTCTCAAATCCCTTTCTCCGTCCTCCCCGTCAGCCGCTGCCGCGCTGCCTGCAAATACATTCCACTTTCGGCGGGATCTACACACTCAGCTGATGAGAAATCCAGGCACCTCGCTCGCCGAGGATGGAAAGTCATAACATTTGTTTTGGAAATTTATTTTAGCCAATATTTCTCAATAAAATAAATTGTATAAATGAAATCAGACTGACACCGCAATATTTCCTAACTAGCTGGCGTCTCCCTGCAGCACTCAGGGACTGTCAGAAATTTTTCCCTGAGGTTTTCCCCGTTTATTTTATTTATTTTTGTAAAGCAGGGGAACGTGTGAAGGTTTTGGCACGGTATATTTTTCAAATCAGTGCAAACCTCATTACATAATAAGCAGGTTTTGCATGTTTCCCCGTGACACGGGCCTCCAGTTTGAGGCACGATCGCTAAATATTCTCATACCGTTTCAACTAATATGACAGGTTAAAAAAAATTAAAAGCCAATTCTGAAAATAATTAATTTGTTGCCCTCAACACCTTTGGACATCTGTGGAATTTGAAATTGTAAGATTCAAGCCCAGGTTTGAATGGGTAAAATTGCCTTTTATTTTTAGGGCTGATACTGAATTCTGGTCACTGCAAGGAAGATGAGGAAAGGTTTTTGCATCGGTGACCACCCTCTGTCACAAGCATCGCAAAGAATTAGTGTAAGAAAGAAAGAAACCCAAGCACGGCAAAGATGCAGGAAAAAATCTGTACGGATCAACACCACCAAGAGGGATTTAAACCTGGGACCAGACACCAGCAAGAGCTGGAGAACCACTAAACCCCAGAATTAATCTCCCCTGGAGGGAGCTGAGCCCTTCATTTCACACATGTTCCTCAGCACATTGAAGAGGAGAAGACTTCAGTGTTTGCTGAACCGGGACCAGGGCTTCAGAGAACAAGCTGGTGGTCAAATCCACGGCAGGAGGAGGAACGCGTTCTTCTTTATTTTGCAGAGAAACCAACAAAAGCTCAACGAGGTTGAGGTCACACAAATCGGGCCTACACTGGGTTTTGGTGGCACAAGGCCCTGGGTTGCTTGGTGTCCCCATGGGAAGAGCTCTGGGCAGGAGCATCCCCTGGGATGCTCTGCTTCTCTCCTCCACATCTAGGGAACATCCAGGAAAGGGAACATCCAGAAAAAGGAACACCCAGAAATGGGAACATCCAGAAAAAGGAACATCCAGATGGCATTAGCACTTGCTCCAAGGTCTCTCCTCCACACTGAAGGACCGGTCCATGCCCATCATCCCTTTTTCCTCTGGTCATGGCCACGTGAAGCTCCAGGCACAAACCTGGAGGGAAATCTCAGCGTGGCAGCTGCGCGCCCGGCAGCGTGAGAAATGAGCCGGCTGCGCATTGAAAAGCAAGCGCTGGAAAAACGTGACAAATTCAGCCCTAATTCCTCAAGGGTTTAAATTTGTCACTATTGGGGTTAAATTGCTTTCAAGGGCTTGCATTATGTGGATACAGCTTTCAAAAAGCAGGACAGGCTGAAATGCCTCATGTTGACCCATTCATGTACCCGTGGCCTTAATCTAAACTTTCCTGGATCTCATTCTATGAATAATTATACACACACAGGAGGGCAGCTCATCAGCTGGCGTAAACTGGCTTAACTCCACCGAAGTAATTGGAGAACAGGCCAGAATAGCGTTTCCAGACATGGTACGATGCCACTGGGGTTGAGCAGGCAGCGCACGAGGGCTGCAGGCAGGAGTCCGGGCTTTTATCACCGCTCTGGGATCAGCTCTGGTCCAACGGACGCCGAGCCAGGACGCCCGCACTCCTTTGCCAGCTCCCTGTGTGTCTTTCGAGCTTGCTTAATTCAGTTTGCTTCTCTTTACCTTTAGCATCCCTTTATTTTTTTACAGAATAAAACCGCCGTCATCTTGAGAAAGCAGCTGGAATTGTGTGGTTAAAAACTCTCTGAGCATCGCTGCATGCCACTATTTCTTCCTCATTTTAAGGCATCCATGTGCAGTTAACTCCGCTCACGGTTACCCTCCCTTTTGCCTCCCAAAATCCACTTTCAGCCTCAGTTTCTTGCACTCACGCCGTCCTGACCCACGGAAAATGGGGGTATGCACCAGGTAACCTGACTTGAATTCCCAAACGGCGTCTTCCCAGCACCCAGATCAATTCCCGGTGCCCTTCGCAAGAGCTTCCCCCATGTGCAGCCTGGGCGGGAGGTCCTGCCCCACGTCGTATGGATGTGGACAACGTATACGTATGTGGAGGGGATCCTCGTGAATCCTCTCTCCATCCCTCCTCTGCTCCACCTGGATGGAGAGATTTAGTCCCACAGCCAGAATCAGAGAGCATCGCAGACTGCTCATCTCACCAATCAATTTTTACGGCTGGAGAGGATAATAATGGTAATATCAGTATAAAAAAACCCCGCAATGACCCATAACAGTAACATATTACAGCTCCTTTTAAATAACTGTGCTGGCTGCAGTTTCTTTGTTTCTCCGGCAGCAGACAAGCCGAGGCGCTGGGACCGTCTCCGTGTCTCCGGGATGTGCCAACGCTCCCAAAGCGAGGAGGACACCTGGGGATGGGGATGAGCCGTGGGAGAGGGATGGGGGGGGATAACAGAGGGGAGCGCTCACCCCCCTAAAGGCAACTCCATCTCAACCTGGGAAAATCGAGGCTGAGATTTCGTCGTCTCCTTGTCCCCACGGCCCAGCAGAGCCGTCCTCTGCGGCCGGTCCCTCTGAGAGCGAAGAGGCGGCGCGTTCCAAGCACAGCTGTAAGCCCACGAAGCAGAATGCGACGCGTAATTTCCAACACACACCCCCCCCCCCGACCATATGCTGCATGGGGAAAACCTGAAGACGGAGGGTTTTGCTGTAAGGCCGGGCACCGAAAGGGAACGGGTTCCCTAGAGGTGACAGACCTTTCCTGGGGCTTATTGGTACTGGAGGAAGCAAAGTTCTCACTCGCCAGATGCAAGGCAAACAAGTGGAAATACAAAACTCCCCCTCACCTTCGCTCCCAAAAGCCCAGGGAGGGGAGGACAGGGTTTATTTTACCATGGGATGTTGTGTTCCCCACTGAAGGGAGGGACGAGGGAAATCTGAACATCTTTTCATTTGATTCCAGGAGGACAAACTACACAAAATTTCGGTTTGTTGGGACGGGGGGAGAAGACTGTTTAAACCACTGCTCCCTTCTTTGTATGACAGTAGTGAGTTTAGCTGTTCAGATCTCCACACACACAAAAAAAGGGAAAAAAAAAAAAAAGCTCCTTAAAATCCCAAACTTGGTTTCCAAGTACAGTAAGGCACCTCCGGGATTCCATGTAAAAGGACCTCATGGCTGCCCTCAATCCTAAGAGCATCGTTAGCCCCCATCGTTAGGTACCCAGCGCTCCCGCACCTCCCGCAGCTTTGTCCAAAGGGCTGTTTCCTTCCACTCACTATTCCATACAAATGCTCAAAACTTTAAAAAAAAATAAATAATAATTTAAAACTGTTGTTTAGAGAGTTGAAACCCCCCCTTTTTTTTTTTTTTTCCATTTAAAAACAGGACCGGATCCGGAGTATTGCTATTTACTTCACCGGCGTTGCTTCAGATTTATGCTTGTGGACATAGATTTAAAAGCAAAAGAGATTTAAAAACAATCGGGGGAGATGAGAATGTGACAGGACACACACAAACACACACACACACACACGTATACACACGTGCCCGGAGCTCCTACGCTCCCTGGTCCTAGCTCCAAAGCCTCGCTTGCCCTAACGAATCCTACTAATACACTAATTTGCCATGGATATTATTTTAAGCGGTGCTTCCGAGTGACCCTCGGATTTGCACACACAATAAAACCTAATCTGCCTCCGCCGCCTGCGAAATGGTGTGGGGACGCCGGGGCGTTCGCTTCGCACAATCCCCCGGACATATGCGCACCATTTTTCAGAGAGCAAATCTGGAGCCCATTTTCGACAGCTAATACCCGTCCCCTGCTTCCCACAAGCATCCCGAAATCCGGAGGCCAAGCCGGGCTGAAAGAGCTGCTTTGGCAGCCGCAATCAGCCTGAACAGGGGAGAAGAAAACCTAAGAGAAGGGATGTTAAAACAACCCGAAAATGTGCCGCTTTAGATGGACGCCTCTTCTGCAAGTGCTATTTTTAATCCTGCACCTTGTTCTTGTGTTTTCCGCACGCCAGCCCCAAGATTGCTCATTCTCTCTCCCATGTAATATTTGCTTAAATTCAGAATATTTCCCCGAACCTGTTTTGGCAGAGCACAGCCCCCACGTAACCACAAAGAAACCCTGCAAACGGAGGGGGGGGTTTAGAATTGTCTCAAATTCCCCCAAACATCCTCAACCCCAAATCCGAGCCCGCTCACAGCCGTATCTCAGGATCCCACCCCCTTTTCACCGTGGGGGGGTCACCCCTCCATCCCACTGGGACAAGGACACGGGCTGCAGCCCCCCAGGACCCCCCTTTTGCTCCAGGTGGATCCCTGGTATCATTTTTAGCCCTTAATTCCTAACAAATCACGGAGCCGGAGGATTTTGTTCGCGCGGAGGAGCGGGTGCTGCTTCCTTCTGGCACCTCCACCGATTTCACCGATTCCCCATAAACCAGTAAATGCTGCTGGGAACACATTAGGGAGGCATTTAAATAAAACAGCAAACGGGGTGTACGTGCCACAAAGCCAGGTATTAAATATATAAGCAGACCATTTCAATCCCCCTACTGCTAATATCTCCCAAGAACAGAAAACCTGAAGCACAGGTACCTTCCAGCTTTGTGAAAAACGACTCAATTTTTCCCAGGAAGATCTCACTCAAAAATTGCCTTATGCAAAAATTTGAAAGTGGGGGGAAAAGTTCCTTTTATTTATGTATTTTTTCTCGAATGATTGTATGTGAGAGAGAGAGGGGGAAAAAAAAAAAGTGTTTATTTTAATCAAACCCAGAATATTTAAGCAGCTGAAATGGGTTTATTTTTCATGTTAAAAAGGGACATTTTGAAAACACTCCGTGAAACAAAAAAAATCAACCCAAAATGCCTTGATCACAAAATAAATTATTTAGCTCTTATATAAACCCCGGCATGAAACGACAAACATTTTTGTCACTTTTGCACAGCCCTGATTACCGTACATTATGCTTTCTAACAGCTTTTCCTAGCATCATCACTAATGGATTTTATAACATGCTTTATAACAGGTTATTAAGGAATATGGCTATAGCTGGTAATCGCTGTATAATATGAATAAAGCATTTAAGAAACGGCCCCTTCATTTAAACTGTTAACTGGGAAAACTGTCGCGTTATAAATAACAGAAGTGAGAGGCATTTCTGGGGAGGGCTTCCATCTCCAGCCCCGCAAAAATGTGTATTTGCACATTTCTTCCTTCCTTCCCTTTTTTTTTTTTCTTAAGACTAAAACCCCTTCATTCATCATTATTCTTAAAACCTACTTTTGCTGCGATGCCCACGAGAAGCGGATCCCTGGAGACTATTTCCCTTTATATGATGAGTCATTTATTTTATACAATGGTACCATAAATTTTCAAAAAGTTCAAGCGCGCTGTGCATGGGCCATTGCCAAGTAACCGTGTCATCTCGCGGCCGTGTTTACGGTCTCTCCTTCCCCACACCTCACTGTTTTGTCATCCCGTCACTGAATCATTTCGGGCTTGATCCTGCTCCCATTTAAGTCAATGGCAAAATTCCCATTGACGTCAATATGAACAAGAAACGAGCTATCTGGGAGCGAGGTGATATATGGCCGGGGATGTATATCTCAAACCGCGGCCCGATGCTGAGTATCTAACTAATAATAAAAAATTATAGTCTGCTGTGATAGTAGGGGAATAGTAGGTGGGCTTGGGGAAGCGAGGAATAAAATTAACATCCTAATTGGGCAGGTATTTATAAATCTGCATCCTGGAGGAGTTTTTAAATGTCAGTTAAAAATAAAAAATATCCTCTCCCCCCAGCTAAGAGACAGGGTGGGGTTTCCACAGAGAGCCCACCCCGGCCCTGCGGGTGCTGCTGCATCCCGCTGCATCCCACAGCATCCCGCAGCATCCCACATCCTCCTGCATCCCACACCCCGCAGCATCCTGCATCCCGCACCCCGCATCCCGCAGCATCCCGCACCCCGCAGAGCCCCGGCGGGTGCGTGTCAGTCCCGGCTCCGCAAGCAGGTGGCAGTGGCGACATTTCCCGACGAGGCTTCTCAGCTGGAAATGTCCAAAGCCGGGAGAGGCGGGGAGGGGGAAGAACAACCCTCGCCCAGGAACAAACACACAAAAATAAATAACATCTCGAAACGTTAACTTCTTTCCCTCTATCAGATCATTGTTAACAGCTAATAAAATATCAGTCTGCGGGGACACGAGATATAACCAATACCCTAATAAAGAGAGTCAAAGAAAGGAAATTAGATCTGCCGGCTTTTTATACCATTCGAATAAAGTGATGGATCTGAAGATTTGGGCAATCGTTGCCTAAAAAATTAAAAGGGGAGCCTGAGCGTGCCAGGAGGTCGCCGAGGCACGGAGAGCCGGGTCCAGCTCTGCCATCGCTCGCGTTTCCTCCTCTTCTAACTATCGGTTAATGTTTTTAAAAAGGGCCCATTAGCAAATGCCACATGTAAAATGATTCATCGGTGGAAACCCATATGAAAAAGTATTACGGTCTCCGCTCCTATATTGCAACGTAATTAATATCAATTGAATTAATCATAGTGAGTTAAGTGAAATGTTATTAAACAATGCACGCGCGCAAACATCACGGCATCCCCCTTCAGACAAAATGTAACGTTTTCAATATTTGCCTGCAGCTGACAACAATAAATCCTCTTAAATTTGCCTTCCAAGGTCAGCGAGTGCGGGAGATGCATGTATATGATTTTCTAGTTTACCTGCTAAGGAGAGAGAGGGGTCAGTAAATTATACTCCCAATTCAGCCTAATTGAATAGACTAGTGGACGTCAGACTGGAAACTGGAGGGAGCATGAGGACATACTTGACAACATATATCTGTCACCGAAGACAAGAAGAGACAGGTAAATGGACTGACAGAGGGGAAAGATATACCACACGTATAATAACCACCATGTGATGAGAAGAACAAGTGTTAAAGGAAGAATAACAGAGCCACCTCCATTATCTGGAAAGCAACTTCACTCATTTTTTTAATTAGTGGAACCTGCGGCTGACAAGGGAGGGCAAGATTGAAGACTCGCTGGAAGCTCATTACATATTCTCGTCCTGAAATGGGTGGCAAGAGGCGATGTTTTTAAGCAAACCCAGTTGTGTTTCTCTGGAGCAGGACAACTTCCAGGATTTGCCAAATGGGCAAAGAATGACAGGTTGATGTTTTCGAGAAAAATGGGTTCCCACTGCAAATCCGTTAGAGCAGCCAAAGCGGCAGCCCAGGGATTACACAGTGTTTGCTCTTGTGTGGGGCTTTTATGCAGAGGTTTCAGGGTTCTTTATAGGAGAAGGCTTAATGGCATTAATCCCGTTTCACAGATAGAGAAAGCGAGGCAAAGTCATTTGCTCAAAATTACTCAGTTGAGACCAAGAACCAATCGCTCCGACGACTGTTCCCGAGCCTGAACCGAAGGGATGAGCAGAGAGGAGCAGGGAGCAGACGGAGCACGGTGAGAAGCGGACTGAGGAGCGAGGAGGGGATCCAGGGGAGAATTCCACGTTGGGTCTCAAATCTGATCCAACAATCCCCGAATTGCTGTACTAGAGCTTAGAAAATGTAACAGCACAGCCAGGGTACAAGGATTGAGGAGAAGAAGGAAAACTAGGCACCACAGAACTAAGTATCCTATTAATGCAGCAGTGCAGAAATATAACAAATATACTTCTATTTTTAGAAGAGGGGCCAGGAAAAGTTGGGTGAGTCTTCAGAGACAACCTGGTTTTCTACAGCAGAGGCACTTCAGTC
The DNA here is from genome assembly GCA_028565335.1 of Limnodromus scolopaceus. Lineage (NCBI taxonomy): Eukaryota > Metazoa > Chordata > Aves > Charadriiformes > Scolopacidae > Limnodromus > Limnodromus scolopaceus. The sequence continues at coordinate 5,891,077 of JAOXNO010000012.1, forward strand.
GGGAATTTTTCCTTACATTTAGCAGCTCCTGCCAGAGCGTATCAAAACACGGTAGAACCGTTAACAAGTTGTTCCTGGGAAAAGGGAGAGTCGGAAGAGGAATGTTGGACGTTGTCATCCAGTTTAATCAATGAGCAAACCAAGGCAAAAACATGTTCCACTCCCATCTCGAACTCACCAGCAGAGTTCAAACAGAAACCAACAATCTTAACTATTAATCTCGTTTTAAGCCACAATATATCCACTTGCAGAACTACACAGCTCACTGTGACGGAGCCCACAAGCTCCATGTCTTTCACGATGTCATTAATGGTATGGTCCAAACAAGTGTTTTCAACAATATTTGGTGAAGAAGCTGATTAAGCATCTTTTAGTTGCCCAACATTTCTGTGCCCTTCCCAAAATAGCAGGTTGTTGGAGACTCTTGAAGACAAAGTGCAACCTTGGACAGACAGCACGGGTTAGCCGACTTGACAGTCAGCATCATTTAAAATATCAAGAACCAGAAGATCAGAAAACTGCTGATGGGATAACAGGATGTTCTGGGGCTTGCATGTGACCGAGGTGGCAGAACATCCTCTGAAACCAAGCTGCAAAGTAACCTTACATCCAGGTATCACAGGAAAGGTCTCCCTCACCACCTATGGATCCAGTTAAAATGGTGGCACCTCATCTTCCTGCCACAGCATCACTCTTTATGACCTGCCAGGGCATGCCCTGATGAAGGAGATGCCCAAGAGGCTGCGCTGTCAAAGAAAGCTCCATCCTCACCACCAGACCTCAACCACTGGTGCTGGTGAAGAGACTTGTCCACAAAACGTGGCAATTCTTCCACCTGGCTGAAAGCAAGACCTGGGACTGGCCTGTTCATCCCTATTCTCCCCAACAGGGACAGCTTCAGAGAAGATCTTTGGATCAGTGTCTCACACCATCGCCAAGAAATTCCTCAGAATGAGCAGCATTGCCAACTCAGCACATTTGGCTCCTGCTACCTTTGGAGTCCCAACTTCTGAAGCTACAAGACTACCTGAGGATCTTGGCCATTGCCTAAGCAATGGTGTAGAAGCCATGGTTGAAGAGAAAGTTGGAAACCAACACTTCTCAGTTCCACAGAAGGCAAAAAGCCTGAATATTAAGACAACCTGCCCTTTTTAGTCCACGTCCACTTCCAGTGGCCTGTCTTGTGGCACAATGAGATGAGAGAGGGCTGGTATTAAAAATGGGAGGCAGGGTGCAACCATTACAGCTCCCTTACAAAGTGGAATAGGAAGCGGAGAATGTCTTATGGTTAAAGTTTCACAAGTAGGAGAAGAGCAGGTGACTGTGGCCACCCCGATGGATGAGAGCCTGAGGTTCAAGCTCTTCATAACCCAGAGCAGATCTGGGGACCTCCCTCTGGCTTTGGACTCTGCACGTGTCACGGAGAATGGGGACACAGGAATTACCAAATTCACAGAATTTTATGGACAATTTCCATTTATGTAGTGCTTTAGAAGGACATTTGAAGAGTCCATGAGGTAACACGGGCACTAGAGGAGACCAAGCACTACTATTACCACTCTGGGACTTTCTTCCATGTAATTCCAGTGTAGTCAGTCATTCGATTTTAATCATAACTAATGCAATGCCTTTTACAAGAAGAGGTCGTGCTATATTCTAATCCATTTTGTAATTAAGCATAAATTTTAAAGAATCAATGGAATACAGCGATGAACTCACAGTTTACCCAACGCCTTTGCTGCCAAAGGGTGTCCCCGTGCAATCAGGGGACTTCAGAAGACAGGCTAAAGGATGGAAAATGCTCCCAACCTCTGGCACAAGGTCTTATCTGGGAAACGGTGTAAGGAATAAAGCAGCAATGCCATAAAGATAAGGTGGGGAGGCAGGAGGGCTTTTTTAAGGAAATGTTTAAGAATAGAGGAAAAAGAATGATCTGATTTAGAACTGAGCAGGAAAGGGAGGTTTTGATCCCAACAGGAAAAGCTTGTGAGGTGCTTGGAAGAGCCTCTGTCAGAACTGGAGCGTTATCTCCAGCTTTCATTTTTGGGCATCTTCCAGTTCCTCTAGTTAACGCCTTTTCCACTGGTCAGAGCCAGGATGGACCTGATCCTGCGTGTACTGGTGGGAATGGTCCTTTGCATCATCCAGTTTCAAGTACTGGGACTGTCCGGGCAGGCCCGTGGTGGGAGGTATCGACGGGGTCTGGGCAGCGATGTGCTTTGTCTGATTTTGATGAAGTAGCGAAAGAAGCATAACGAGCCCCTCAGGTCCGACTCTCTTCCCCGTCCAGGGGAAAATAATTTAGCCTGAGAACTTGAAATTGGAGTCGGGAGAAGACGAGATGTCTCTCTCTGCAGTTTTGTTAATTTAAACTGGACTTTATTAGGGATGATTTTAAAATATAAACATTTTTAACCAGAGCCAGGATTCTAAATGTACTAAACAGTCTGGCTGCGGGAGTTTGGATGCTGCAGAAATTGCTGCCATTTGCAAAATTTGGACACCGACGCTGGGATGGTTTCAAGCATCTCCACCCCCCAGGATGAGCCCTGCATCCTGGCTCCCGCCTCGGCTCCAGCTCCACCACCTGCATCCGTCCAGGCTCGGCCACCCGGCCGCCCCTCGGCTGCTGTCGGCAGAGGGCAACGAAGGCCACGCAGAAAACCCCAGGCCAGCACCACCCAGAAGACAGAAAGCAGAATTTTTTCCCAACCGACCAGCCCCCAAATCCATCTCCTTTCCCAAATCTAGCATCAGATTTCTTCCCCATCCGACAACAGAGCATTTTCGCTCGTGTTTACCCAGGGCAGAGCAGAGCCAAGTCTCTTTTCCCAGATAAATACTTTCTTTGCACCAAACGCTCCCTTCTCTCTTCCCATATGAATAGTTTCTTCGCAGCCAGCGCTCCCTCCGCTCACAAGTCCCAGCCTTCCCAAACTCCCCCTGCGTTCGCGCTGGCCCCGAGGTCAGAATCCGTCCCAGTGTCTATTCATCAGTGAGGGGTCCGGGGAGATTTAATTTTCTTTCTTTCTTTCTAAAGCAAAGATGAACCCTGCGTGTGCTTCAGACCCTCGCAGCCCAGCCCTCCAAGGCAAGCCTCTATGCAAATACAGTTGCCAAGGAGAAAACATTGCTCTCCCCGTGTCCTCCTAAAAATACTAATTAAAACCAACCCCGCTCGCTCTCGCAGGGTACCGGAGTGATGCGAGGCAGTGAACTCCACGCGGCCAGCCATCAGCATCGGGAACAGGCTGGAATGATTTGGTTTTGACCGCCGGATGACCTCGAGGGCTGCCCGGCCTGATGGACAGTCGGACCATTAGTCCTTTTAACACACATTCTTTTCCCGAAACGCAGACATCACTCCGCTGGTTCGCAGAGAGAGAGAGAGAGAGAGAGAGAGCACCATCTAAACCAGCCATGACCCTGCCCGCTGGGTTATGGGCCCTAAGGCAAGGGGGAATTCATTCGGGGAAGGAAGGCGACAGCTCGCCTTTCACAAAGAGCCCCCGAAACCCCCAGCATTCTCCCCAAGCCTGAGAAAACCATGACACGCCACGGCAGCCCCGGGAACTGAGGGTACGGGAGCTCCGCATTCCCGGACCCCGCGCCCCGCAACAAAAGGGAAGAAGCAAATCTCGCCTCTCTTTGTGTTTCCCAAAGCTGTTTTATTTTATTTTCTAACCCAAATAAACACTAAACGTCCCTCCCGGTACCGTTTGGGAACAGCCGTGCTGTTCCGTGCTCTTTTATCGGAGGACGTGAAATCCCGATTCCATTTCTTTGCCCCCCTCTCTTCTGCCGAGGCATAATTTTTTGGCCTTATTATTCCAAGCAAAATGAGGCAAGAGCGAACGAGCCCTGCTGCTAATAGAGCAGAACAACCTATTAATCCAGAGCAAAATTAAGCAGCACAAAGGTTAGGGAAACCAGAGTCTTGCTGTTTTTTAACCTCATAACCGAGGCCTGAGCCTAAAGCCTGCAGACGATGAGAGTTTTTTCTACTGACTTTAATGAGATTTGGACCAGGAGATTTAGGTGCAATCAGGGGTCTGGAGATATCCAGAAGCGATTTGTCTCAACAGAACCAGAATTTCAGCAATATCTTCATTTTTCTGGCACCCACCTGCCCACACCTGCCTCAGTTTCCCCAACTGAAAAGGGGAGGATAATAATTATTCCTCCTCCATGAGGTTTATCGCAAGGAACATCTATTAAGCAGTCCAAGACTACAGATGGAAAAGAATAAAACTCATAAATTGCTATAAATACACTGTTATTATACACATTTACTCTGCCTGAACCAGTAGCTTAAAAAGATGCTGAATTCTGCTGGTAAAATTAATACAAACCAACAAAGTGTGCTTTGAGTTGGAAGGGGCAGCGTGGAGTGGGATTTTCTGCCCCCTGCCCCAAAGAGATGATTCATTCCATCTAAAAATAAAATGAGTAAATAAATACAGATGCCAAGCCCACAACATGGCGGGGGGGGGGAAATAAAGCTTTTCATCTCCCTTTTCAGTGGCTGCAGCAAACAGAGCCCTGCCTGTCCCGAGCCCATTTTAATTTCCCTCTTGGGATGAGGGACAAGCTACACGGAGCTAAATGAGGAAACATCTGTTTGACTCTCCGAGAGCTGGCACCGGGTGCCGAAGCCCGAGTCCTCAATGCCACTTTCACAACCCCCCGCCCTGGAACCAGCCCAGTCGGGGCAGAGGCAGCACTTCGGGGCCAAAGCCTCCGAATTTACTCCTTTCCCAAGATCTAAGCCCAGAAAGGAGTCTGCAGCTCAAACGCCCAGCGCTCAGCCCGTTTTCCTCCATGCCAGGGGAGAAATCGAATCGCAAAGGGCAATCTCAGCCCCCTTTCCCCACGCAACCTTCCCCGCCGCAGCTCCTTGCGTGAGGACCAAGAACACAGGGAGCGTTATAACTCCTCTTAACAGGAGGCAGAGAGAAACTTCGGGCGCCTCCAGCCTGCTCTACGTCCAGGAAAACCTTACAGGGGCCTTTAATTATTTTTTTAAAGTCGCTTCCCACAGTCCCTGACATTTTGCAGGCTGCGGGCTGTTTGTTTTCTCTAGCACGGTGGCTGTACAGTAGAGTGTGCCTGACCCCTGTGCTCCGGCGAGGAGTGTGTCTAATGCTCCTACAAGGTAACCTTTTCACTGGAGTTTTCTTGGGTGACCCCAGAGTCCCATCTGTCCGAAGACTAAACTCCTACGGCATGTGGAAAATGCAGCTGGCCCGTCTCCAGAATGCCTCCTGCAAGACCGACCCATCTGCATCTTTTCTGCTTTATCCAAGCTTGCAGTATGGCATATTTCCCCCCTTTCTCCCTCTGTACAAGCTCAAAACTTAACTCTTTCTGCCCAGGCGGAGGATTTTGTTTGAGCAAAACAGAGTGAGCATTGGGAGAGAGTTTAGACTGACTTGAACCCGCACAAACCCGCAGAGACTTAAACTAAATTGCACTCGGAATTTACTTTGTGGTGGTTAAGAAAATAATCCGGCCCTTTATTCCCTCCCCTTCCCCCAGGAGGGTTTATCCATCTCATCTTGTCCCCGGTCCCTGTTCAGCAGTTGGCAGAGCCCACACTGCTCTGGGGACAATAAGATGCCGCTGGTACCGCTTAAGGGACAAGCTGAGAACGGCGAGTTGCCCAATTACGGGTAAACTACAGCCGTGAGGGATTTTAGGCAAATCATCAGCTGGGTGGGGGCTGTACCATGGAACGGTGTATTTCCACTTTGATGGAAACCACAGCGGGTCTTGATTCTTCAGGGAATCTTCTTAATAGTGAATTAGTGGCTGAAGATCTCCGGAGCACGGCCAGAGGGATGCTCAAGCCCGGGAGCGTGCAGGGTTCCAGCAGCAGCCTCTGAGTGGGTTTTAACACGTTCTAGTAATTAGTCAAAGATTTGCAGCAGCGCTGAACTGCAGAGAAATCCTCAACCCCAGGTTGAGAGGCGATGGGCACAAAACGGTGGCATTCAACAACCGGTCTGCCATTTAAAACTGGCTTAAAATCAAGGAGGAAAATGGCAAAATGAAGCCGCCTTTGCTTCAACAGCCCTTTGCCACCCCCTCCTATAGTTTGGGGGGTTCCCTCCCGCCTCCCCAGGAAACCCTGGACAGCCCAAGGAACAAGGATTGGCATTCAGATACGTTTGGCCACACTCGTGAAATTCCTGAGTTTTCTGCTTCATTTAGATGAGTAACATTTAAAAACAAACGCCGGCACCGATTGCTGGTGCCCACAAAGCTGTCCTTGCAACGCCGGGGGGACGGCGTTCGCTCCTCCGCAGGCTGAGCACACCTGAGAGGGCCAGAAAAACCTCCCCTTTATTTATTTGAAGAGGACTGGAATTGCATTTTACGATGAAGGAGCAGAATCCCACTTCAAATTACCTGGGAGTGAGGATCCGACACCCACAGGCACCTTAGAGAAATCCTGACTTTCATTAACAAATTACAACTGAGCTTTGGTTCCCGCAGGCTAAAACACATAATAACCCGAGAATTAACTTCAGTGTATTCACAGGATTAACGTTGTACCAAGGGTTGATAATTAAAAGAACCCTGATAAAGACTCTGCCAAAAAATTAATTAATAAAAAGAGAAATAAGAGCGTAACATTAGATCTGTGGGTTTGATGCTCCAGCTCACACGGTTTTAAACGAATCTCCTCCACTGGCCAAAAACCTGGCCCTTCGGTGATGGAAAAAACTTGGGGAAGGGCAATAAGTGGGGCTGAGTCACAAAAGCAGAGCTTTCCTGTCCCCATCGGGCTCTGACACTTGAAATCCAAGGCAGCTGCTCCGCGTCACTCGACCTCCCTCCTTCCCCCCTTTCCCAACAGCCCATCGCTCCCTCCTCCTTCTTTATTTTTAAACTTCAAGTTTTTGCAATCAGGGGAAAAAAAATGGCAGCCATTAGAAACACTAGTTAGGGACTTAGTCCAAATTGTGTGGAAGTCCTTCAGTTTCAAGGGTAGCAAAAAGTTCTGTGATAGTTTTGGCCCTTGAGAGCATCTGG
>JAOXNO010000012.1:5898164-5911735 GCA_028565335.1 Limnodromus scolopaceus
GGGTGGGGGTGGGGGGGGGCTGGATGGAAGGCCCTGGGGGCCAGAGGAACCCTCTTATGGCTATCAGTCGCCTCCAAATGACGTTAGGGTCACGGTGTCTAACGATGGGGTGTATTTCATTTTGGGGAGGGGGGGATACATGGGTGAGAAGGGGCCGGCAAGGCGGGGGCCGGGGAGGAAATAACCTGTAAAGAGGAGCGCGGGGGTTTTACGAGAGTCGCTGTGACCCAGAGTCAGTTGGTCACATGCAGCCGGTGCCCATTACCAAATCAATAAGCATTAAATCAACCTCATTTTCTACTATTTAAATTAACTATAACTGTTTTAATTGCAGATTCATAGCCTGCAAACTGCTTATTACGCTTTACATTATAGCTGAGATTTGCTTGCACGTTACAGACCATTGAGAGCACTCTACAAACCCAGCCCTGCTGAAACCTTCCTCCCCCGCCCCAAGCTTCCAGGAGGAGACCCATTAAAACCAGGGGAAGGGGAGGGCTGGGAAGACCCAGCGTGGGAGCTCGGCACAGGGTAATGGTCAGCGTAGCAGGAGGCGAGAAATTAAGGGCTTGTTCTTGCTCCCACGGAAGATGCTGCTGTGCCTTGGCAGCACCCAGGGGGGTGCCAGCCCGAGGAGGGTGGCTGTTATGGGGGACCATGTTGGTGTGGGGTGAACCCTCGGGGTCCCATAGCGCTCGGGTGAGGTTGCAGGGTTAGAAATCCTAAAAATGAGCCCACGTGCAAAGGGGCAGGGACCTTCAGCAGCGCTGGGTAAGGGGGAGAGAAGGGGATGAGGGACCCCAAATGGCAAAAATCAGGGCAGGGAAATGACGAGCCTGGGCTGTCCCCAAGGTGGGGCTTCCCACCAAGGCTCAGATCTTGGTGGGACTATGTCCCAAGGGATCCTGGAGATGCCCATGGGGCTTCCAGCAGGATGGAGCCCGCCTGCTCCAGCAGCACCGCACGGCGCGGGTCTTCGCCACAAAAACCTGCCCTTCCTCGGGTCTTGATTGCATTTCTCCCTAATTTCCAGATTGCAAAGCACAGATAAATGGGCTGATTAAAAATTAAAAAATAAAAAAAATCCCTTCTCATCATTAAGCCAGGAGCTCTTTAAACAATGTTTGGAAGTTTTCGCCTTTCCCAGGGGGCGCACGCCCTGGTTTTGGCCCTGGACACCCTTCTGGCATTTTTGCCCCTGTTGCTCTTGTCTTCTTCCCATCCTGCCTCCGAGACAAGGAGCAGTCTGTAGGTAAACGGGAGTTTGTTAATTTTTTATGGATGTCAGTCTCTTGACATTAGTGCTAGATAGACTAGTCCCTGGGTCAGTGGCAATGACCCCAGCAGCGCTAAAACATGCTCAGAGTAAACACTCGAGGGTGGGCAGCGAGGGGGTTATTCCACAGCCAGCTTACTCAGCGCCGGCTGCAGCCCCCTCCTCGCTCGGGAAGGGTCTGTGGGTGCACGGGGCCACCCCGCTCCCTGTCAGCCCCCCGGACTGAGCCCCCCCAGCTATGGTCAGTGAGGGGAGTCCCCAAGTAACTTTTTGGAGCTTTAAGAGCCATCTCTGCTAAAGCCCCTGGTTCCTGTACAACCAGCCAGTGACACTAGTGACAAAGCTGGGATCAAGACTAGACATAACGAAGAAATTATTCACTCTGAAGATGGTGAGACATTGACACAGGTTGCCCTGAGAAGTGGGAGATGCCCCATCCCTGGAGACATCCCAGGTCAGGCTGGATGGGGCTCTGAGCAACCTGGTCTGGTTGAAGATGTCCCTGCTCATGGCAGGGAGGTTGGATTAGATGGGCTTTAAATGTCCCTTCCCACCCAAACCATTCTGTGATCTATAAATACTTCCACCTAATGCCATGGTTACTCCTGAATCAAGCAGCCTTGAGTATTTCCACAAGCATGGTCCAACCTCCCATCACCAAAGCAAGACTGTCATGAGAGGATACAGGCAGCACAAGAAAAAATGTATCTGTAGACGCTATCAAAAGAGGAGACAGAAGAGCAGAGGGGCACATCCAGCCTTCTCCACTCCCACAGTGACAGGGGCCATGGGCACGTAGGAGCCCACACAGCTCCAGGATCAGTCCATCACCTCCTGAAGCATCTTCCTGGTGTCTCCATCCTCTTCCTCCTCCCACACTACCACAGTCCCAGACCGCGAAGCTCCTGGAAGCAACTGGACTGAACCCCCAGCTCCCTAACAAGGTTGTCTCAGCATCACCAGAGCTCTCTTTTCATTTTTTTTATGTTTTTTTTTCCAGGCCAGAGCACCCAGGGAAAGATCAAACACTCAAAGCCAGCATCAGGCAGGCCGCCCTTCATGGAGAAGGCTGTTTACAGGATCTCGGTCCAATCTCTTGGGTCTGAAGGAGAAATTTAATTCTGGGCTCCCAGATTTTCTATCTGCACAGCTGGCTCCGTAACAGGAATTCTGCATGCACGCTGGGTATAAGCCGGGACTACTTTAACATCTAATTTCAGCACAGCAAGAATTAGCTCATCCATAAATGACAGCAGGCCTGCAGCTCCTCTGTCCTCTCAAATGCCCAAAGCACAGATTAGCGATAAAAATATCTGATTTTCTAGATGCTATACTTGATAATAAGCTAGCGAATTCCCCTGGATGGATTTCTTAAACAGTCCCTTTTACTCAACAACCTGCCCTCCCCGAGAACTGTAGTTTCCAAGGCTACGCCAGTGGACACCCCCCCCCCCCATCTGTCCCCCTGGACCCCAAGGTACGGCTCCGCTGGGACAGTTAATAGCAAGGATTAGTGAGCTAACCAATATCATGACTCTCTCCCGTGTATTTCCCCGGTCTCCATTACTGCCCAGAGCGCTGCCGGAGCCGTCTGAGCACTTTGCAGTCATTAACGTCCCCCAGAGCGCGAGGGGCCGTTCATCCCCATCCTGCACCCCCAGCTGCCCCCCTCCCCAAGCCGAGCTGGGGCTCAACTTCCCAAGAACCTGCAAAGACATTCAAGGGGGACAGAGCAGTCCATCGCCCTCGGACTCTCTCCCTGGCCTCCTCTTCCTCAAGAGTAGAAGAAAAAAAGACGTTAAAAGGAACGTGTCAATAATTATAACCAGACTTGGAAGGCAAAGAGACACCAATATTGTCCCACGGAAGATGTTCCCACCCTATTCTCTGGGCTCTCAAGGTGAAGAGCAGGAAGAAGACCCTTTAAGCAGCCTCCTACAAAACTCTCTCTTCTCCCATCACCGGACTTTGCTCGAAGCTCATCCTCAGGCATTGGTCTGAGGGAAAGGAGTCCACCAGGTTGGGCTGCATCCTGGGGAAACCAGCTTCCCCAAAGGGGAAGCCCCAGGCTGGATGGGGAGCTCCTCTCCAGGGCAGGTAGGGAAGCGTTTGAATCACCACACTCCCAGCCTGAGAAATGGTGAATAACGCACAGGACCCCAGAGGAAGAGGAGAAAAATGAGGGGATGCCCAGGGCTCTAATAGGGAGGCAAAGGTCCCCGCCCAGGTAGGAGAAAATGAGCAATAAAATTGGCCGATTTGGCTTAACAGGTAATTACAGAGTTAATAAAACCAGGCTCCTTGACACGATAGGTCCTAACGATACAGCCTGTGTCATGGGCACTAAGTGACTTTTTCCGTTGCTGGCCATTGATCCAGCAGACAGTAACGGCTCCGGGTTGGATCGATGCAGCCGTCGCAGGCTGGCAGCGCGGCCGCGCTCGCAGACCGCAGGACATCGCACATGAAGAAGTTTACTGCTCTTGCACTGTGACCTGTTTGGAAATGAAACATCTGGCCATTTACCTCCCCTGCTTTTAATACAAAGATTAATCCATGCTATGAACGATTTGCCAGAAAGATCCATTTTCTTTTAAAAAAAAAAAAAAAAAAAAGTAGCGGCGAGGTGTATTGCAAAGGGAAGTGGCAGCTTTTCGTGTTTGTAAAGTTTTAATTAAAAAGTTCTGGAGTTTAAAAAAAAAGCCAAAACCCCAAAACTCATACAACAAGGAAGTCTGGGTCAAGGGCTTCAACCTGAGATAATCTCTCTCCGTCCCACCAATTCCCCAACCGGAACTTTTTCATTTTCCATTTGAAAACAAAACCTGAGACTATTTTTACAGAGGTGTTTACTGCAGGGAGCTCCCCAGCAGCTCGAGCACACACAAGATCCAAGGGCCTGCAAGGAAAAGCAGGTTGGTTGAGCAGCCCTGGAGTGGATAGATGCTTACGGATCCACCACCTCGGGTGGGTGGATGACCACCGATGGGACCTGGGGTGGATGGATGCTTTGGGATGGGACCTGGGGTGGATGGATACTTATGGATGGTGCCTGGGGTGGATGGATGCCCACAGATGAGACTGTAGCCCAAAGCCATCCCCAGGGCTGGGACCGTCTGGCCACCCTGGGATCCCCTGGGGTCCTACAAGACCCAAACCTGATCACCACGGTCCCTGTGCCAAGCCAAGGCACTGACTCATTCCCTCTTCTCTGTCAGACGTGGAATTTCACAGAAATTGTAAGAGGTTAAATCTTTTAAAAGAACTTCTGTTAAACTTGGCTGAAACTGCCCAACAGGTTAAAACAGTCGGAGTGGAAGCGGGACCCCGCAGGCAGGTGGGACAAGTGACGAACTTTGCCCCCCTCGGAAAACCTGGATTAAAGCAAAAATTAAAGCTGCAAATTTCTGGCAGGAAGCAAAGGGTGGGGCAAACATTCCTCCTGGTTTGATCTCTCCAGGTATAAAATACCTGCAGGGCACTGAGCAGAAGCAAAGCCAGGGCCCGGGTGACGGAGCGACCCCCGGACGGGGACAGGAATGTCACCGCAGCTCGGGGCCTCATTTTTCACCTGCCTCAGCCCAGCACACCTGTGGCTTGCAGCCCTGGCTGTTGGTATAAACTGCCGAAACAAAGAAATACAGCTGGATTAATATTTAACAGTGCCACCCGGGCATCTTTAAACATTACCCAGATGATATTTACAGCTTGCTTTAGAGTTACTCCAGCTCTAGAAAGTTTCCACAAAACCAGTCACCCGTGCTCTGCCTAAGTGTGCGTTTTGTGTTGCTGGGAAGAAAGTGATTCATCAGGAGCTGGAATTCAGCGTGGCCTCGCATGAGCAGCTCCAACCTGATGGGTAGGAAGCACGGTCTGCTGGGGCCAGCACCAGACTGGAACTGGGGGGACTGGGCTCCAACATCTGCTCTGCCACCGCGTCCCCAACAGCCCTGGGCACATCACTGAGCCTCTGCTCCGCTACTGTCACACGGGGTACGGGTGGTATGAACAGAAATGGATTAAAATAAAAAGAGAGGGGCTCGTAAGGTCCCCGTAACTGTGTAATATTCTGGGAAAAAGAGAGAGCTGGAGGAACTGGCCCCCCTGGTCGTTGGAAGGGGGTTGATGGGGAAGAGGTCCCTGTCTCTGGCTGACTCACCTATCTCTCTGATCGCCTATCCATTAAATCTCTTTAATTGTGTGAAGCTGGCACAGTCTCACAAAACATCTTTGGCAAAGACAGGGGAGGACCGGCCCCCAGTGTTTATGGAAAGTGCTGTCCTTGCTCTTAACAGGGTGCTGGTACCAGCCAGGCCCAGTCACCTCTTCAATACTGCAGCTTTTGAAACACCCAGGCACGCATTTCCTCTGCTGGGATGGCATTAGCTTGGGGAACGGGGATTTTTGGTTGATTTTGTGAATTTGGGTCCCACAAGCACACCACAGCACCCATCCTCAAAGAGAGGGCAAGCATCAAGTTATCTCCTGGGACCCAGAACCAGCAACGCTGCACCAGGGCCAAAACACAAAACACTTCTCTAACTTTCTCTGACTGGGAGAGGGGGAAAAAAAAAAAAAAAAAAGGTATTTCAGCATCCTCTGCAGAATAAGCACATGAAGCTAAACATACGCTCGATAAACACATCTCCCTGGACCAGATACATCTGTCTGGCTCCTGAATTAACAATTTCTGAGCCTGGTTGGGATAGGTGACTGACTCTCAGCCACTACATCCCCACCAGAAGACAAGCCTGTCAAATTTTTACAGCCTCATATGCAGAGACCAGACACACACACACGCACTGAGGGACAAGAGAAACGAAAAACATCCAGTTGCTTCTTTACAAGCATTCCCACTTTAACTAAATATTTGCAATATGTTTATACAGAGTGAGCTGCATGACCTTTTATAGAGCGAGCTGAACAAGCATCAGCTCCGCAGCCCTCGCCACACACCAGTCACCTACAGAGTCCTAGGAACCATCTGAAAAACACAGCAATTATCCCCCTCGCATCATCTTATCGATGAAGGAAAGGCCATGCCTGCTCTTTCGAAAATGTTGCCCAAGATTCATCTAAGTTGTCTTTTTTTTTTTTCCCCTTGACTGAAGGGTTTCTGAAAGGCACAATAAAGTGCGACACAAATACCCCAAAGCTTTCCAATACAAATTATTAACCGTGAGCGTGACACGACGCACCGCAGGCTCCAACCAGGCACGGGCACGGTATCAGATGTAGTTAATAGGGAGAATTAACCTCGCGTGGAAACTCTGCCATCTGATACCAAACCAGTTTGAAACCAACCAATTCCCCCCCGGCACAGTTTTGTACCTTCTGCATACAAAACCCCCATCATTTAAGAGCACCCAGAGAAGTGAGTGTTCTGCACTGATTTAAGAGCACCCATTCCAGGGGGGCTGCACCCACTGAGACGAAGGCATCAAGAAACCGGATTCAAATGCTGGGGCTGGGGGCTGGCTCAATTAACAAGGGCTAGTTCAGGGCTGTCCTGCCCTCCCACCCTCTTGGTTAAAATAATCTTGGAGAATTTATTCCGTTTCCCCTCTGAGGAGCCAGGGAGCAGACCTGGGCTGGTTTGCCTGGCTGCTGACACGGCCCTCGCTCGCCGAGAACGAAGGGACTGTCAACGCGCGGCATGACAGAAAATGCAATATCGGGTATCGCACAAAAGGATGGTTAATCTCTAGAGTCCTTCAAATGTCTTATAAAAACTCCCATATATAAATAATATCAGGATGGAAGTGGAGGTCCCTGCAGAGATCAGGGCCCTATCACGCAGGGTGTTTTATGTACGCGTAGAAAAAGGCTGTCTATATTCAGAGGAGATTATATTTTAAACAGAAGATAATGAACCTCATTTTGCAGGTGGGGACAGAGACATAAAGATAATTTGCACATGCAGAATCCGTTGCTAAGCCAGACGCTGCGCTCGGATCCTCTTATAGGTCCTGTCCACTGCCACAGCGACCGAAGCACCAATACCACCGGGTAAGGCTGCCAAGTTCCTCTGGAAAATAACCCGCGCCGTTACGTAGCTAAAGTGCTATTCTGGGGCTAATTCTCTGCTCGGCGGTACCGGTGCAGCCCGGTTCACTTCAGTCTGGCTGCAGTGGAAAATCGGGCTAAATTTGGCCCTCGGGCACCTCCAAAAATAATTGGAGGTGAGAAAAACACAATAGCAGCACGCGGCTTTTAAAAGTATACATAAAATATTTAAAAAAAAAAAAATAGATAAATTATATATGTGTATACAATGCCCAGAGATGCCTCGATTTATATGATACGGTTTCCTGAGAGCAGCACAGCTCCAGGCAACAGAAATGAGAAGTCAAGCTGAACAGCAATACTGTATCCCAGAGATTGTGACATCTTATAACAGGGAACAGAGGCGCCCCTGGGGCACCCCGTAAAAATTATTACTGAGTGGCAAAACAACAATGTAAGTTAATTTCATTGAAATTAACAGTAGTTTCCTCCCCTTGAGCACACGGAGAGGTATAATCAGAGTGAAAGGGGGGGGAGGCGTGTGTAAAGAGTCAAGCAGTTGGAGTGGCTGAATCGCACAAATGCTTTGGAGAGACTTAAAACCAAACAGAACTATTTCAGGATTTTGGACCGATGGGTTTAGAGAGAAAAAAAAAGAAAAAAAAAAAGAACTGTTTAAATGATTGCTCTGTCTCGCCTCTGGAAGCTTTAAAAAAGAAACCCTGCTTCTTCTTTAACTACGTTTTCCTCCATCGAGCCCAAATGTGACGGCAGGACTGGGTGCTGCTGGTGGAGGAGCTGCTCGGTTTTCCCTTCGATGAGGCAAGAGCAGAGCCTTTGCAGTATTTCTAACAGACACGGGATTTCACACGCATCTAATCTATCAGTGAACCCCATCCCGGAAAAAACCCCTTGGTCCAGAGATGGATTTTTGCATGCTGTAACCCCTGCTGTGATTTATCTGAACTGGATTACAGTAATTATATTAGTACATACTTGTAAAGTGAGTGTAGTTAGACCAGAACGGATCTGGTTTATGTTGGTACAACTTGTTTACTTCCTCTGGAAGTATTCTGGTACCAGTGCCTCCATGTGAACGGGTCGTATGTCTTAACGCATCGTTAGAACAGTCCGGGAGCGTGCAGACGTGCCTTTAATAGATGGAGGCTCCGACTCTTTAAAAAGACAATCCCCATTCAAAAAGTACTTACACACATGGTTAAGCCCCGCTGACTTAATTTGTTAAGTAAAGGCTGTTTTAAGCATATGCTTAAATATTTTGCTGCAATGGAGGCCACAGGGCTCGGATGCTCTGCCGAGGACCGGCCGCGCTGGCGAGGACGGCACGTCGAAGAGCTCCGTGCTGGGGGAGCGATGCCTTATTAAACACTTACAACATGCAATTAAAAAAACCACACCAAACAACCCAGACCAGCCTTTTAAGAAGGGGAAAGTTACTGAGGGTGAAATGCTGTTAATGGTAAGAGCCACTAAATCAGAGAGCAGTTTGCCTTGGCTCCACGTCCTTGGCCGGGCTGGCTGCTCCCTGTCTCCCTTTACTCCCAGCCCAGGGCGGTGGGAATCACGACCCTGCTCTCTTCCTCTGACCATCATCCTAAAAATCACTCTACTGCAAACTCCTCTTCTCTAAACAGGAGGACAAGAGACAAAACGTCCTCTAGCGATAATGAAACAAAAGGGAAAATACTGGGAAATTCAAAATGAAGACGGAAAGCCTTTCGTCATGTCCTCCTGCTGAAGTTGGGTAATATATGAGGCAAAGAGGGTAACATATCACAGGCACCCAGGACATTTGTAATGCCAGGGTCAAAATGCCATGCACGGAATTGTGCCTTCTCCCTCCGGGCAAAACTCTCCCAGGCAGATTTTCAGCTGGTGTAAATTGCCCAAACCCCATAATGAAGTTATGACAATTTACAACAGCTGAGGATCTGTTCATCTAATGAAGAGAAATACTGGGAGGAGGGAATGAATTAGTTTTTAAGTTAAGAGCTCGTTGCAGAGCACACACAAACGTCTTTAAGAGATCCCTAAGAACTGTTCCCTTATCTAAAGAAAGGAGAAGGAGCGACCACGTCCCCTCCTGAGCAATGGGGTTTTTCTTCTCCCCTTCAGCTGAAGGATGGGATTCAATAAAACACTTCTCAGACGTGCACGGGAAAAATGATCTACAAGTAAGCAAAGATGTAAATAGTATTAAAAAAAGGGGCTTCACTTTTCTTCTGGGCTGTGGGTTGTTTTTTTTCCTGTTTCCCTCCAACAGGAAAGCCAGCCACGCTGCCCATATTTCACTCCTGACAGTCCCTTCCATCACTGGAACAATAGCCCTGCGCGGCTGACCAGGGTCACAACCGCGCCGGCACTTTCCCAACGCCGCCGTATCGACAGAAAACATCAGTCTCTATCTCCGAGCCTCTTCCTGCGATTCTCTCGCCAGAGCCCCTCTCTCCAAGCCCTGGCCATTTCACAGAATATCTACAAAATCCAGGCAAAAAGGGAGGCGAACAAAGAGCGCAGATGGAAAGGCTTTCATCCGGAGACGCTCCGGGCAGCGCGAGTTCGCTCTGTTACAGTCGAGATCCTCTATTGATCTATAGATAAACTATCGGGGAAGTGGCCGCTTCAGCCCAACCCTCTATAAAAATAAAATACACCCTCCCCGTGTATGGAGCACATATGTCCTTTCCACATGGGAGACCCCATCCCCTGCCACAGGTGTCCCGAGGACAGTTGTAATAAATATAAGTATTTCAGCTGCAGAAAGAAGAGCAGGGAGTTACGTATTCAGATCAACCCAGAGCAGGAGAACTCAGCAATTGAATTTAAATGAATTATGCCCGTAGTAGGCTATGGGAAAGGTATGAAATACTTGGAGAGTAATGGATGGGCAATATTTCAGCCACCCAAGGTGGGAAAGCGCAGGAGATTTGAGCTGGTGTTTTCAGACACCAGGACAAAATCTTTTGGGGCACAGAAAAAAAAGCCAGAAAGAGGGTGATGGGAGGCAAAGGATAAAGAGAAATAAAATAACTCCTTTGTGATCCCTGTCTGTAAAGCACTGCATGTTTTAAAAGCCCAGAGAGGAAAAAAAAAGCAGCAATGTTAACATATCTTTAAAAATGTTAAAATCTAACCTGGCTAACTTAAATCCAGCATTACTGATTTTACTGACAATTTTAAGTCTTGATTTCTTAACGTTCATTTTTTTAAGCTAATCTAAGTTTTTGAATGTTCACCTCTTGTATTTTTGTAAAGGAAGGAAGGAAGGAAAAAAAAGTCCAAAGCTCTTCAGCTGAAAGGACTTTTAAAACATCTGTCATCGCAAACGTGTAAAACAAAACCAGGCAGCAGTGAATTCTCTGTCTTTATTCACTGTGTTACCCGGCAGAGGCCAAATTCATGCTCTGTAAGTTTTTTGAGGAAGCATTTGTGGCAGAGATTATTTTTTTTTAATTAAAAAAATTGTTTCAATTAAACACAAACAACAACAAAAAGGCGAGAGAGGGACTAAGTTGAGGATAAGTCTGAAAAATGCGCCTACTTAGCAGACTTCAAAAGCCTTTTTTCCAACCCAAAAATGCAGATTGCGGCGCTGAGATGAGTGAGGGGGGTGCAGAGAGAACACCTGAAAGATCCACTGACAGCACCGGCGTCGGAGGTGCTCGATGGCTGTTTACACCAAGTGCCATCTGGCTGTATAGATATAATAACAATTATTCCATCGAGGTATGCAGCTCTCTAAATCATATTAATATACAATGATTCCACCGGTCTTATAGGACTTGCTGTTTCTGTGTGCTCCCATTTAACCTGGGTAATGCGCTAAAACAAGCCTGCCTCATCATTAAGAATTGATTTTTTATTTATGGGAATGTCGCTTGCAATCCCATGATATCCCTTTGTAATTCAGGAGAACGGGGGCTGCATCCCTGCGTTAATCTCCTTTTATGGCATATCTTTAAAAATTTGCAGCATCTTGCTGCATTTGGATATTTATGTTGAGATTTGTGTCCTCGCACACGGCTGCTGTTTTGCTTCAGAGATCTATTTCACACGGCGCTGGCGCAAAGTCTCTAATATACTTCATTAGCTATATTACATCAGATAAGGGTTTTATTTCTTTAAATTATTTAACCTTGGTAGAGCCCACTGGGACCACATAAATTACAGTCCCACTAATGAAAATCATTAGTTAGGCTATTCAGAAAGACAACAGGAAAAGAATTAAATATCTTTTAAAATCAACTTTTTTTTTTACTTTTTTTTTTATTTTTTAGTATTTGAAATCCAAGATATTTGGTAATTCAGCACAATCATCTCTTTTCCCGCATCGGTGCTGCTTAGAGCTCGATACTGAGACATCTGAGACAGCTATACAACATTTTTGCAGAACATACATATTTTTTTTTTCCCTCCAGTTTCTGGAGCCCTTTGAAAAGCTCCTCTGCTCCTTCCGAAGGAGAGCAGGCTCTTAAACACCTTTTTATCATCATCAGTAGAGGCAGAATTTAGTTCCTAATTACAGAAAGAAACGTCAACCGCTTTGCGTGTCTTTCCTTAAAGCTGGAACACCTCCTCCAGCCGGGGAAACATGAGGTGGTGGAGCTCAGCCCCCAAGGCCGGACCATCCCTGCCCCTCCTGGAGAAGACCCTTTGGGCTGGAAACCCAAGCGGGGTCTGCACGGGGAGGAGAGAAAAAAAAAGGGGAGGGAGGAAGCAAAAACTCAGTTCACTTGCTTCAAGTTGTTATCTGAGCATTAAGTAATAAAACCAGTCCGTTTAATTTAGACTCTCCCCCACTAAGCATCTCATGGGGGACATCTTTAATAACACCTTCCACCAGCCACATCACTATTATGGTCAATGTTGCCGCATTAATTCAAGTTATTAATTTTTCGTCCGGCTTTCGTAAAGCAGGGCTGTGCCAGGCGCTGTCTGGGGCAGGGGGTCTGGTCGAGCTCTGCACAGGCTGAGTATGGCCATGTTTTGGGAGGGTATGAGGAAAGGCAACAGGATTTGGGGATTTTGGATGGATTCTCCAGAATAGAGGCCACAAAACCATCAACTCCTCTCTATTTGTCTTTGGTTTTCCTTTTTTTTTTCTTTTAAAGCAGTTGAAAGAGTCAAACAAACCCCTCAACTCACCAAACTGACCCCAACGGGGTCGGGAGCAGAAGGACTTGGGCACAGGGTAAGTCCCGACCCATATGGTGGTACCTTCCAAGGGCTCTTGTGCACACCCAGCCCCATCCTTAGATGGAACCATCAGAGAAAAGAGAACGTGAACCACAACCATCCTCCTCCCTCTCACTCCCAGCAATCAGACCAAGCCAGCTTCAGAAAGCCACAAATAAAGAAAAAAAATTAAAAAGCAAAAATAAAAATAATAAACAGGGATGACTCAGAGATGAAAAATATCCAACGCCTGTAGTGCCCTGGAAGTGGAACCACCTCCTTGCGAGATGAACTTGATTTATGAAGCTACAGAAGTTCCTTAAGGTCTACAGGGAGGCACCAGAGTAGCACCTGGTCCTCTTGGGCCACTGGTGACCACTTCCAGCACTGGTGAGCATCCAACTGGGCAGCCCTGGGGCAAACCAAGAACCCCGCAGCTTTTCAAAAGCCTTAGCGGTCAGATAAATATATTTTGGAAGTGCTCAGAGTTCCGTCTGCTCTCCTGGGCTTCCTCAAAGCTGGAGCAACTTTATGGGAATAAAACCGGAGCC
This sequence comes from Limnodromus scolopaceus, assembly GCA_028565335.1. Taxonomy (NCBI): domain Eukaryota; kingdom Metazoa; phylum Chordata; class Aves; order Charadriiformes; family Scolopacidae; genus Limnodromus; species Limnodromus scolopaceus. Next base: position 5,911,194 of record JAOXNO010000012.1, read on the forward strand.
AAAGGAGACTTTGCCCATCGGCTCCAGGGATGGAATCGGAGGTGGCTGGACCCTCGTCTCCAACCGGGCTTTGCGCCGCACGTACGATCACGCGCCACCGTGACCCCTATAAAACCCCAGGTTTAAAATGGTGATTTAAGAATGGCAGTTCAATTTCCCGGCTCCTACAGATTTAAACTCAGAACCTAGTAGAAGCCAAATGTATTTTCCCGGCTTTAATTACTGCACCTCGCTTTGTTTCACAGGTCTTTTTTTTAATTTTTTTTATTTTATTTTATTTTTTATTTTTGTCAAACCTGTAAAATACGCCCGGCGCGGAGTTAATTTTACCGTTCAGCTGATAAACCATGAAAAACATGGGGTTTGCAATGAAAGTGCTGACAGCACCAGTAAAGACAGAGCGCTGCCATTGGGTGCTGCCGCAATTTGCCTTCCAGGGCTGTCTCTGAAACAAAAAAGCTCCACATGCAGCATGCAAAGAAGTTACAAGTGTGTTGGGGGCTTGGGGAAGGAGGGGGGACGGAAAAAGCACATGTAAGGCG
>JAOXNO010000012.1:5914615-5937041 GCA_028565335.1 Limnodromus scolopaceus
GGGGGTGGCACTGGATGGGCTTTAAGGTCCCTTCCAACCCAAACCATTCCATGATTCTGTGATGAAGGGACACAGCAAGCCCAGGGCGGGTGAGGAGAGCTGAGCCAGCAGAACCTCGGACTGCAACCAGAGACGACGTCTATGGGCACAACGTGCCAGGGCTGGGAGCTACACGGAGGGAACCTGACGGGGACAGGGAGGCGGGCAGGGATTCAAGGAGAGGGCATCATTGAAGGAAGACAGGAAGGAATCATGGTTTGGCACCACGCACCACTGTCCCCGCTGTCCCCACCTGGCTCAGCTCTACTCACTGGTGGGTATTTTCCCCACAGATGCCTCGCACGCCCAAACCCCTCTCCTTCCACAGGACCCTGTTTGTGTGCTGCATCCTCTCACGCACACACGGGCGCTTCCTACCGTGGATCCACCTGTGGAATCCACTTCCCGTCCTCCATCCCCTACCTCTGTTTATTCACTTACGCTGTTTTAAGCTACACGCTGGAAGCGTCTTTACCTTTCCAAGCCAAAAGGGATAAAGGACAAGCAGGGGTGGGAGAGGAGGAAGGGCGCTACCAGGTTAGGATTCTTCCAAGGAGAAAAAAAAAAAAGAAAAAAAGAAAAAAGTAACCTTTGTTTAAAGTACAGCACCTTTCTGGGCATCTGTCTCTTAGCAGAGAGCGAGTCTGGGAGTGAGAGAGATGTGCGCACACACACCCGATTGCAAACACACACACACACAGATGAGCCTTCAGGGAATTGTATGAACTTTTGAACCAGAGATGCAGAGACAGAGCCTAGCCTGTTCCCACTTTAATAAACAATTTTTTTTTCTTCAATTAATTAAGGTTTGGAAAGAAAAAAAATTGCAGAAGAGAAGTAATTTAGCATGCAGTGCGTACTTTACAGATGGATCCTACCTTTGGATGCTTATTAAATCTATGCATGATTGCGCTAGAGAAAATTAATCGCATTGTTTTTCACTATTCAGAGGGGTTTGCAAACAGCACAGAAAATGATGCAGAGCTCCGATTCCCTACCCCCACCCCGCTCCCCCCATTCCCACACTAACAATGAGGACAGAAACCTAATTCACGTCCTACCCGTGCCCTGCCAGAAGGAGCACGTTTTGACCGAGACGTGCCACACAACCCACCGGGACGCAAACCTTTCTTTTCAAGACTCCAAAGCCCCACTACCCAAATTTCTCACTCTGTGGCCTCTGAACTACAGGGTGAGGGGTTTTACTCGGACCCTGCTGGGAAGAAAGAGCTGACCGACTGTTGGGGGTTACTCCGGAGTAAAACTGCTGAGTTTCAGCTTGCTGAGTAAACCCCAAACCTCCCAGCGTTCGACGATGGAATATCTGGCTGAAAATAGGAGAGGTATTGAAGGAAATTCCCAGGGAGCCAGAAGAGATCTGCCTCCCATCAGCCTTAATAAAAGACTCTTATACTTTAGAGCTGGAGTCCACCTCCAGCCTCCTCCTCCCAACCTCACCCAGGCTGCCCCAAAATGAGCATCGTGTTCACAAGTCCTTCTAAAGGACTTGAAAGGAATCCCTGGGTTTTCCTCAAGTCACCCTGAGGTTCCTCCTAAACCAGGTCCTCCCAACCCAGCTCCGCTTGGTTGGGTTTTTAGTGGGACCGACTCCCCATCGGAGGCAAATCCCTGATGATATTTGATTTAAATCCCCAGAACGTGTTTGAGCCTGGATCCCAATAGGTCAAAAAGATCATAGTCCTTTCTGTCTCTCCTCTTTTCTCTCTTCCTTCCTACACCCCATCCCACCTAAGAATATACAAGAGTCCAGAGTTTTGAATCCCATGGAGTGGGAATTGGCAAGTTTTATAAACAATTCAGAGTTTTAATGGTATCTGGAAGGAAAGGGGGAGGGAGTCGGCCCAAAGAGAAGCAGTAATGTCAGGAATTTGACAGAGGAAACGATGCTGAGGTGGGTATTCTGAGCAAATACTCTTCCTTCCTAGAGACAAGTTCCATGAGAAAGCAGGACCCGGGAGGATGCTCGGCTGTAACCCACAAACCCCACTCGGTTACAGGTTGGGATGTGTAAAACCTCACTGGTGCTTTGCTAAATGCCGACTAAAGAAGAGGGGCCGGTACCACCATTTCATCTGGGCTACAGCTGAGGAAAATTATGGACAATAACCAGGTCAAAACTTGACATTAGGAGCAACCATAAAAGAAAGGCTCCTTAACCAATGCAATAAAGGAGCTTAGTGAACATCAGGGTGCAGTAAGACTTCTCTCTCACCCCAATTTTACCATTCCTGGTGACCATCTGCGATTCCATGCTCTAGTTTACAAAAGTAGAAACTGTTTGCCATAACCTACCTGCCTCTCACCTTCTCAAACTGCAGCTACAGAGCGAAGGGGTGGGAGCAAAGGTTCACAACACGACGGCACACGTTTTCAGCAAATGCTGAAAATCAAAGGTCAGAAAATCAAATATGCCATAAACGATGGGCAGGAGTGTGCCCGAATTAGGTCTATCTGGAAAAATACACACAGGAAAAACACACACGTGAAATCAAGGGCAGGTGACATAGCCCACTGGCCTGGGCATGCAACGTGTTAACAACTGCAAGGTTTTTAAGGATTAAATATAAGGATAACTTGGTTTCTCTGATTCAGCTCCTAGTCTTCCACCTCCGCTCGCTCTGCAGAACAGAGATAATTCCTACCTACTCTACCAGCAACACCACAAGCATGAAAGCTGCAATGTTTGACACACATGGCATCAGCTCCTGCATGGTCATAGCCAAAAAAAACCCCCATCCACCGCGGGTACAGACAACAGAATTCCAAAAATTAGTGTACATGAGCAAAAACGTGCAATTCCCCACTGCGCCAGCCGCCAAGCAGAGAGGTCAGCATGAATTTCTGCCTGGCTCACGAGACAATGCTCTGACCAGTAAGGATTCTGTCCCCACATTGTCACATTGCCATAAAACTTGGGAAAAGTCTGAAAGTCGTGGATTTGTGCCATGTGGTTTTCCATATCCAGAGCAGCTTCAGAAAAGCTTCACACTCCAGCATTGGCCAAACAATTAACCCTCCCACTCACAATAAGGCTAAGACGTAGAGAGATGGCTGCTAAAGAACAAAAAGAAGACCAAAAGGATGGAAAAATCACACCAGGTTTTCATAGAGCTTTAACAAAATGAGTGACATGGGGGAATAAAGGGAGCTCCAGAGAATGAACTCCAGGAGCTGAACAGGGAGATGGAGGCAGGACTCCAGGTGTTCTTCTGAATTTTGCTGTTAAACCTCTTTCATCTCAGGCAACTTATTTTCCACTCTCAGTTTCCCTTTTAATAAGCCAGAGGCAGAAATACTCTGCTTCTGCACAGGAGAAAGAGTCTAAAGCGGTCTGAGATTTGTCAGAAGAGCATCAGGCAAGACCTTGTCTGTTCCCCACTCCTTGCTAAGGGCACACTCAGACGTGGGTCCAGCTGAGATGGAAGCAGAAAAGGCTTTTCTTGGTATGAAGCATCTACAAAGGGAGTTTTCACAAAACACAGCCCTGGCACTTTACAATCCACATCTCACTCTGCTTTACGATAGCTTCCTGGCATGGCTCTGTCCTTATTATGACATTTCAGTGCATTAAAAATACATCGGGCAAAGCAAATAACTTTAAAACCCAGATTTTACCAATGTGGAGCTATAACATTAACTGCTGGGCTGGTTCCACCTCTGCTGCTCTGCTCTCCTCTCGCCTCCCGCTAGCACGTCTCCGGCCGTAAAGGCAGAGGACAAAACAAACATCGTGGGGTTCTGGCTTCCTCCTGGTGACGAGCTCCCGCAGCTGAGAGCACCGCACGCACAGAAACGATGCTGCCAGTTGGTTTTCCTGCATCCCACTTTCCTTACAGAAACCTTGAAGTCTTCCCAGTACAAACAGCCTGTGCCTTACAGAGAGCGTTGGTGCTTTCCTGCACGCCAAGAGGGAAGATTTCATTTGTAACGGGTAGAAGAGGCAAGTTTTTAAGGTTTTCACTTCATTTCAGTCAAGGTTTCTTATATATCCTACTTTTTGCAGAGATAAAGCCCTGATTTTGCCAGCCCCACGCGGCAACAGCCACCAGCAAAGGACCCGCAGCCCCTCGCTGTGCTCCTGGCATAAAAAAGGTCTCAGTCACACAGATTGCAGCTGATTTGCAAAAGTTGTTTTACATTATGGTTACAGCCCTATATCTATTAACTTGTAATAGGGTTATAACAACAATTTTTAAAAATAAGACAATGAAGTCATACTGATAAAATAGGCCATAAACAGGGATCTATAGCCTGCTTATTGCTTTGTAATGATGAAATACGGCTTACTCTCAGTTAGCTGGAAGAAGGAATTTTTTTTTTAACACCGCACCTATTAAATAAATTATTGGTAAGTTCCGTTGTCTGGAAGACACCACACATCACTGGAATGTCACAATATGGCTCAGGTGGGGACCAGAAGTAAATAAAGCCCCGCACCACCATGGCACTTTCCACCCAAGGTTCTCAGAGTATTTCAGATGCTGTGAAGCTTTAAAACTTTATGGCACCGTGTCCACAGAAGAACAAACGTGATACAGAGGGAAGATGCAAAGAGATTCTTTTGCAGGTCAAGCAGAATCACGTAAAAGGTAAAAACAGACACTCTACTCCTTAATTCCCATCTGGGTGCCTCCAGAACCTCTTGGTTCTCTTTCCTCCATCCCAAGGGATGTGAAGAGACACAGGTCCCATTCCCTGGGACTGGGACAGGGTGAAGGACTGGTCCAGGTCTTCCAAGGCATCACCACAACCACAAAAGCACAGCTCTCGGAGCTCGGTTCTCCCAAGGCAACCATGCTGCTGGGATGAGGATGAACGTTACCCCCAAGGCCTTTGGCCGAGTAGATAACGCCGTTAGTATTTGTATTCGCATTGTTCAGAGCAACTGAGTATTTTCCCAGCTGTTCCAAGGTCTTTGGAAGTTGCAGTCAGGCCCTTTAGACACCTAAACTCAGGAAAGCAATTAAGCATATGCTTACGTGTGGTACTGATGACAAATCATTTTCTGTTCTGGAGCTTAGAGAGGGAGAGACCACACCGTTATTTTCAAAATTACTTCAACAGCAAACGCTGGCGTTTCTCAAGTTCAAAAAAGCTGAATCGAGGTCTTTTCTGGGGCACACGGAGACTGGGGGTGCACCAGAAAGGTGAAGGGAAACACCTGAACGTGGAAAGACCCTCCTTCTAGGTAACATCCACTTTATCAGCAATACAAAACCAGTGGTATTCCTTAGATTTTTGTACTCAGCTCCAACTGAGACATCTACGGAGCAGGGATGGCAGAAAGCCTGTTCTTGCTGCCTGACTCCAGTGAACTGACCTTCCCAAACCATCCACAAGACCTCTTTCCAGTTTGGAGACTTACTGGTGCTACCGAGGCAGATGTTCTTCACCCAGATTTGGCCTCATAGTGCTGGGCATCACTGAGAACTACAGAAACATCTCCCCTTTCCTTCAAAGTGCAAGGAAAAGACACGGCACAGAAGTGAATTGAGCAAATGGGTCATCCAGGGAGGATGAGCCAGAAACAAACCAATGACCGTTATACGCAAACGTAATATAATAAATAACAGTAACAAACTGCATAGGGTGCAAGCGCACGACTCCAACTCGAGTATATGATGGGGGTGGAAATCAAGGCTCAGCCCTGTCTTCATCTAACTTTTAAAGAATTTGTACTTTCACACGGTCCGGGTACAGCAGCAACAACCACCACCGCTTCACGTGCAGATGCATAACAAATAAGTACCAAACATTCACCTCCTGGGATCATCAAAGCTTTTAAAAAATAATAAATATGTCCCAAAAGATTATTGTTATGAGATTCGTGGGGAAACTGAGGCTCAACTGAGAGGAGGGAAGAGACTCTGCAGCAGTTCCCCACCGAAGCCGCTGGCAGAGGCAGGACCCATCCTGCCCACCCTCACCGTGGTACCCAGCACCCATCCTCTTCCTCGTGGTCCTCACACAAGGAGCTGACACGGAAAACCTTTTGGGCAGCTGGGGGGGCACAAACCCAACTTTTTGCATCTTTGCCTGAAGGTGCCGGAGATGAACTGCCCGAAATAGAACCAATTTCTTGGCGGTTTTTAAGGGCCAGGGGAGGATGGAGGAGGCCTGGACTATCTTTGGGGGTTGCCATGGCTGCAAGGTCATCCCTCCAGACTTGGCTCTACCAGCAGAGTTCAGACGGGTCAGCGTGTGACCGGCTCAAACCCCGAGGTTAAAAGTTCAAGCAGCGAAGGAAAAACCAATATGTCCACGCAGGGTATGCTGTACAATTTATTTCAATTTACATCAAGCCATGCATATAAAATTTAGATAAATTCTATTCAGATCTGATGTTGCCTGACACACAATGTATGCAAACAGATGTCTTTGGGGCTTTCACTCAGCTTTGGGGAGGAGATAGGGTGCTAAGTTAATATATATTAATAATATATATAAAAGGGGAGGGGGAGGGTGTGTCCTTTTATTGTTTTACAGGAAAGATTTTAGGTCTAAAACCACTAGATTCCCTTCTCTCCGTTTTAATTTCCCCCCCCCCCCCTTTGTAATTTCCCGAGCTCTCCCAATCCACACGGTGTCATATTAAGAAAGATAATGAGTATTTACAACTGCAGCCCTGCTTGTCACCGCAGTTATAGCCTCTATTTATATCCTGTGCCACTTTCTCCAGATTCCCAGTGACTGATGGGTTTGATTTATCTTTGAACGCGGTTCCCCCCTTTTCTCGCCTCTCCTTGAGGTCCCACCTTCGGAGGGAAGCGGGGTGGCTGCGGCTCGGCACCGTGGCCACGAGATGGCTCCTGGACCCCTTCTCCGGCTCCTGGACCCCTTCTCTGGTCCCTGGACCCCCTTCTCCGGCCACCGCCGGGGTCTGCACAGGGTCCAGAAACCCCCCAGGACCCCGAGGGGCCAGCGCTGCCATCAGCCACGGCACAGCACCACTTGGAGAGAGATGCTGCATCCCAGCACCAGCACTACCTAAATCTATGCCCAAAACTCCCCCACTACTGCCTTTGGCTGCTTTTAGGAAATAATAGGAGGGGGAAAACAAAAGGAAAAAAATGGAATACTATTTAAAAATTTTAAAACAGCAGAGAACCCAAAATGCCGGAGAGAAAAGGTTTCCTGTGGCTGCACGGCAGCAAAAAGTCAAATAATTTGTTTTTTCCTGGGTGAGTTTTTTTGGGGGGGAGGCTGGCAGGCAGCAAAAAGAGGGGAGATGAGGGGGAAAAAACGGGGAGAAAACCAAGGGATGCTAGTGGGTGCCCCTTTTCCCGGGGAGGGGGGGGGCTGGATTAGACCCCCCCCCACCTGAGAAGATATTAAAAGTTAGTGCTGTGGGGCCGGGTCCCAGCGAGCCCCTCCAGCGAGAGGGACCGAGACTGGCAGGATGAGCCTGAAATAATAAAATTTGAGTGTTCTGGAAGCACACTGCAGCCTTTTAGGGAAAATTAGCCAGATTGTTTCTCTAACTCGTTTAATGAGAAACAGTCACACTTTAAGGGGTGCTTGAGTCGTCGACACTAATGAGAAGCTGCTGCACTTTGGACGAACACTGCAGTTATTTTCCAAAGGGCGCTCATCTGTAATAAGCACAGACACACTCTTGCGTCCAGCAGCAGCTTCCAGCTCCCCAAGATTTTATTTTTTTTTTTAAATAAAATAGCCTGACTTATAAAAACCTCTTTTAGCCTGACAAATAACCAGCAAACTGTTAAGCGCAATTAATAAAATCAACCTGCTTGAAATAAAGTTGTTGGTTTTTTTTTTTTCCCCTCTCCTTTTAAACCCGTCTCTTTTAAACTGCTTTCAGTGGTAAAAATTACGCTTTTAGTTGACCAATAATTTTCTAATAGTCACTCTTACCTTTTCTTCCTCTAGAAAATAATGACAAAAATCATTTACAAATTCTTTAGTTAGTCCCATAAATTTGAACAAACCTACAGTCAGTTTTCTGGTGAAGTAAGACGACCGGAATTTCATACATCAGAATATAAATCCAATTCTCTTTACCTGCCAGAATTTCCTCGGAGAGCAATTTCAAGGTCACAAAGAATGGGCCAAATCCTCAAGTCTTTATTCAGTTTTATTTAGTAATTATTCTGACTTCGCTGAGAGTTTTGCCCGTGACCCGCAGTCCGTACAAGTGATGCCTAAGTAATGGCTTAATAAAGACCTTGGCGTATTAAGGTAAGAATATTAGGTCAAACGGCAATCATCCGTCCGAGAGCAGGAGTGTATGTTTGTGTTACAAATGTATGTATGAAACCTTCCACATGTTCAAAGCAGTTCCTTATTCCTGGACAGGAAATTAATGATCTACCCACTTTTCAATGACTAAAAACGAGGGAATAAAACCATTTCAGAAGCCCTCAATTTCTCGATATGTACAAAGTGCCTTATTTTCATCATCCCTGTCAGTTATGACAAGTGCCGACTGGACAAATACCAGCTCGAATTCTGGCCATTCATTTCTATTCATGATGATTTGAGCGGAGGCTCAACTGCCTAAAAATATATATGAGTTCCGTTCGGGGATTGTTGGGTTTTTGTTGGTTTTTGGTTGTTTTTTTTCCCCTCCACGGAAGGAACAATAAACTACGAAAACAAGACAGGAAGGTTTCAAGATGCTTTGCAATGGTTACAGCTACCGCATCTCAGGCTGCGGTTCTGCAGAATGGACAATTCCACCACTAAAAGATAAAAATAAAATAAAATTAAATAAATAAATAAATAAAATGAATAAAAAGCATTTGCCCTCTCATCCCCCCTCCTCCTCCTCTCCCAAGACGTGCCGGTCGCTTGCTGGAAGCCAAGTTGCAAGAAATAAGATTTACTGCAGCAAGAAGCTTTTACTATATTTGTAGCGAGTGTTTCTTTTCTATCAGTTCCAGACTCCGGCTCACAGCATCCCTTGAAGAACAGATGTCCTGGGGCCGGGGAACCATTCATCCTAACCACGGTTTGGGGGGTCAGTCCCGTAGGAGCCGGCAGCCAAGAGGGCTCTACAATTGGCATGAGAAATCTACTTTTCTGATGAGCCGGAGAATAATATAAAAACGGAGGATTGCTGTGAGCAAAAGACGCTAATTTGCTACACTACTGGCTGTGGCTGGGGAGAGGCGGCGGGGGGGAAGAGGGAGGTGGAAAAGGAGGGGGGGGAAAAGAGGGGATGGAGGAATAAAATTCCACCCAGTTACAGAATCAGTGTTCGAACCTGCTCCCAGTTCTTCATCAGCATGAAAAATTACAACTGTAACCAGATTTTTCTCTGTCGCCAGCGTAAATGTGCGATTACAGCTGTTCATATTTTCACTCTAATGAAGGGTTGCACATTTAAATGGTAAGATTTATTATATATTGTGTACCGCCTATGTACATGCAAAACTGTTAACCGACGCCTAAAATGCTGCTTGTTTATTCCGGCATCAATTATCATTTTTCTCAATTTTTAAATAATAAAAAAGCCCATTTCGGCACAGACGGGTTTCTGTTTCTTCTGAAGAAATAAACAAAACCTCAAAAAACAAAGGGGAGGGGAAGGAAAAATGTGATGATCAAATAAAAGAGAGGAGGGAAAAAAAAAAAAAAAAAAAAAAAAGAAACCCCATCAGAGAGCAGGACCCTTCCTCATCCCGGCAGAAACAAGGAGCCGATCGCTCGCCCTCGTTCGCCTTTCTTCTTTTTTTTTCTTTTTTTTTTTTTTTGCCGAGAAACCCGGGGACGAGGTTGGGTTCATAAACAGGTGAAATGATGGAGTTTATTGCAACCAACATCAACACTGAAACTAAATAACCGCGTTGCCATCTCGGTTCCCCGCTGAAAAGACGGATGGTAAACTTGACCTGCCGCTGGTACTATCCCAGTGCCATTTTTTATCGCCCTTGGCCGCCCCCCCCGGCTGAGCGCGCCGGGGAAATGCCGCTGCGTGGCCAGGTCAGGCGCGGGCGCGGGTGAAACTCCGTTCACATTTGCATACAGGCGGGCTCTCACAATGAAGACCCATCTGTTCCCGTCACCGAGTACAAATCGAGTGTCACCCAACTCGCTGCAAACGACAGCCGCGCGGCCATTAGCCGGAGGAACGCTTAAGCTCAGGTTACGGATATGGAACTGCTGATTTGGGTTTAAATACCTGATAACTGAAGACTTTTTATTACGCCCGAACAAAGGGTGAACCTTGAACTGATGGCGAGGAGCACCCTGCTCCCCCACGGACCCGACACCCTCGCGCTCCCACCCTTCACCCTCCATTATCCACACAAAAACGCTGTATATTTTTCCAGGGGAAGAAAAAAAAAAAACAAAAAAAAAACCAAAAAAACAACCAAAACCAAACCTAAAACAGATTGAAATGTCACAAAACAGATCCTAACAGCGACCGATGACATGGAATTTATTCGGAAGATCGGGCGGGTGCAATAGGAAAAGAGGGAAAAGCATCAGCGGTGTAAACAGAAGGTGAACTCTGAACTTTTCATGCCCTTCGGGGTCATTAATATCCTTGCAACGTTCTTCCTTGAACTTCTGCTAAATTTGGCCGGGGTGGAAATATTTGCAGCCCGGGTTCAGCGGGGGTGAGGCTCTGCTCTGCCCTCCCCTCCAACCACCCCCTTCCCAGTCCCGGCTCCGCTGGTCTGGTGGTCCCCCAGCAGGGATGGGTCAGGAGCTGTGTCACCGTGTCCTCCTCCGTGGCAAGTCCCCAAAGCCAGGTTACCAGCCCTGTGCTCACGTGTGGCTAGTGCCCAGACCAAGTTCACAGCCAGCTTTCCTCACAGGCAAGGTATTTGGGGGCTGCCCCCTGTCTCTACCCAATTTAGGGGTTTCCTGGGGGACCTGCTTTGGTACTTTTCCCCCTTCAAGCCAGGGAAACTTCTGCAGTTTCCAAGATGAGGTCAAACAACATTATTTTGTGCTCGGAATGAGCCTCTTGCCCCACAATTTGGGGGGGGTGGCGGGGGGAGAAGCAGAGAGGCTCCACACATGCAAGAAAAACCAGCATGATCATCACCACCAACCCTTCTTTGTTTCCACAGAGGAAAGGGGACAACGAGCAGAATCTTCCTGCAGAGCCACTTCCAAGCATCAGTTGCAAACTTTTTGGGGTCCAAGCGTGCCCAACTGTGGCCACAGCACCACGGGAGCCCGGTATGGCCAGGTTCTGGCCGTACCGGGCTCCCGTGGTGCCGTGGCCACAGCTGGGAGAGGGCTCCAGCCCCCCAGGAGCTTCCCAGTTGGGCTCCAGGGAAGGTTGCTCCAACCCTCCCATCAAACCAGAACACCCACTACCATCCACAGAAATCACGTATTTACTGGGAAGAAAATGGACCATTTCAGAAGTATGAACAGGAGGAACGCTTTTTTTTTTTAATTAAAAAAAAAATATATATATTTATGGGAAGTTTCTTATTAAATCCTCCAAGATGGGCAGTTTTCCCCTGGTGGGCCCAGCTGCCTTCCCCTCTCCTGAAAAGTTCCCCATAAAGGCAGTAGGTATTTAACATATCACAGGCAAGGCCCTTCCCGGGATGTCACCAATTTGCATGCAAGGTGGCTGCATGTGGCAGCGTGCTCCGAAGGGAAGAATAAACCAACTAGGGGAAAAAACAACAAAAACAAAAACCAAAAACCTCCCATTACACAAGGTTTACCCTTCTGTTGGCCCCTAAAGAAAGAAAGCCCCATTAAAGAGCTGTCACTGTTTTAATTCCAGTTTTCCTACAGGGATATGATCCCATTCCCTTCCCCAAAAGATAAAGCAACTCGTCTGATAGAAATATTGGCTGCTTGGTGTGCGGGGGTGTTGTTTTCCCTTTTTTTTTTTTTTTTTGTTAGGAGTGAACAGGAACTGAACCTTGAACTTCATTTACCCTTTGAACTCGTTACCTTTAAACAAAATTCCCCATGCTTTCCCTCTTCAAACAAATTTCATCACAATTACAGTCCCTTCCACTTCGCTTAAAGATATATAATCATTGACTTGACCTAATTACCTGGTGCAGGCCTTTCTCTACAAGGTGAAAGCCATATTGGTGTGAACAGAAGCTGACCCCTGTATTCTTGATACCCCAATTTTATTCTAATTATTGTATAGGAGGTTTTCCATCTTCCTCTGTCCTCCTGTTCCCTCCCCCCAGTTGCTATTTTGCTGCTGGCGCGTCCGGTGATGCCCTTTGGGTTGCGAGCTGCCTGGAGACAGGCTGCAAAATACATCTCACATTGAAAAGGACAGGGTTTGTTGGTGGGTTTTGGTTTTTTTTTTTTCCAAGCTCCCCCATTCAATAGGGAACCAGGAAATTCAGCCCTGCAAAAGGCTGCCGAGAACCAGCTCCCATGGAAGCGTGTACCCTTTACCCATAAAGAGCACGGGGAGCAGCCTTGGACCCCCCCCAAAGTGACACCCCACATCACAGTCCCCACCTCCAGGGAAGCCTGGGCTGTTTGCACACGTGGATTAAAAGCTCACAGTACCAGGGAACAGGAATTCTGATGTAGACTTGGAAGGCAATTTTTCCTGTGACTCCACAGCAAGGTGATGACATTGAGAACGTCAACACAAAGACTTGGGACCCCCCCAGTCCCCTGTTCCTCCAAATCCAAGAGAGGACAACTCCCCTGGAAGCCAAGGTCACTCAGCTGCCAAGAATCAATGTTTTCAGCTGAATGATATTTTCAGCTTCGACAGAGTCAGTCCGGCAAAGCCAGGACTCACGTGCACATCACACCGATGGCTTCTCACCCCCTAACGCACTCTTCCCAAACTCCAGTGGGAAGCCGGGTTGATCCTAGTCCAACATCACCTCTAACAGCTGGTGTGTTGGAGCCAAATCCCTTCACGCTCCTCTCACGTCACCCCCCCTTGTCATCCTTTACCTTCTCTGTTTGCCTGTTCAAACGTCAGACTCTTCAGAGCTTGGTGCAAACCAGCTTTGAGACTGGGGTAGTACCACAAAATATCACTGCAACAAGAATTAAATCATCTTCCAAAAGACTACAACAGGACTGTTGTACCTTCTTGTATAAGGCTGAGGTTTACTGTGGATCCTCACCTTCTCTGAGGACACTTTTCCCCTTAAAAATAAAATTAAGTTGCAACGAGAAGATGGAACTTCTCACCAATGTCATTAGCCTGCTAATTTCTGATGGCATTCAGAGACAGAGCGAGGCTTAAATTACCTCTGCAATTCAAGATATTTCCCTCTTATTCTTTAAAAGCAACAAGAAAAATCTAACAAAACCAGCTCCAACATTAATAAAGCGTCACAGCAATTGACAGGCAGGGTCACTGAGAAATGGCACCTCCCTAACCTTCTCATTTGTCTTGGGCAATTGAAAAATAATTAGCAATTGCGAAAGGGTTCAATACCTAAGAGTAAACAAAGGGAAAAGGGTTACTCTAAGTCATGGTCCCATGGCCTGGGGCAGAGCTTTTTCTCATCCACAAGGTGAGCATCCCCCTCCATGAAAAATGAGCCAAGGACTGGCCAGGAAGGGAAGGGGCAGGTGGGGGACGGTCAACTGGAGCTGCTCTTCGCATTCAACCCCCTTCCTGCTCCCTCTTGGTTTTATAAGCACCACAACAAAAGGAAGGAGCGGAGACAGAAAGAGCCAGCACCGAATCGCGCAGATAGGTGGTGCGCAAACCTCGGTTGTGTGTCAAAGAGGTAGCGCAGCCATTTGTTATGGTCTCTTGGCGAGAAAGGCCATGCTCAGATGCCCTGGAGCTCCACCGTAATAAATAGACACCGAAGATTAAAGGAGCAAATCCTACCACCTGCCCCAAGCCTGAACCCACAGATTTAGCATACTGGGGTACCCAAGAGGGATGGGGGCTTTGTAGACAGCAGAGCTATAGCCATTTTATGGCAGTTTCTGCAACCTCCGGGCTTGTGGTGCTGCCCCTGGCTCAGAGAGCTCAGCTCCCCCGCTGAGCCCTGAATTCAGGGCTGGAACGGGAAGACCAAGGGGGAGGGGAGGAAAGCGGTGCTCGTCCCCTTCCCTACCCCAGCCATCATGGGATCAAACCCAGGAACCAAAACCTAAAGTCACCACCATCGGCACTATTGTCCTGCTCCCAGAGTTCTTTGATCAGCAGCAAGTTTGCATATCAAAGCAAAGGAGGAAAAGAGAATATTCAAATACCAGTATTGTCTGGCCCTACTTCCCCTTGGTAGAGCTGCTTAGTTTTCCATCATAAAAGTTTGTGTGTTTTTCAGTCTTCTTGCTTTGCTTTTCTGTTGGTTGGGGTTTTTTTTCTGAAACAAATTAAGAGGGGCTTTGCAAGACCTTACATATAAAATTGAAACATTTCTGATCAACTTATTCCAACTGCATTTGAAAGAGAAAATCTTGTGTTTGAGGTTTTTTTTCCAACTGGATTTCTCCTAGACCAGGGGAAGAGGAGGGATACAGAATTTTCCCTCGATTCAAAATAAGATGCATTTTTTTCCCCCAACAAAATAATTGAAGCTGGTGGATCTGGTCCAGCAGAGCACGCAAATCCAGGAGACGCTCCAAGCAGATGTGGGATTTCCATCTGCAGATTAAAATAAAGCAACCTTAAACCAACCTTGGCGGAAAGCAAACTGGAAACCCATCCTAGGAGCAGTGTCACCACCCTGACGTCCACTAGATGACAAACATAGCTAAAAGTTGGCAGCGAAGATTTGTCACCTACTTGGGAGATGCCATTACAACTCAAGGGAGCCAAAGTCATGTTCTGCTCCTTGATGGCTACAGAGATTACTCAGGTAGCCACGGGGTTCCTAGACTAGAGCTAAGACAGGGGTGTGAGCATGGAAAGGGGGAGATAAATGTACCTCTTTATTGTTTTGTACCTCTAAGGTTGTGCTTTCCTTCCCACCAGTCTCCATTTACACACAGTCTTACAGGAATTATGACAACAAGGTTCCCAAATTTACCAAACCACTGGCCTTTCCTTCTAATCATAACAGAGGGCTAAAAACACGGAAAGGGTGATAAACAAAAATAGGACCAAAGTTTAAAAATACAATACCAAGGAGAAGCTGAAAAAACGCTCTGGTAAATCTAATCTCACCCTCACAAAATAATGGAACAGATTTTAAAAAAAAAAAAAAAAAAAAAAAAAGAAGAAGAAGAAAATCAAAAAGGGACTAAATTACTTTATGAGCACCGAGGCTGTAATTGCCTTCTTAGCAAGGAGCAACCTTTGGGTTTGTAAAAAGCGAATGACCTTAGGCACACACGGTCAGCCTTTCTGATCAAGCTGCAAAATTAGCAGACGAAGGGTAATGTGGAAGATGCAATATATCTAGAGACTTTACTGAGCGTTTGATGTGGTGCCACAGCAAATCTCACTGAAAAAATTAATTTACCTCGGCTTGGATAGAAGCAATCGTCACAGACTGAAAATTGGCCCAAGGGCCACAGACAAAAGCTGGTGATAAATGGCTTTCTGTCACGTGGGGGAGAAGCGTCTGTGTTGGGGTACTGCAGGGTATTAGTCCCCGTTTTATCTAAGGCAAGTAAACAGTCCATTAATTCAATGAGCAGGAAGATACTAAATTAGGTGGTAATGCAAATATCAAGTGAAAGCAGAGGAAATAATAGTAGGGGACACAGAGAGGTTAGGAATATGGAGAGAATAATAAAATGAGATTTATCCTACTAGGGAATAAGCCAGGGTAACAAAAAAGGTAACCCAGAGCACATCCAGCACCAGGGAATGTTATGGAATAAGAGGGGAGAAAATAAGAATTTGCAATGTAATTGAGGATCTCAAAAATCAATTGGCTGCATGGTGCCCAGGGGTGAGGGACCTCTGCCTCCGAGAGAGAGGAGAGGAGTCAGGATAACAGGCTTCTTCCAGCAATGATGCAACATCAACACAGGCTGAACCCCAGCCCTGGATCTGGCCCAAAATCTTGGCAACTCACACCTAATACGCTGACCACCCGACGGGGGTGCACAGGAACAGGATGGAAACCATTTCCCTCCAAGGTCAGGGGATCTCTGAACTCATCCCGTGGTCCACAGCTCCCTGGAACAATCTGCTCTGCTTCAAAGCATAAGGATATGAATGAAGTTTAAAGGAAGCAGAAATCAGGGTAGACTTGAAAGCTCCACTGAGCCAAAGACCTCTCCTACAGACGCCCACGGCCTTTGGGGGACAGCAGAGTTCTGTCTTTTTAGGTAACTGAAAGTGGGTAAAACAGAAATACAAGTTGTGGGGGTTGGAGAGCACCACCCTACATATATTTTCAAAGATTGACACCAACCGCCTGCCTGCTCCAGATCTTCAAGGAAAGTTCACCCCTATCATGCGTGTCCTCTCCACACACCTCATGCATCAGGTGTTTATCAGAAAAGGCAGAGCATTTCCAGGGTTTGGAAGGAGTTCAGAGAGCACAGGGAGCTTCACTCCACTAAATTTTGTCCTCCCTTGGTTTTTGTGGCTTCTTCACCCACTACTAGCCCAGCCCCTCCAAGGCATCTCTTTTGGCAGGCTCTTGTTGCCCTCGACATAGGACTGTCTCAGCACTGAATCCCTTTGCCCCAGATACCATCAGTTTAAAGTTAAAATAAACTTCCGATTTCTTCCCCCAAATTCCATCATTTTGGTTAATGCTTTGATCCTCCGCAGGGCGATGCCGGACCGTTTTCATGTACAGCAAATGGCCGAGTCTCATCACTAAATGCAAAATAATTCTTTGGCCAGAGAACCTGAAGGTGGTTGGGGCTCCAGGGCATTAAGATGCCATTGTCCCCTACACCACAGGGGACACACACAGGGACCTGGGTCGAGCCGCTCGCACTCCACATCGGCCCCAGCTCAATGGGAATTATTTCCTCCACTCCAATGGATGAATCTTACTGTAAAATCAGGCTAATGCTCTCCTCCTGCCGCTCTTTTGATTTCCACTGAAAGCTCTTTGGGTTTGTCCAGGCAAAAAGTCACGGCTTCTTTCTCCAAAGGCTACTCAAGTGCCAGCAGCGTCTTCGCGCCGTGTCACTGCTGGGAAGGTGCCACCACGAGGGCAACTCCGTTAAAAACTGCAGCTGCCGAGACACAGCCCTGGGTGACGGGATGTTCGAAGGAATTGATCTATCTGCCAGAGCGTTTGTTCAAGCACGGGGCGAGGGTGGATAGAGGAGCAGCAGCAATTCACCAATTTCAAACAGCAGCTCCCACTTTAACCTATGAGCGCAGGGGAAAAAAATAGGGGTGAAGCTTTGTAACCAAATAAAGAGAGCTGTGAGCTCAATAACAGGCATTATCCTATGGCAAAGATTTTGTTATTGTTGAGTACTGATCCCTTTATCTCTCGGAGACAATCAACCTTCAGCCAGAGGAGTCTAACCTTAAAACCCCATAACTCAATTTTACATAGTGTTAAAGTTTGGGGGGATATTTGTCAGTGCTGGAGCTGATACAATCAGTCTGGAGGACCCTAGAACAAAGAGCGGTGGGTGAAGAGCGTGTCACCTCCGCACACATTCGTTTCCTTGATGAACAAGGAGCTATTAGTTGGCGAGAAAGCATTATCAGGGTGAAGGATGATGCCGATTGTTTCGGCTGCTCTTCCCGTGACACTGGATTAGAAGAAGAAGTCCCAGTGTTTGCTCGCTGCCCCACCGGCTCTGCCCCCGCCGCAACGCAGGTAACGCACGCTCCCAGCCAGCCTTCACCGCCGACCAAAAATCAATCTGGACACCCAATCTCTTTCAACTGCCACATCTCTCCCAGGGTTAAACAATAAAAGTTTAACTTGTTTTAAGACGTAGTTCATCACCGTAAGCCTTAAACAAAGCTACTCTTTAAAATACACACGTGCGCACGCGCGCACACGCGGTGCCTTCCTGCAAAATGACAATGACAGAACGTCCAACGTGGCCTCTTTGCTTGAGTAAACCCACCGGCAGGTACAACAGCTCTGGGGAGAAGCTCGCTGAATAAAGTTGTCCTTGACTCCTTATATTTATAGGAGAAATGAAAGAAGTGAAAAGAAAAAAAGAAGAGAGGCCTTTTCTTCCCTCCAGTTGTCCTTTAACACATTTCACTTTAGAATTTATTATAACCACTCTTCAAATTAAATTCTTCAGGACAGTGGCTTTATTTTTGCACATAGTGATTTTCAGCACTACATAACCTGAGTAATAATTTAATGTATTCCCTGTGGCTCACATTGAACCACAGGTTTAAGCACATGCTTAAGTCAGAATGAAGTCAGCAGTAGTTTAGCATGTGTTAATGTATATATAGCAGGGGCTTTTATTGCTGTCCAGACCATTTCTCTCAGCTGGGAATTTTGTATTTCAGGACTTGTTAGTGTTTCATGATTGATCCCACAAGATACGGGTGCAGTCATCGTCATTCCCACCAGCAGTTCCACCCAGGTGAGCAGACACGGCTCTGAACGTGTCTGTGGAATGAAGGTGTCTTTATTCACACCGTTCCTGTCTTGTCCCCCATGGGAGAAGGGCCTCAGGCTCTGTGTGCACAGGTACCAGGAATGGGGGGAAGACACCTGTTTTGTTTGCTTTTTTGTCCTGGAGTTGTCACACAAACATGCCCCACAGAGGAACGAAGAGAAGTTTACCCCGGCTGCAGGCAAGTCATTCGGGCAGAGGAGGAGTCTCCTCCACTTCCCTTGCTAACAACAGCATTACGCTCAAAATTCTAATATCAAAAGAATGAAACCCCAATCTTTGCTGTTTTCACAGAATGACAGAATGGCAGGGGTTGGAAGGAACCTTTGGAGATCATCTAGCAACACCCCACTGCCAAAGCAGGTTCACCCAGAGCAGGTTGGACAGGAACCCAGCCAGGCAGGTTTGGAGTGTCTCCAGAGAAGGAGATTCCACAACCAGTGGAATACATTTCCCTGGGACATTTCAAGCGCATGATCTAGAGCAGCTTTTATCCCTGTTCCTGTTGAAGTATGTGTGCAGAAACCACCCAATACTTTATCTTACTACTCAGATATTTGGTGAAAGAATGCCAGTCCTACATTTGCTGTAAGCCCATCACTACCGGTGCCGAGTACGCTCAACCCCTGGCAATTCTGGAAGGGCAAAACACCATTTTTCCCAAGTCACGGCGAGGTCCTTGGTGCCGGCCGGAGACTCTGGGCATCCCGAGGCTGCTTCCGCATGGGCTGATCCAGAACCAGCACCTCCTCTGCCACACTCCCCGACCACCACACCTCAGCATCCCACCCTCCGAGTGTCCCTCCTGTGGAGCAAACCCCACACGGGTCGGTACCGAGAGACGCCGGTGACTGGTAATTTAGGAAACCAGAATCACTTCCTTTTTCAAAAGGGCAAAAGAGACACCGTGATGAAGTTCCGCCCCGACACTTTGTTAACTTGCATTTCCTGCATATTGATCCCTCTGCTGGGGAGAATATAGAGACACAAAGCGTTTACGCCTTGGATTTACATACTCATGAATAAAAGGGCCTTTAGGAGGCGGGTGTGTGAGTTATCCCAGCCCCCAGCGCAACAGCAACTTGCGCATTGATAATTCACGTGTGTTTGACATGAGGAACATGCGATTCGCCACGAGAGGAAGCTCTATCCCGGCTCCTGACAAGCTGCCACATCACCCGGGACCACGCAACCCCACAGCGCCGGCTCCGAGCCCCCCGCTCCCGCTCAAATCATCTCCGGGCCGAGGGCATCCTCTGCCGCAATTAATTTTGAGCTGTGCTCATAAGCCAACGCTCCCTCTTTTCACACAAACTCGCTGCTGTTAAGCCGCTTACTAAAACAAAACAAAAAAAATAAATAAAAAAATCCACATAACACCTTGTCGTTAAAGACTATCCTCTAGGTACGGAAAATAAATCTGTTCATCTGATCCTGCACTTATAAAGCAATACAAAGAAACTTTAATTATGCTTTTTCCCTGTCGGCAAACAGCAAAGGCGGCAGGATTTTTGCTTTGGAAAAGCCGCATTAATAAGTTATCGGCGTTTCACTGACTTCTAAGCGATTTCCATTATATCTCCTGTCTGGGGCCCCACAGACCCACTGAACTGCTGAGATTTTACACCACACGTTTCATAACATTTCTGTTTTTCTTAAGAGCTCTTGCGATCAAGGAATTACTTGAGAACCTTGACTTAAAAAAAAAAAAAAAAAGGCAAAAAAACCCAAACAAACATCTCAGTGGTTGGGCAGAAACGCCTTTCCAAACCACAACCCCCACAACCCAACCCCTGCAACACCCAGAGACCGAATCACAAACACGTCATTTTGCGTAAAAGCAACTCTTGCTTTTAAAGCCAGCGCTTGAATCCTGAGGTTGACAGTCTTTAATTGCAAATAACCACCATGAAATCACAGCCCGTTTAGATGTGGGAGGTTCAGGGATGGGCTGGACCAAAACATTTGGGGGTCTGGTCTGGTTTCTGTCAGGATTATGTCCCAAAAAAGTGCTAAGGAACCACTGGATGGGTCCCTCCAAAGAGACCCATGCTGCTGGTCCATGCAGGGCTGAGCAGTAGCAGAGATTCGCCCTCTGGTCCTCCCACCAGTGTGTAATGTCAACGCTTTATAACAAAAAACTGCTTTTACGGGGTGGAGGGGAAGGTAGAGGGGGAGATCAGACAAGACAGAAGGCACTTCCAATCACCCACCCTTCCACACACGCCCTTAGCACAAGAACAACCTCTCAGACCAACTCCTGAACATCTCCGCTCGAGGAAAAACGACTTTGAGCTGAACACGGGCACCCGCAAAGCTGCGGGTTCCGTCGGCCGCCCTCGGGACCAGCACCCGCAGCTCGACGTGCCCGGCTGATGGAAGGGGCGGCCACAAGTCAGACAGGATTTCTGCAGCCGTTACTCGGCGCTACAATTCGCTGCAGCTGTAAAACCCCGAAGGAGAACACGAAGCCACTTTGGGTTGGGTTTGGTTTGTTGGGGTTTTCGTTTTGGTTTGGTTTGGTTTTTTTTTTTTTCATTTGTTTGTTTTAAATGAAAGCTGAAAATCTTGGTAGCGTTACTCTCCCTGCTGCTGGTTCTCTACAAAGGTCTGAGCTCTCCGATATAATTTATGCATCAGTTTCTGCCTGTGAGCAACCCACCCTCCTCCTCTCCACCCCGAACAAATAATCCTTAATATAGAGGTGAAGCGAGTTGCTCCGTATAAAATATAGCCAAACCTTTTGACCAGCCAGAGTACCATTCCAGGAACTTATTTGCACAATGCCAGAGACATTATCACACCGGGCTTGAAAGCGCTAATGTTATGGTGCATTTCCATTCAGAAAACGATAAATCAAAGACCACGAGCCCTGTAGCTTTAAGGGAGTCTGATTTCTTTACAAACTGTCATCCAATATAAGTAGATATTATTTTTTTTTTAGAAAACATGTTGTTTTCTTATATGTGGATTTGTGGTTGTTCTCCTCCCCTTGGCAAAACTCACACTGAACTGGTCAAACCCGCTGCAGGCTGTGGTGAGGAGAAATAACCGATCTGGTTTTTAACCTCTCGCTCCCTGGGCACGTTTGGACGACGCTGGAGATCCAGAAGGGAAGGAGCCAGGAGAAACCTTCAGCAGCAATCGCTCCCCTCGCAAACCCCTTCCCTGAAGGGTTCCTACATCGTGACGTCTCGTGCATCAACAGCAAGTTTATACTAACACAGTCAAAAGCAACAAAAGGCATTTCTGGATGTGAGGGAGGCAGAGATAATTGCTTCTAATGGTGTTTGAGAAGAAAAATTTAAGCTTTCAGCTCCGGCGTAAGAGGCGTTTCCACTCATTTGTGGGAATTTGGGATTTGATCTATACACACTATCAAGCTCGCAGTCACTCAGTGTTTCTGAAACAGGTTCTTAGTCTGCATTTTATTTCACACACTTTGTTATTGCACCTGAAATTCGGCAGCGTTTGGGCGAGCGGCTCCTTTGGGCCACAGCGCCGGCTGAGCCCCCCAGGCCACACACAACACCCACCCCCCATCAGTCACCCGGTGTGTCCCACCACCGCTGCGCATCCCAGTGCGATGGACGCCAGGCTGTCACTGGGGGAGAAAACCACAATTTCCACTTTTGGCTTGGAAAAGCAGAAATCTGCTGTTACGCCACTGACAACAAGGGCTTAATTCAAACATACACACACCCCCCCGCGCTGTCAGAGCTCCCGCAGTGGGAGAAGAAACTCGCAGAAACACCTGGGTTGGAGAGTGGGGGGGTCGTGGGTTGGGGCTTGTTTTGGGGGGGGCGGTGTTTTGTTTTGGTTTGTTGGTTGTGGGTTTAAAAATAGCAAGAAAAGCAGACGCCGCCCAGGCGGGTCCCGGCCGCGCAGCCCCGCGGGAGCAGCGCCGCCCGGCGCCACAAGGGGGCGCTGCCGAACTCCGCTGCCG
>JAOXNO010000012.1:5943851-5963104 GCA_028565335.1 Limnodromus scolopaceus
GCAGGTCCCTGGTCTAAAAGGGATCAGACACCAGCAGAGGTGGTACCACAGTCGTCTTCCATCCACAGACAACTTCTCAGTCACAAAGGCTGAGCAAAGCACCTTCCTCTACGCTACAACAAACTGGAATTCATGCATGCACCTCCGTGAGAAATAAAAAAAAAAAAAAAAAAACACACCACAATTAGGGGTTAAAAAGCAGAGACTGAAATGCCCCGCTCTGCTGGGCAGACTCTGGGAAGCAGAGCGCATCCGTGAGCACCACTGACCACCCGACCTTGGAGAAGTCATTTCAGCGCTTTGCTCAGTTGTGTGTGACGGGGGGACGTTTCTTCCCTGTTTTTACCGTAGCCCTTTGAGATCCTCAAATAAAAACGGCTCTAAAAAGCTGCTACCAAAGAGCAACAGCTCAGTGTGGTAGGAAAACAGGGCTCATTCTGATGAGGAGCTTTCCTCCACGGCGTTGCGGGCTCGACTATCCGCAGTGAAGAAGCCAGTTTCCATCCGCCCGTTCAGCCCCTTAAAAAGGGCAATTTTCTCCCAACCAAACGGCACCGCGTTAAACCCGGCTTTTGGAGCGAGGTAACAGGTGGTCCCCCATAACGAGATACAGGTGCAGGATTATTGCGGTAACGAGCCGCCTGTTTCCCGGTGCCTGACGCGCAGGAGGCGGCGCGGCGGAGGCACGGCTCACGCACCCCTGCGTGGCTGCACTAAACCATCCGCAACAAGAACGAGGGCCCAATCAGGGAAGGTTCCTTGCAGGAATAAGTCACCGGCTTTAACGGCAGGAGAAGCCGTTACACGCATCAGCCCCGGGGAAGGATCAAGCCACAGGTCCCCCTTTTGGCAGGATAATCCCCCGATGGGGAGGGGTTGTCACCACAAATGTGTTTTGTTGGTTTTTTTTTTCCCTTGCCGTCCCCACGCAGGAGTGGGAATGGGGGTTTCATGGGTTCACGCAGGATTCCATAACCCAAATATAGCCCGGCTGCAGCACGCACATACGTGTATCATGCCAAGCACAGCGCGGCTCCGAATGGCAGGAGCTGCTGCAACACAAATCAATACAAACAAAGGCATTTCGTTTGGTTTAGTATTAGGAATATTTTCAAACACCGCTCAGGGCTTCAGGCACAAAAGAAATATCAACAAGAACTCGGCACGCAGAGCTGCTTCAAACAAATCCTATTTCCTTTCCGTTTGGATTTGCATTACAAGAACTTCTTGTGCTTTAATCCGCTTCTCCATAAAGTTTATGGAGCAGCAACAGCTAGTTGAGTCCAAGCAGAAAAAATAAGCAACAACTTGTCAGGGGCCAAGCTATTGTTCTGAATGAAGAAAAAACTCATTAGCTTTTAATGAAAACACAGGGAATAAAAACCAAATAGCACAGAACCCCAGCAAATAATTACTCTGCACCTGACGCAAAGCTGCTCTCTCTTCCTACTCAAATCCGCAGCAAAATTCCCCAACTTACGCTCTTTGGAGCATGAACAAAAGCAAGATTGACTCTAAGGGAAAGAACAAGAGGTTTCTTGGGGTTACACTTCAGCCAGGGACTCCCCTGGCACTGTTTGGCTGCCCCCGAGTGTGCTAAACACCCGGCTTCCTTACTTCATCACCCACAAAAAATGAAATTGTGCCATCTTTTAGCTGTCTGACATTTTCTGCAGAAACAGTTTCTTGCACAGCGGCGGAGAGAGGGGCTTGAAGGCATTCTGCGTAATTAACAGAGAGATCATGCTTTACACATATCGACTCTCAGTAAATTGCAGAGGGGACAGATTGCGTCTCTGGTGACAGGGGTGTCCCCAGAAGAGGGGGTGGCAATTCTGAGCACAGGAGAGCGGCGTCGGTCAGGTCACATCAGTCACAGCAGGTCCCTGCAGGACCCGCACAGACCCGGCAGCAGGCACAGACCCAGCCTCCGGCAGACCCCCTGCACCACGGGGGCAAAAAAATCACCAGGAGGAGAATGAAGAGAAGCCAATTAAGCATTAAGAGGGCTCCAAACGAGCAGCACAAGCAGGAGCTACAGGAGAAAGAGTCCCCACCATCAAGGACCACACTGTTGCTTCTTTCTCCACAACCTCAAGAGCACAAACGCTGTTTTTCTGCAAGGAAGGGAACAGTCTGGACCTTCCCATGTGCTTTGGGGCTTGCGGTGCTGAAGGGCAAAAATCAAACTCCTACCTCTGCTCTGGCATAGCCACACGATCTGGCAGGTGCTAGAAAAACCTCCGTTCAGGTTCTGGTTTTGCTATAATTCTGTTGTGCAGGGTCAGAACGTGCCTCCCTGCCCGTCTCCCCCCTTCTGCAGAAGTGACAGCGGGACAATTAGTCTCTCACAAGAATAAAACCTCTTTATTGAGACCTCAAAAATCAAGTTGCCCAAGACTGAATTTTTTTTTCCCCCACATGTGAACTGGCAAAGAAGTTTTCCTTTCTTTACGCTGCAGTTTGCCTCTCATAGAGGAGAAAAAAAAAAAAAAAAGGAACAAACCCCCTGAATTAATGCATCCTGGCACACACAGGAAGAGAAACAATCTAAATAGGTGAAAGGGCTTTGTAGTGGAAAAAAATTCATCTCCAGTAGCTTGTTAAGGGAACTGCAATTAAGCTCACTTTGCATTCAGTGGAGGTCTTTATCTAGGTACCTAGAGTTTCATTAAGCATCTTTTTAGAGCATAAGAAAAATCAATACCAAGCGAGTTCCATTTATGCTTTTATGATAAGCTCGTTCATGCCAAAGCGGAAGTAAAATCCCCAACTCGAGTTAATATTCAAGGAAACGAAGTTCCTGCTTTAAAGTAATGACTCCTTAGTATCATACCACAAATAAAGGTCTCTGATCCAAATCCCATCTGCCTTCATGCTCGACAGTGTTAATATCTCTAGATTTTCAGGGACTAATTTAGCAGTAATGCATTTCCCAAAGCAGAGCTGTAAAAGTATTATCAATACTATGGTTTAATATCCCTGACTACAATCACTTGCTGGAATTATGGAGAATCACATGGAAACACATCAACAGAGACGCACCCACACAGTAAGTACTGCTCACATGTAAATATATTATAGTTTAGCTTTTGTAATGTAGTTAAGGCTCTGTCAACATGGCTATTATAAATTATATACCTTTTTAAACACATTTATGTGCTAGAAAACGTATGATGTTTCTTTTTCGAATGCCTTAAAGGCTTCATCGGCTCCTAAGCACCCATTCAGATCCGTGTGGTTAGCCCCTGTGATTAATATGTGAATAGCTGAGGTTTTGGTGGATGCAGATTTTCTGCACCTTCTTCATACAAACTATTGACTCCCTCCTGACACCAGTGCCTGGGGAACGTGACATTTGCCTGAAAATCCCATGTTTTCTATTGCACATCACTGCAATACACACGTATGTCCACCTTCTCCTCCCCAGGCTGTACCACCAGCCCCGGTATTATTAACAAACTACAAGAGAAGGTTCTTTATCTACAGATCTCAAAGTGTTTATCCCGCTTAATAAATATTTTCTTGGATGTGGAGATCACGCACAGAAGGAAAATAACTTTGTCCCTGGATCACAGGGTAAACAAGGCCATGGTGAGAGCAGGACTCGGCCCTGCTTACGCTGGGTTTTATCAGCAGGACAGGTCTACCTCGTGGCAACAGGGTCAAAAGCAAAGAGAGGGCCCTCCTCACACACAGGAGGAGACGATTTATCATTGTTTTAGAAACGTCGGCCCAAACAGGTCTTGGCTGGCTGACAAGTGAATCCAGTCCAAGCCTAATTTTGTTCACTCAGTACCCGTTTTGCTTTGGTTTTTTGTTTTTTTTTTTTTGCTAATTACGCGCAGTAAAGCAAATTAATAGCTCACTAAAAATGCCACTTATGTTAAAAACCCAACTAGTAAGTGGGGAAGCTCTGCTGCAGTGAGCCCCTGTGCCCAGCAGGTCGGGCTGCAGCGCGCAGCATCAGCCGGGGGATGCGCGGCATCAGCCCGGCCCCGCACCGCTTCACCCGCCGGCGGGGCTGGGAAAGGCGACAAACTGCCCGGGATTAATCAAAATCCAGCAGGCAGGAGGCCGGCAACGCAAGGGTAAACTTCCTAAAGCCTTCTGGTGTGCAAAACCTACTCCTATTGTCAGGAGTGAAAAAAATAAAATAAAAATCAAATTAAAAATCAAAGCCCTACAAGGGGTCCAAGTATTTCATTAAACTGAAAGGAATTCAAGTTTTGCAACTCTCAGCTTGGAGAGAAAAAACACCCAAAGGAGGCTGAGAAGCTCAGGGCAGGCTGGGGTTAAATTATTTTCTCTCCCTGTCACATGGCAAAGGAACTTCATGATTATACAAAACAGAAGATAACCTGGAAGTTATTAATTCGGAGGTCTTTAATCTGACATGCAGATATTCAAACCAAAGCCTTCCCACAAAAGATTGTGGGTTTATTTCTGAAAAGGAGGGGGGAAAAAAGGCAAGCTACAAGAATAGAAAACCCGAGTGCTTCTTGCACCCCAAAAAAGCCACCCCACAAATGACACAAGAGGTTTGCAACTCGCAAGCCAAATAAACACTGTGGCAGGGCTGCTCTGTAAGACAGCAAAGCTCGTTCTTATGGATCTAAATAGCTGATGAGGTCGGGGGGAGCCCAGACATCCCCCCCGAACCCGTGAAGACAAGAAACTGCTGAGCTCACGCTGCATCTCTCCCATCACTCCGTATTTTCTAATCCCTTGCCAGCCCCTCGTGTCATCCCCCAGCTGAGCTCCCCCCCTCTCCAATTTTCTCTTCCTTTTCTCACCGTGGGTTTGCTCTCCCCCTCCAACTTCCTCCCCCTCCAGCTCCTCTCTCCCTCTCTCTCAATCCTTTGGCACCCTTTCAGCAAAAGCACTGCATATTCTGCCTCTCAAGTGGGCAGCAGCTACACAGACCAGCTGCCTGACAGGGGAAGCACAGCACACTTCAGCCTTGCTTGGAACGAGCCTGAAACCCAGCACAGCAGAAGATTCCCACGGGATGTAAACAAGTAAACAAGATTTATTCTTTCTTTTACGACCCGCTAACACATCAGTGAAATACAAAGCCCATCCGATGTGAGCAAAAAAAAAAAAAAAAAAGGAGCCTAAAGCTACCAACAGTTTGTATTTCTGCCCCCTAATAAATTATTCCTCTTTGAAGAGAGAAGGTCGTGGTTTAAAGGATGGGGATAGTGAGGAAGATCACAAATCTGCACTTTGGTTCATCTTCTGAGGTACCAGCTCCGGGAGGAACATGGCAAAAAAGGCTCTGCCAAGCCAGACCTTGCGCTTCTGCAGCGCAACAGTTAACAAATAGTTCTGCAAATACAGCCTGGGATCTAAAAAAAAAGACGTCAACATCATCAGTACCAAAAAAGAGACCACAGGCCAAATAGTTTTGAGTAATGTCCGTTGCAGCATCAGTAGGTTTCAGCATATTTTCGTAGCCAAAACCCTTCCAAGCGAGCGAGGAATAAACAGAACTAACCCACAAGGGAGCTGGAGTTTAGTGAGCATATTCCAATGACAAGACACAAGGAGGCTGTCTTGCCCGTATCTGCAGCAATTTTCACTGTTAAGAAAAAAAAATAAGTACGAGGAGTGAATGCAAAGACAGGAGCACAGAGCAGAGCACTCTAGGGACGGGAGGAGATGCCCATCAGGCATTTATGATAATGCAAAGGATGATTTCACAGTCGTGTTTCAGGATGGAGCCTGACTAAAGGGCAGAATTAGTACTTTGTGGATGATTTGGATGGGGTTACTGCTCCACAAACTGAAGTCATTGTGGGGAGAGCTACTCAGAACTCCAGATTTGAACCCCAGCTGAAGGCTTGGAAGACCCAGGAGTGGGGACCCAGCCCTGCTGCCACTGAGCGAGCGCTATGGATGCAGAGGGCACCAATTCCCCCGTTCCCCAGTGAGGCTCAAAGTTATCAAACAGGACACTCCTTTCCCTAAGGGCTTCAAAACATCTTAATGGCCAGAGAATTTACGTCCTTTCCCCCCCCCTCTTTTTGTGGAGCAGGAGGGTCCATTGCCCACTGTGGGGAAGCTCAGGTGATGGTATATGTGACCACACTCGTGCTCTATCCCCAGTGGGGCAATTTCTCACACATCCTTCTGTTCTGCATGAGCACGGAGCAACGCTTGGGCGGCGCGTTCATCTGAGCACATTACAATAACCCCAGAGACTTCTTTATAAGAAGAAAGCCGCAGCACATTCCTATTACACAAACAAGTTCAGAAAACACAGAGGGTTCCTTTGAGAAGGCTCTCTATCTCCAAAGCTGCATATCAGGCAATTTAGACAATCTAATAATTAAAGTATTTTATTAACTGACCAAAGTGAGAGCAATAGAACTTGTTAATATTTAACTTACAGGGGCTCCCCAAACTGCTGTATATTTAGCATCTTTACTGACGTTTTTATACCTTCCTCTTTATGGGGCATCACTTTATTCTGAAAAGTCTGGTGTGCTTTGACCCTCCCTGGGGAGGGAAGCGCAGGACGCCACTGAATGGGAACAAAGAGGGTGAGTTCTGCCCAAGGTGTTACAATTGGGATGGGTTTCAAAGGGCTGTGGGTGACTCAGTAACTCCACTGCTTTGATTAATGAAGGCGAGATCTCCAAGCAGCACCCAGTAATCCAAACCAGGAAGCTTTCCTCAAGTTTGCAAGGAGTTTTAAATCAATGGGCGGGTTTAAAAAAAAAAAGAGTTCAAAAGCCCTCCTCATAAACCTAATTCTTCTCAATAAAGGTCACGGAAGTTTTGACATTAACTGCAGAATAACCCAGCCAAACCGCTAGTTGTTGTTACCTGGTCTTTCAATCCTGTTATAAATTCTGCAAGTTCTTCATTTGCTGGCTCCAAATAAAGATTGATAACAGTAAATCCAATTATTTTTTTAAAAATAAAAATCAAATTATGTATTTGAGGAGGCTTTTCTCTTCTCCTCCCCTCATTTCATGCAATGAACACACCCAGAAAGAAAAAAAAGGAACTTTTTCAAGAAATGCAGAAAAGGCTTTTTGTATTTCTCTGTGCTACGGTGATGTGAATTTCTGTCGAGGGCAAACATCTCCCCCTTCATTGCTGGGCATTCGCTACGAGCTAAACCTATTTCTGGCCTCTACAGAACCCCATTCAAGGTGCCCACTGGAACAGTCTGAGGCAAGAGACATCATCCCAGCCCCATCCTGGGACAGGGCTGGATGTCACACTCAAGTGCTCTGCCAAGAGTTTTCTTGTCCCCTCCAGCCGAAGGGTGCTGTGTGCCCTGCTGCAGCCCTTGGCCGGGACTCCCAGCTTTTGAAAGGATTTTAAAGCTTCGTGATAAGGGGGAGCTTGGTTCCTGGTTTGAACACTCAACACGCAATAGCAACGGTCTCCAACTCACACATACCCCTTGATTTTTCTATGCATATATGTAAATAAAAACACAAATACCCCTCCATACAGCCTTTCCTAGGGCACACACATTTGCCTCCTACCTATGACATTTTTCCAAGCAGAGCAGTTTGTTTTCTCCTATAATCGTTACTTGCCTCCCAAAATTTGTGCACAATACCTTAGGTAGCAGAATAATTTAGAAGTCCATGTAAAAGCAAAGCCGTGCAGCTGCTCAGAGTTTGCAAAACTATGAAGCAGGAGGGATTTTAATGCAAAAAAAAAAAACTGTCTCTACACAGATTAGTTTGCCCAGAATATAATAGATACACAGAGACAGAGAACTGCACGCTCAGAGCTGCAGGAAGCAAAGCTTCAGTGCTGATAAAGGGACCTGTCAGAAGTGTTGATACTAAAGCTTTTCTTTTTTTTTAAGTTAAAGAACATATGCCTTTGTGTATATTTTATTTTTCATTAATTAACTCCCCGTTCCACACACCACCCAAACACATCTTGGACTTTACAAGGCGTTCTAACAAAAGTTTTTTTGTTTTCTTTTTGTCTCCGCGTGTTATGACATTTCCAGGGTTGTAGCTGGCACTCATGTTTATAGAGCAGGGGAATTCCACGCATGGCGATAGAATAGATATTTTAACAATATGTTACAAATATTGTCAATTCGATATTTTTTCCCTTGCATTTTCAAACACATCATAAATCTAGCCTGGGTTTCTGCGTATGAACCCTGCTTACCACTGAGCTGGAGACTCTTGGCATGAACGCAAAGAGGGTTTTTTATAAATAAAACTTAGTAAAATCACTATGCACTCCATTAATTCAGGAACACTCTGCCTCAGCTTCAAAGGGGATCTTTACAGTAAAGATGGTGTTTTTGCTGCTTTAATGATTTGCTACTTGTACTTGTCATAACTACATGAACCAAATATGCAATAGCAGGGAGCAGAGGTTTGGGGAAACGCACAGTTCCGTCTCCCATCCAGCTCCGCTTCAGTTCAATTCAAGAGATTTGAGGCTTTATATAGAAAAGCTACTTCATAAATCTAACACTCCAGGCCTTTGTATAATGCCAGTTAATGAAAGCAAGCTACACGCATGCCCCAGGTACGTACATACCTCCTGCGCTGCTACGACACCCAGCCCCCGAGAACAACCGGCGACCCACGAGGTGCTCAGCGCCCGAGCCAAAGCAGGGCCCGTGGACGTAAAACGATACGTACTTCATCTAAATAGTATATACTATGAGATAAGTGGCCTAGCAAGACTTTCCACAAGTATTCACTTAATCCTTTTACTAAACATGAAGGCTCCCAATTTTTAAGTGATGTTTTATCCCAGCTTGTCCCTTACCCCACCTCCCCTGCCATATAAATATATATTTTTTTTTCCTCCTACTTTTGGAAGGTGGCATTTTCTGGGGTTAAGGCACAGAGCCAGGAGAAGCAGTAAATCTGGACCCAATTCCTGGACGCACCTGTAAACACTCTGGTACCTTAAGCACATTTCTTGAACCTCAGTTTTCCTAAATTTCATAAACAGGAACAACTATCCCTGCTCTCTCACATATTTTGACAACGTATGAATAGTTTAAGGAACACTACTATTCAGCAAATACATACACAGCACTTCAGAGGAAACCATTTGGGATGAATTTTTGATGGAAAACCAAAAGTGTTATCATAAGCTCAGTGAAAACAAGTCTGGTTATGTTCATCTCTGGGGTTTTCCTCAAAACAAAGTAAATCTCCTTCAGAACAAAGCATCTCCTACAACTGCATCCAGTGTGAGAGTTTTTAGTGTGAACGAGTGGGTGGAAGCCGAGTTCCCTGTCCAACGCCATGCTCAGGGCTCACCCATCAGCAGGAAGAACCAAACCCACAGGAGGGTTTGGCGGGACACTTCTTTGTCAGCCCCAGGTTGGAGCCCTCGGCTGGGAGGGCAGAGCCACAATTTCTCCATCTCTGAAGGTCTGTGTCTTCAAGCAGAGTGTTACAGAGCCAAACTGTGCTCCTGAGTATCTCAAAATACTGTACAGACACCAATGATTTAATCTAAGTCACTTCTACCAGTGACCATGTTGTCTTTTTACTCTTGCCCATCTTTGTATGTCTTTTGGGTTTGGGAATGGAGAGGCTGAAAGACACCAGTGACAATAATTTAGTGCAAAGTCCTATTCCAGAAAAGCCAAACTTTCAGCCTGACCCACAGCTCTCATTTAGCCACACACACCTTTTTCTTCTTTGATCCTTTTGCATCGCTCCCAGTCCCTCCATTCTCTTCCCAAATACTCATCTCATCCCTCCAGCCTCCCTCTCCTCCCGTGTCACACCGGATTCCCTTGCAGTACCCCAGAACGGCCTCTCGCCGCTCCCTCAGACCACGCGTTCCTTCTAAACCAAAGCTGCTGCAGAACATTTCCCCCTGTGCTGAAATTGTGAGAAGAGATGGAAACAGCGGAAAGGGACTTGGGGGAGGGCTTCGAGTGACCCAGGCCCTCTCCAGATTTTCTTTGCCAACTTTCCTTAGCTCCCTTTCCACAAAGGGGAGGTTGCTGCAAGACAGCAAAGACATGGATGCAGAAAATATATTAAGTGTATAAAATGCTTCACATAGGCAGTCAGCCCTCCTCCAAAAGGAAATCCAAGTCACCCTGGGGCTCTGCTCGCCTAAGGAACACAAGGCAAAAATAATTTGCAGCTACACACTGTGGCCAAGAACATCACCTGGTGCCTATGGCTTGGGCACAGCAAATCATCCTGCGGCATACGCTCTGTTTGGTTATATCTTCCTCAAACTACATCCTCAAGAGCAGACCTACATTCCAGTTTCAGATACTGGGAGGTATCAAGACCAGTTCTATTCATTTCAGCCAATACTGGAAACCAGCAGGTTGGGACAGCTGGAATCACCGAGGTTTTGGTCTTCAGAGGGATTCCAGCACAGCTCCGAGTTCAAGGAGCACAGCTGCCTTTCCCAGACGCGGTCACAAGTTGTGTTTAAACCCCTCTAAGAAAAGCTGTTCACTAGATATTACAAAGAAAATCCTAAACCTTCTTAGAAGAAGCCTTTTCCTTTGCCACATCAGCCCGTTATTTAAACGCACTGGTGGTGCAGCTAGTTTATGCCTGGGTTTTTTTGCAGTCTTCTTATCAATATGTATAGGCACATAGGATTTTTATTTTTTTTTAATTAAAGCCAAACCCCACATTGTCATTCTCTGGCTCTTTTCCATTCAGCACACATTAAGTTCTCATCACCACCTTTCCTTCCCCCAGCAGGGTATCACAAACTGGAGCTGAGGCTCTCAAAGCGATGTCCAAGCCCCTGTTTTCACTCCCAAGTTGTCTTGTTTTTTCCCCAATAGCGTAAGTTCCCAAGGTGACATAGGGACACGTTTAGAGACACCTACATACCTGAGGACCCAACCACTCATATGGGAATTCCTAGCAGGCATTTAAGCAAACCAGGCACCTCATTTACAAGTCTATACATAGTTCTACTAACCAGTCTTCCTCATATTACTTAGGCTTCCAACTCTATAAAAGAACAAACAATATTTCAAAAGAACAAAAGCATCCCTCCTCCACCCTTTAAATTGTATGAACTTTCAAAATTAAAAAAAAATCTAATTTTGAGCCCTTTTATGTGTTCTAATCCTCTCTCTTCTTTTTTTTAATTTTGAACACAGCTGTCTGTTGTACTTTCTCAAATGATGCCAGATGCTGGGTTCATCAACCAAACGCATGAAAACAATGGTTTGAAAGCAATTAGAAGCACCGAGGCTGCACCGAGGCTCATATTAAAATGTGATAACACTGTTCTAGTGGGAATTGCAACGCTGCTGCATTTCTGACATTTCTGTGCTGCCAGACAGACAGGATGTGCTGGAAGTGGGCCCTGATCGAGGAGGTAACATACTGGAATTTATTCCTGGAGTAAATGAAGGATTAGCTGAGTTGGAACACTCGCAAGGATTTTTATTACAGCCCCAGCTCCCATCTTGTTTGAACACTGGCAGATCCTGCTCTCTGTGATTGCGTATCACAACCATTATTTAAGGAAAAAGGGCAAATCTTCAAGGAAAAAGGACGAACCCACTGAACCACACGCTGTGGCTGTACCCAATGCCCCAAATCAGGAATCGGAGCTGAGCTCCACCGATCCGATAGAGTCAAAGGAGCTCCAGGTCAGCTCCGAGGAAATACATATCCATCAATTGCCCCGAATATGCAGAAGTACCACTGACACGGCTTGTGACCTGCAGGCACCCTGGAAAGTTTAAATCATCACCCACATTATTGCGGAAATGAAGATCAAAGTCACAATCAGAGTCTCCCAGCTTGTTAACAGACATAACAAGAGATGGTCACGGTCCTGAAAAATTTACAGCCTGACCATTTGTCTACACCTGGAGGTTGATTCAATTTCAAGTTTGGGTTAACATGAAGCAATGAGACCAGAGGAAGCCTGCTGAAGGTTACCCAACAGTCTTCGCTCCCAAGTCAATGGCCCATGGGAATACACTGCCCTTTCTGAACTTTATTAAGCCTTTTCTGGAGACAGAAGCTTTGCAGAAAAAATTTCCTGCATTAGTCCAAGAACATACAAAACTACGGTGCTGACATAAACATATTACTTGCTCTCAGGGGTAAGGAAAAATGGACTTCTGCTGCTCAGAAAGGATTCTAACCCCAACTCCCACTATTGCCCTCACTACAGCGTTGCTCCTTTTCACACCCAAGACCTGCCACACACAGCTATATATTCAATTTAAGCTCTTCGCCTTGTTTGCATAGGAAACACCACACACATCCAGCCCTTCCCTGCTCCCCAAACACATAACAGTGAGAACTCACCCCTTCTTCCCCTGGGTCCTACTCACCTCGGGGCAGAAATTCCAAGTGGTACCTAGAAGACCAAAAAGAAAAAAAAAAAATAAGACAGACATAAGCATACATTATTTTCTTAATGATTTGTTCCAGCCTGATGAATAAGTGACAGATGGGAGAATTATGCCAGAAGTGCTGCCAGGAGCTTGGCGAATGGTCACCACACACGTTTTGTGCAAGAAGCTTCAAGAGGAATTGCGAGTTCTACAGATGCAAGCTGGCCCCTGTGGCACCCTCTGCTCTCCAGGGAACCTCCTTCACTTCTCCTCCTCTTGAAGAGTTCCAAAGGCTCCCATTAGAACAGCTCTCTCCAAACACAGAGGTTTACATGACCTTTTGCTTTGCAGCTTTAAAGGCCTCTAAAGGTCTCTTCCAACCCAAACTATTCTATGATTTTATTCTACGACTCTTTTTTTAACCTCATCTCACCCCTTCCCTTATAGCAGCAGCTCGCAAACTGCCCAATTCTGGTCATGCCAAACAAAATCCTTCATGATTTCTTCATCTCTCATGCTTTGAGCGCATCTTGGATTGACATCAGAGTCATTTAAATAAGGGAACAGCACTGGCAAGTTTTGGAAACAGACCGAGGATTGGGGATAAACCACAAAGTGACCCATTCACAGGCAAAATGTGTAACAAAGGGTTGGTCTATAGGCATTAGTGGCAAGAATCCAGTATGTAAAAATCCAATCAATTTGTTTCCTCATTAAAAGCTTTCATGAAGAAAATGATTTAACACAAACATTCGAGCTACTGACACAGATTAATTAGAACACAACAACAGAATTCTGATTAAGGGCATAATATTTATTTGACTTGTTTGCTTTGGACAAAAATAAAAAATAAGAAATGTGCACAGACAGAAAAAACTTTCCTGGGAGAATGGGCTCAGTGATAAATAACAGCTGTATTACATTGAAAGAGCCACACCACTGTGCTTTGTGCTAAGAAAGGGCAGCAAATTTCTCTGGGCCTTCGGATGCTCTTGGCAGTGGTCCCCCATTTTCACAGTGAGCTCTTTCCCATCCATCCTACAGCAGCTTCACCTTATCTCTCAAGCCCAGAGAAGTGACACCACCTGCCCAAGGTCAGGGGAACCATCACAGCAGCTCCATCCTTTTGTTCCCAATCAGCATTAACGGTTACACAACATTTGCTATGAGAATTCAAACATTATTCAACCTTTGATTTGAGAAATCTCTCCTCCCCGGGCTGAGGCTCTGCTCTGCCAGAGGTACCAGTGTCCCCACAACCCCCCAAGTCCAGCATCCCCGAGAGTTGAAATACTTTTGTTTCCTGAACAGACAATGACTGTGAGACAAGGACAGCAAAAATCACTTCTTGTTTTGTGAACTTTTGTCTCTTGTGCTTGAGAGACTGTCCTAATCTCCCCTGAACATGTTTTAGTGATAACATTTACTGCACTAGGACCAAAATGATTTTCTGTCACTTCTAATTCCAGTTCAATAAAAGTATAAGAGCTTTGTTTCTAACCTCTGTCATTTTTAATACAGTAAAATGGTTTAAAAAAAATGTAAAATTGAGTTCCATTTCCTACTGGACCAGCAAGCCCATGTTAGCTTCACTCTGATCAAATTTAAGGAGTGGGGGGCAGGGGAAATACCAAAAAGATGCTTTGCCTTTTTTTTTTTTTTAAGCATAAGGAAACAGTCAAAAATTCTAATCTCATCAGATCAGGATGTGTCTTTAATCTCATGCTTTGATCATTTTCACTCTGGAAAGGCTTAAGCAGAGAATGAAAGTTAGTTTAAAAATCTAATCGGGAGTGGGGGGAAGATGGTCTTGTTCTTATGGAAGATGAAAGAGTAATGATCTAATTCCTTCATCTGCCACTGACTGCATGAAAATCTTGAATAAATTACTTATCTTGAGAGCTTAAAAGGCACCCGCATACGATGCCACAGTATTTCCAGTATGTTCACTTAGAGGATTTCTTTCTTTCCCCCGATGTTTCGTCCGTGTCTAAGGGTGGGGGAAGGATGACTTTCAGCATCAGTGTTTCCCCCACCCCTTCCTACAGGTAACTTCAGCCTTAGTTAATCAGCAATTTATATTTTCACAATTTTCAGAGGTGGCCAGAATAATTTTTTGTTCCTGCTTTAGCCAATGAATGCAATTATTTGGGCAAAACGCCCGTTTTTGCTTCAACAACCTGGGTAGCAAATAGGGCCAGCTCAAATACATCTATAGCTCTGTCACATGCTTATGGATTCAGAATAAAGCATGTTTCTGCGCAGCAGAGGAGGAGGAACTCAGCCAGCAGAAGCAGGTTTGTCATCATGGGCCATTCTCCAAAGCACAGAGCTTGAGGCCAATTCCGATTTTTGTTCCCAATTAAGACAGCACTAACTGACAAGCACGTTACGCCTTTAACATGCGTGATCTGTGGGTAACAGGCAGTTACACAACATTCCATTCTTTAGCTTTGCAGGAGGTTTACCCTGAAAGACACAGTCCAATCATTTCTTCTAGCAAATAATTAAAAAAAAAATACAATTGCTCCGTACACTTTCTCCCTTGAGCCAGACAGTATAAATTAGAAACTATGGGCTTAATCCTCATTCAACTGCATCTTTACTTTGGAGGTTACTTGCCTTGGGATCAGTTTGACATTTTCATCTTTAGTAAACAATATTCAGATTTCACAAACACCCATTCATTTTAACCAGAAAGTTTGGGAATAGGTGATATATTTGGTCATGTCTTTTAAGCACTAGATTAAAAAAGCCCCTACCCACCAGCTGCGGGTGGAATCCCCCAACAAGACAACCTCTTAAGGCAAAGCCTAGCAGAGTTTTCAACCAAATAGAAACGTCCAGTCTACATCAGACCTTAAGAAAGTGGAAGGAGATGGAGAAAACTCTTGTCAAATCATTAAATAGTTTCAGCCAAACAGCCTCACAAAGGAATCTATTGAGAATTTTGATGCAATATG
This sequence comes from Limnodromus scolopaceus, assembly GCA_028565335.1. Classification (NCBI taxonomy): domain Eukaryota; kingdom Metazoa; phylum Chordata; class Aves; order Charadriiformes; family Scolopacidae; genus Limnodromus; species Limnodromus scolopaceus. The sequence goes on from JAOXNO010000012.1 coordinate 5,959,122, forward strand.
TAAAGCAAGGAACTAACCCAGAAATATCCGATTTCCATTACAAAGCCAAAGAGCGAGTGTTGCACTGCCAATACTTTAACAAAAGACATCCCAGAAGCATTTCCCCTGCGTGGTTCACAAGAACCACCCACCTCTCACCTCATCGGTGCATATTTCGGGCTAGACAGGAAGAAGCCACAGATTTGTTCTGTTCGAAACACAAACTGTTTCTCATGATCGTGTAGCCTTTGAGGTTACACACTCAACAAGCAAACATCATCCGAGCTTGCTTTTCTGGAAATGTTTATGTTCTTTGCTCCTGAAAAACATACAGATCCCAGTTCTAATCCATCAGCCTCCTAGTAGCAGTGTCTCCAACTGGACCCAATCAAAGTTGCAACTCGACTGTGTAAACAGACCTCAGAGGGTGAATCGCCATGAGAAAGAGTAGAAGAAAACGCTGTTCATGGAATCATAGAATGGTTTGGGCCAGAAAGGACCTTAAAGATCATCTCATTCCAACCCCCTGCTCTGGGCAGGGACACCTCCCACCAGACCAGGTTGCTCCAAGCCCCCTCCAACCTGCCCTTGAACCCCTCCAGGGATGGGGCAGCCACAGTTTCTCTGGGCCACCTGAGCCAGGCTCTCACCACCCTCACACCAAAGAATTTCTTCTTAATCTCATCTAAATCTCCCTCTCTCAGTTTAAAACTGTTCCTCCTCATCCTATGGCTCCCCTCCCTGATCAAGTGTTCCTCCCCAGCTTTTTTGGAGCCCCCTTAGGGGCTGGAAGTGGCTCTAAGGTCCCCCCCGGAGCCTTCTCTTCTCCAGGCTGAACATCCCCAACTCTCTCAGCCTGTCCTCGTAGGAGAGACTGTTGTCACATTGGAAAGGGAAACAGTCACAGAGCAGGCAGGTTTGCCAGAAATCCTCCTTAGCAGGAACCCACTCTCCTTACAGTCTTGAGCCAGAACTAACATTTCTCCATATCTGGTCTGGAAGGCCCAGAGCCTTCTGCTGCCTCCCACGGATCCAGAACTTGGTCTTCAGAAGTGAAGGATGCTTCCAGGACACAACAGGACCTTGATCACAGATCTTATCCCGGCACTGGTTTGTAACAGAAGCCAAATTGGAAGCAACCCCAAGAGTATCAGTTCGGCACTTGCGAGTTCTACAAATCCTACCCTTCCTACCTGTTCTGTAGATGGATTCACCTCCAAAAGGGTAGAGTTTGCTTTTCATAACTTTTACTCAAAAGCAGTCACCTGAGGACAGTGATGCTGCCAAGCCTGAGCAAGCAGGACTCCTTTTCTTGCAGACACAGGGCTACTAGCAAAGAAGTTGCTTTAACACTCCTATCACCTCAGCAGCAATGTTTAAACCTAGAAAACCCAGAAATAACCCCTTTTTGTTCAAAAAGGAAGGGCAGATTAAGCCCTGGAATATACAACGATGAAATTCCTCCCCAGATCGGTATTATTCCTGCCACACTAGGTCTAGATTTGCCCTCTGGTATGAGCACAGGACTCCTGTGTTCTTGGAGCACTGAGATAATTTAGTTTTCTTCCTATATTTCCAACCTCTACACAAAACTCCAGCAGCAGATCTACCCCAGGCCCCTAATCCTCGGCTGTATGGGGAAGGGGAGGGTCACAAATCCCATCAATGCTCAGAAATCCAGTAAAACACACAATTAGCACACCCACTCCTCCCATCCACAACTTGAGTTTGCTGATCAGCGTCCACTGCTTCCAGCAAATCCCAGAAGGAGTCAAGCCAGATCCATTTGGGGCTAGAAGCAAAAATTGCTGTCTGAAATCTTACGGTCTGTATTATGCAGGGGGTCAAACCTGATGGTTATAATGGTTTCTTTGCAGCTCTAAAGTCTAGTGAAGTCTAAACCCCACTTTCCTCCCAGACTCAATTTCAGCAGGAACCATAAAATAAAGCCAGGTTTCAATCAAATTTCCTGTATTTTCCTGTCCAATTAAGAACACTAATATCACCACAGATGTTATTAAATTAGATATTTCAAGACAGTCTAATTTGTTTGGTGCACAGTATTTGTTGGTTTTTAATGTTTGCAAAAAAATTTTGAAAAAAAAAAAAATCAATGCTGTACAAGATTTCAAGCAGAAAAAAAAAAAGATGAAAATGGGATTGGGGAGCTCACCATTAGCAAAGTCAGTTACAAACCACTTCAAATGCATTTCTCGGTTAAATGTTACAGAAGCAGCAGCAGCTACGCAAAGACTCTGGTTACACAATTTCAATCATTTACAGTCCTCAGGTTTCAGATTAACAATGCATTCACAAGGAAATGGATGGGGAAACGGGGGTAATTTTATCAGCTGGAATGGAAAATGATGCAAATTACCGAAAGGAGTCGAACCCAGAAGGCACCAAACTGCATTACTGGGAGAGTGAATGGCCACATTCACCCCAGGTATAAGAGCAGGTAGGATACCATAACAGCTGAATTGAATTTATGCCCCCGCCACGCCGTATCTTAACACAGGAGAATTCCTTCCTCAGCACTCCCCAAAAGGAGGTGGGGGAAAAAAAAAAATCCCCTACCGAGATTACAGACTAAATTGGGAACATCCTAACAGAAACTTTAGCAGACTTTAAAAAGAAATAATCACCACGGTGGGTATTAAACTTGACTGCTGAAAACTAAAGGAATGCCTGCGCTCACACACACCCCGGCGCAGATGTACTGGTGCAGGGTGGTGAGAGGCTTTAGATCTCCATTAACACCAGCTGGTGCAGCGCACACTCACGTGTCCCCAGGCCAGCACTCCCCCCACCCCGAGAAGGGCCACATCCCCCCTGCACAAAGATCTTAAAAAAAAAAAATTATTATTATTACACAACTTGAGGAGCTCGTTTTCAGGATAAGAGGTTTCGCATTCGCATTTTCTAAGTGACAGGGACTTGCTTTTATTTTTTGCAGAACAAATCTGTATTTAATGGGCAAAGTAAGTGTGAATGAAACCCTGCTCAGCAAGATCGTTTCCTTGCTGAGCAAATAAATTTCAGCTCTCTGAAGAACGTGAAGGAGGAGAACAGCACTTTGCCTAATTAAGGACAATGTGGTGGGGCTACAGTCCAGCCCCAGCGTTAATGTGCTGAGCTCAATTATCTGCCCATCAGGTCACATCCTTAAATTCCTTTTTATCTTGGTATCGCACGTTATTCAGCATAATGAGTTTAATATTGGTAGGAATTACAGGCAGTGCATTTACACTAATGAAGCAAAATTACCCTGAAATTGCATTTTCTTTAATTTCAATCTTAAAACTTTAAAGTAAGGTTGAAAATTGAAGTAATAAGTGTAGTTAATACAGTTAGAAGTTTATTAAAACAGGCCAAACAGGCTGTTTTAGACAGATTTTTTAGATATATTTCCATTAGTGAATGTTTTATAATCCTACTCTAATACCTCAGCACAGAAAGGATTAAGTTCAGCCCGATAATTAGGCAAAATTCCCCTGGTGTTGAAATAGCTACAGTTCAGCAACACCTGCAAACCAATAAAACCAGTAGCTTACTGGTTTGTGACAGCCTGCATGAACCACACGTGACAGCAGCTTGCCGAGATTTGTAGCGTGGCCTCAAGGATGCCCAAAGCAGAGACAGTCGCTGTGTTCGCTTTACCCTGACACTCCCATTTGGGGTCAAACCATCCCATTTCAGCTCCAGCAGCAAGTGCGGGGTTTCTTATTGATGGTCTTATTGTTGAGGCCAGATGTGGCAAAGCACCCAGCAGGAAGCAGGTGAGGGCATTACTTGGGTTTGCTCCCCGAAAACAAGTATTTCTGTGGCTCAGATCGAAACAGAGTGTGGCAACATGTACCCAGGCACCGGGAGCATCAGGGACCCCCTCTGTATTCTGCATCTCTGCACCGAGGGTGAGTAGTTTCTTAGAATCATATGGGGTTGGAAGGGACCTCTGGAGATCATCTCCTCCAACCCCCCCACCAGAGCGGGTCTACCTAGAG
>JAOXNO010000012.1:5963204-5977300 GCA_028565335.1 Limnodromus scolopaceus
TCCTAGTTTTGTGTCATCAGCAAACTTGCTGAGGGTACATTCCATCCCTTCGTCCAGGTCATTGATGAATATATTGACGAGGACTGGACCCAATACTGACCCCTGGGGAAATTTCCAAGCTCAGAGGCTGTATTTATCTTTCTGAATATAACACACTCCTGCATTTGTGACACCGCACACAGGTACCAGTGTGGCAGCAGAGCAACTGTGGAGCTCCAGGAAAGACCTTGGCTCCTGCAAGCTCTTTAGCAGGACATCACCTGGAGAAGTCTCACACACAAGAAATTTAACCACAGAGTTAAAAGACCACATGCAGACTTTTCGCCACCCATAGCACAGTAGCAGTGTTGGGAATATTGCCAAAAACTTTAAGGAGAATTAGACAACGAGGCAGTAAAATGAGGTTTTGGGGCTCGTTATCCAGAGGTGAAGAGCCTGGGCCGCGCTGGAGCTCCTGCTGCTGGTAGGAATGTCGAAAAATGATGCTGTGTATTAGTTATGAGTAGCAGGATTGGGCCTCAGGTTCACACTGGTGTTTTAGTCACAGCGGAGCAAATTAAAGGTAGAGTTTCAGTGTCTATTTTGGATTTCCTAGTGGGTGTACGCAAGAAACTCAACATTAATTAAGCCCCTTTCTCTTCATTTCTGCTTTGATATACAACAGGTCTGCCTTGCTCTCCTTTTAGCACTATTACATTTCGCCTCAGGGAAAAGGAAAAAAAATACTAAGAATTTGTTTCCATCAGTGCAAACTTGCCTTCCAACAGGGAGTTTAAATGACTGGCCGACTCCAAGGAGGTGGAGGAACTATTTATCTCCATATTTTTAAATAAATCCCATTCTCCCCACCTCACCCCCTGCCATTGTAACTGCTCTAGAAATGTCGAAATGCTGAGGTGAGGTCATTTAACAGCAAGAAGGCTTTTTTTTTTTTTGGTTACTGCGCTTGCCAAAGGACAAGAATGGGCTTGTGTTCCTGAGCGGAGTCATGTATCCGATTCATCCCAGGTGTCGGACATCTGCTGCTTGCTGTGCAGCCGGCTCTGTGAGGAACACAAGAAACAGCAGCCACGTTCCCAAGGAACAACTTGAAACAAAAACCTCGGCACCAACGGACCTAAAACAGAAGCAACTGACAACCTTTGGGGCTTCTGGAAGACAAACAAAACTCTGCCCCAGCACCACATCCTCTGCCTATCCTCCCCCAAAGCAAAGCTGCTTTTTAAGCTGGTTTTATCCATTACAAACATTTTATTTTTCTGTTCAGGAGCAGAGCAGAGTCCTGAACTTACAGTCAGGATGCAGGTAATTGGTAATGGGCTGTAAGATCCTCACACAGATGCTTCCTGGGGACCAAACCTCCAGTTGCGTTCTGTGCCTTGTTTTCCTGGCTGCCATAAAAAGCGATCAGGGCAAGCAAATAAAAAAAATATTATCAACAAAACCAAAGAGATGACTAAGAAAAAAATTGCCAGGCCAGGAGTTACATATGAAATATTAGAAAGTGGAATAGGATCTGAGTTAGTAGGGAAGAGGAAAAAAAAAAAAAAGAAAGAAGTGTTTCAACACAACAGTTCACTTTAAATAACCAAATGAATTGTGAAAGTAAAACAGTACAGGGACTCATAACTCAGCCCTATGGTGACAGCCTCCCCACAGCCACCGCCTGCAACGCCTCTGACACGGCTCCTCCAGCAAAAATACCCCAGGACTGCCTTGGAAAAAAAATTATAACCTGCAAACACAATCCCCTCCCTACCTACCACACTCCTTGCGGCGAGACGGGAACAATATATCCTCACAGGTAGCACATGGAGACATAAAGCCCAACCACTTGTTCACATTATAGTCATCAGCGAACCTCCTGGTGGGGGAACGTTATGAGGCCACGGGGAGAGCAGCGATATAAAGACCTGACGGCCAAGTTACAGGAGCAGTTATTGAGGCTGGCTCAGGATAATCATACGAGATGAAGCTCTTGCCTTTCAGAGACGCGTGTGTCTCTCCCCAGCAGTTGAGCAGTTTACTTAGGACCATTATGAACCCAAATAACGGAACCCTACACGCCGTGTTGTGCTTGGCCCCGTGGAGGTGGAAGGTGGGGAGCAGGGCTGCTCGGGGGAGGCAGGCGCTTCCTGAAGATGAGGGCTGATGATTTCCTGAACACCCGCCACAGCAGCCACAGGAAGCTCCCCGAAGAGACAAACCCATGCCTCATCCCCAAGAGCAAGACCTGCTTAGATCCTTTCAAATAAAAAGGCACAGTCATCGTTACAGTAATCTCCCACCACAAATCATTGCGTTAATGGCTCAGGTCAGAACAAGGACATCTGTATACTCTGTTCTTCTCACCCTTTCAAATGCCACCGAGCAATAAAACACCAGCAGGAAATCAGCAGTGCCCTGCAGTCTTTGCTCAAGGGTCTTGCTTTCCCCTCCACAAGTACCTGCAATTTATTTCAATAAGCAGCAGGACTGAGGCCCACAGCTGAACCTGAGCATCCAGGAGGAACCTGCACATCACCCCTCCTCCTGATGCAAAGGCTGCATCACCAAATCACCTGCTTTTTTGAGATGACTTTGTTCTAAAAGCTTTATCCCAAATTGTATTCTTAGGCTGAGAAAGAGTCAAGAGCCAAGGTTGAGTTCTGCATCACAGTATCTCTGCTTGCTCCAGGACTCAAAAGGCTGCTTCTTCTTGAGGAAGTCACCAGAACACCACACAATCTCTGGCAAGTCTGAGGTCCACGGGACAATGGTCATAGCAGCATCTTTCCCCACTGCTCAAGTGCCCTTTGCAACTCTAACAGCACATGAAGACAGACTACTTCAGGAAGCCACAACAACCCAGTATTTCCAAGTTTGCCAAGTGCCTCACACATTTATCAAGTTCCACGCTATTTTTAACTCATTAAAAACAGACCTAGAGTTGAAGATAAAGAATTATCACACTTAAGGTTGCATGCTCCTGGGACAGTCAAAAAAAAAAAAAGCTTAACTTGATGCCTGAATACTTCAGGTTCAGAATTCTGCTTACTTAACCCTTTCCACCCAAGATCAATACCCACCAATGTGTGGGCATTTTTCAGAGAAACCACACCAGTCTGTTACAAACATGGAATCAAGCCCTTTCCTCTGCAATATTACAGGACAGTGCTACACACACACACACTGTTCTTCCATTAGATATGCTACAGCCCCATTTTCCAAAGGCTTCCATCTTCTGCATTCAGCTTGTTTCAATTATTCAGGGCAACCCAGGCTGATAATTACACAGTCCCGTGTTGCTGAGTAAAACTGATGCTTAATTAGCCAGCAGGAAAGATCGATTAAGATACAGCAGGACATCTTGCAAAGTTCTTCAGTGGGACTGCAGGGAATAGAGTCTGGCTGTGCCCTTCCAAAGGATAAAATTCTGCTGTCGAGTCCCTGAGAAGCAGAGTTTTATTTAAACTGGATGCTTAGATCAGTCAGCCACCCCGAGTTTTATTGTCAGGTCTTAACTTCAAGTGACACAACTCATATCTTATAACTAGAGCATTAACAGCAAGCTCTGGATCACATTTCTAGCCAAAAATATAATGCAGCGGAGTCTGAAAGTTTTATTTAAGCCTCCAGCAACTTGTTTTCTGTTTATGTTCCTTGATTTTTCCCCTACCACAATAGAACAACGTTTGTTTGCTTGACTCACTTATCCATATGATGCAGCCCATGTTCTCAAGCAGGACTTGAAAAGTCCTGAGGACATAAGATTTTGGAATCCAGTTTGCATCTGCGTCTTAAGAAGTTCTCCTCTTCATTGCTTTTTACTGTGTCAAAACCCAGGCAATGCATACTTGAGTTTAGAAGCCACTTGTGAAATAGATGCTTTCGGCAGCATGAATCTTTGCTCACTGGGTTGATTTACCCACATGCCCAAGTATCAGAGCGATGGATTTTTCCACAAACCCCTCTCTAGCACAAGGGAGAAGGAAGAACAAGACAGGATCAGAGACCCATGTGTAAAGAGCTGGACACACATAGTCCAAGGCATATTTTTTTTTTTAATCTGGAAACACAAACCAAATCCCAAACGCAGATAATGACAACTTTGCAGACAACTATATAACTGGTTGAGTGTATAAACCAGCGTGTGGTGCACTCCCACAAGATACCAAGCCCTGAACGTCCACTAACTTCCATAGCAGGGTCCAACTAGTTGAGTACAGTGTGTGGTACCCCACGGCGTGACACTCTTCTGGGGCACTTTCATTAGAAAGTAACACAGGCAACACTAACCTGGCTTTGACTTGCTGGAAGCCAAAGAGAATTGCATCCCTCTGCTCCCTTGCTTTAGGACTCAAGTTTTCATTCTGCAGCCCATCCGCCAGGTAAAATTCAACATCTGGGGAAAAAGAGAGAATTACAGGTTAAAAACTAACCTGTTCTTGGCCAAGAAACCCAAACCCAGCTGTACACTGGGAAGTCCTGGAAGCACCGCACCAAGCAGTGTCATCTAGAGACATGAATCAGTCTGAAAACTTCATTTGGAGAAGTTAAGACATTGAACTGATTGTGGATAGATCTAAATATCGCATGTGATTACAGAGCTGCTCTCTAGTAGCAATGGTACAAGGCAAATAAGCAACTGCAAAGAAACCACCCAGCAGAAAGAAGGAAGAGGAAAGTGAAATATTGATAAGTCTATTGGACTGAAGTGCAACTGCACCCACCTCTTTGCTGCCCTAAACCCTAAAAATCTGCTCCTGTGAAAGGCTTTTGGCATTAAGTGAGGATGCATAAAAAGTGGTTATCCCATTCAGAGGAGGATCCAAAGCACACTGAGAACACCAGCTCTTCAAGGAAACCCTAACCCGTGTTTTTCACAAGGATGATCTTCGCAGAGGACAAGCACTGAATGGCAAGTTGGTTGTGCACCGGCCCACGTGCACTTGTATCACCACATGGGTTCTCCCGCAAGGTTATTGCTGAACTACTACACCCTGTGCTTGCTCAACAGAGACAGCTAAACAAAAGTAAATACGGCATTCTCTCACCTGGAAACCACATCTACATGCAGAAATTTAACCTGAACTGGAAGATAAAAGGATTAAGTGTCTTCTGTTTGCATAAATATTTATGTTCTCTACAGAAACCCAAAAAAAATCCCATGGAAAACAAAACAGTTCCAATCACACCTGCGCCGTATAGGAGAATATAACCTTTGTACTTCAGCATTACTGCTAGTTTCCCCTAGCAGAGAAAAGATTGGCTTCAAAGCTGTGGTGTTGTACATCCACAGGCCTCTCCAACCTTTAGCTCCCACCCCATACTGTGACACTAATGTCAGTTTAATATCCTGCTCGCAAGACTTTCAGCTCCTTATGCTTCAGCTGCCGGTACAACAGCCAGCACTGTTTAGCACACCCCAGGAAACTGCCCAGCTCCTTACAAACAGCTCCTCCACCTGCAAGCACATCTCAAGATCAAAATGCCACAAGAGAAATTAATACCTTTTTCCCTTAAAATCATGAGCTCTCATTTCTTTTGGTTGCCTGCTTATGACACGCAAGAAAGGCTTAGAGCTTGGTGGAAGGGTGGGGAAGGAAAAAGAAAAGAAGCTCTTTCAAGTGAAGAGTTGAAGGAAGGACGTGGCAGGGAACAAGGCTGATGCTTGGGCATCCCCCAGGAACAGGGCCCTCTTCCTACCTCCTCTTCAGAGTGACAGGACCAGGGAGACCCAACTCTACCCACAGCAGCCTGGGAAGGAGGAATGAATTCAGATCCGCTCATCTCCATAACAGTCCCGTTCTCCTTCCTGGATTTATTCAGCTGAAAGCACTGGTCTTGATAGACACACTCGCTAATAAGCACATTTCAGGCAAACAGACTCCTCCATGTCCTCACTAGCTCCTTTGTCTCCCTGCCTTTCCTCCTGCCAGGAGGGCCCTGACCCATAAGAACCAGCTTTGCCTCATACCTGCAGCCACCACTTCACAGCTGAGACACCAAGCTAAACCCTGAACTCAGCGCTGAGATAAAGGTCCTGGTGCAGCCCCTCTGATGTGGGGATGCTCAGTTGCTGCATCCCAGGAGATGGACAGTAATGCTAATTCACAGCATTGCTCTCAAACCCACACCTACATCCAGCAGCGGTTTTGGGAGCTCCAGGAGCACAGAGGTGTCAGGACAAAATGCCTATCAGTATCAATTCACCACTAGCAATTTAGCCCTAGGTGGCTGGGATAACACAAAGGCTTTGCCAGAGCACCCGAGTGGAGCTTTTTAAATCCCAGGCCAACCCCGTAATCCTTAAACCCAGTTTTGTTTTGAGTACAGTTTTAATTGTACATCTAAGATACAGTACCAGCTTACAACAAACCTAACAGTGCTGAGGCTTACACCACTTACAAATTACACAGAAAGTACCCAAGTGCATATATCTAAGCACAGAGGATATATCTTGCTCCGAGGAGCTTACTGCTTAAGAACAGATGAGGCTAAGGGGACAATTTATTATATACAAACCAGCATAAAACCAGCACAGTAGAAACGGGTCAGCGAGAGACGCCACGTACAGGCGGCATTTCGACAGTGAAAGAAGCAGCAAGAAAAACAATCTGCTCCCAGAACTTGTGCAAATATCAGCTGGATCCCTCTGTCATTTTTAAGCGCAGATTAGCTCCATGAGTATGCGATTAGCTCTAATACGGTATTTACTTACTGGGATGTCAGCACAGATCAGCTGCTGGATAAGTTATAGTAGAACGAGGGTCACTTCTGCAAACCAGGCAGAGCCCCTTTCAGAGCCAGCCACTATGTTTATAGCGCCAGGAAATGAAAAAGAAAGCCTAACCATAAACTCTCAAAGTGGATCAGGAAGAGCAATATGTAAGCAGCTCTAGAGTAAATCACCCTAATGTTAGTTTTACTGCTTGTCGGTAACATTATATTCTTGATGTTTATAGATTGCTCTCTGCGATCCACTCTGAGAGTTTACAGGACTCTCCTTTTCATTTCCTGCAGCTAAAAAGGTAAAAGGGGGGGGGGGAAATAGTTGAGATTTCATCAAGTGTTTCGGGGGAGTTTCTAGAGGCAATTGCAGTTATCCACTTTAATCCTGCAGGAGATGCACAGCATCATGAGAATTATGTCACAACCACTGAAGTTCAGGTAGTAAATAACCTTTTAATGGCAGCACTAAATTCCAGGAGTTAATCAGCACTCAATGAGCAGACCTGAAAGGTATTAAGATGCCACATGTATTCTCTCCGTGCACATATAAACATTTACTTGGGTTTTTTTGGTTGGTGTTTTTTGGTTTTTTTTTGCTCTTTTCTACTCCCCTGCCATCAGGAGGCCGCCAGCAGAGATCCTGCCCCTCCATGCGCAGGGGAGCCAGCCCCACAGAATCACAACTTTTTGGCTATGCAAGGTAACACTGAGCCAACCACTCTGCTTCAACACTGATTTGATGTTTCACACAATCCCTCCTGCAGTTTATCACTCCAGCTGGCTGGGAAAAATTAGTTTAAAAAAGTTTAGGACACCTATCAGAGTGCAGGTACCTTGAGCTTCCCTGAGACTGCATTAATATTTCCAGGATGTGTCCCAAGACAGCCAGGGGTTTGGAAGGCTGGTTGTATCATCCCCTGTCCCACTTGTCAAAATAAAAGCTGTGAACCATCACACACAGTATTTCTTGACTTTTCTGCAGGCTCAAAAAAGCATGGTTTAATTGTGAAACAACATCTTTCAGATGAGCCTTCCTGCTCCTGTGGGGCTGGGTCAGAGAAAACCTTGAGAGCCGAAGCGATCTCCATCCATCCTCCTGCAATGGACCGAAGGGGACATTCTCCCCTGCGCAATGGAGAATGGGGGGAACTGAGAACAGCTTCCCAAGTTTTCAGCCTCCAGGTCTCAACCCAGAATTCCCTGACATGTAAATTTCAGAGCTACTCTTGATGTTCTATCAATGCTGACTGTGGCTTATTAGCCCTCACAAAACAGAGCATTGTATTGTTTATTTTTAAAACAGCATTGAGGCTGCTTTCCTCCCAATTAGCAGCTAACGGCTTTGTTAGGCTGTGCAGGTGCAGTCACAGCCTCCCACTGCAGCACCTGCTCCGTCCCTCCCTCCTGCTACCCAAACTCCAGCAAGAAACTGGTTTTCCAGCCCCACCATCTGAAATGAAGAGGATGGAGCGAGGCAGGTGAGGGGACGATAATCAGCCTGCCAGACTGCCTTTGCTTCTCCAAGCCAAAGCAGAAGCCCCGGGTTTGTCAGAGATATATCGCATTTTTCAGAACCGCTGTTTCAGCCTTCAGAAGAAATTTGTGCTAAACAAACATGAAATACCCCTAAGCAAAAGTAGCTTTAAAAGGGACCTGACGGAGCCAAAAAGTGAAACTGTGCCATTAACTGACACCGTAGAGTCAACGAAACTCAGATTGCTTATTTGCAAGGTGGAACTCAAAGCAATATAATTGCTGCAGCCATATTTACTCATAGAAAGGAAATAACAAGCATTCAGAAGTGTTGCAGGATTTCAATGTAGAGAGAATGGCCATATTGTGTTGGCTTTCAACCACTGCAACCTCAGAGATGTCTCAGGCGATAACAACACAACCGTTACTAGCAAACCATCGACTCCAGGCATCACCAACAGCGCTGCACTATGGACCAGGCTTTAATATAAGGAGGCAGGTGTTATTGCCTGCACACCAGTACATTTCCTCCTCTATCTGTAATTTTTATTTGAAATACAAGAATTCCTACGGCAATACAGTTTGCAAACACTCTAATAGCTTTAAGCTCCTTCATTTCCAGCCTGTGTAGCTACAAACCTCCTCAGCCACTGGAAGGCCTCGAGACCATATAGATTGTTAAGACACAGCAAGTTTGATACAGAGGTATGTGACATGCAATTAATCTCCATTCATAGCCTGCTATACTTGTCAGCAAACAAAGGCTGTGCTTTAGAAGGAGATCTGAAGCCTTCAATTAAAAACAGTCAGCTAACAAGAAAATAATCTAAGTTAAAGGAAGGTGGCAGGTGCAGAAATGAGTTGTTTACAAAAGTGTCAGCACTGAACAATAAAGTGCTGCACATCAAAAATGTGAAAGGGTGAACTTCACTGAAGCCCCCATGATTAAAAAACAGAGGAGAAAATTTACACCTACATCTGGGGGAAGACACAAAGCATTTGGAAGTGAGCTTTGATGGGCTTGGAGGCTGCACCCTCCGTCTCTCAGACTGGTGGATGCCAGGACTAGAAGTTATCCCGCATCTCATAGGGGACACGGCAAGCACTCGGTGCTGCCAGGAGCCATCACAGCAGGAAATGAAAGGTCACCGAGCCTTGCAGCAGCGAGGCCAGCCCCAAACACGAGATGCTAACGACTCCTTCCCCCCCATCCACCCACATCTGCGAGAGCAGGATGTGTCGATAAGGCGTGCATGTGCTGTTCGGCACCGGGCTGACACCCTGTCCCAACCCACAACGCTGCTGCTGGAGTTTTATTTAGGGGCAGGTTGTAGTGTGGTCACCTCCGCACAGCACCGCTCCCACACCATGGGGTCAGCAGCGCTTGCAGAGGGCCGGGCAGAACTTGTTGCTGTTTGTGAAGCACCTCTCAATAGAGGAGTTCAGCGTGGTTTCTGCTTGGCTGACCCACCTCTTCAATGACTAGACGTGTTGCAGTTCCAGTTTGTGAAGAAATCCATGAAAAACAACTTTAGAAGCCTCCCACCTGCCATCTTACATTCAGGAGTGCTGTCAGCTCCCAGCACAGCTCATTCACTGAGAAACTGAGACCTCAGGAGGCCACATTCAAGCAGAAGAAGGGCTGGAAGCCAGCACTGCTCCTGGCCGTACCCCCATTTTCAATGGGGTTGAAGCTTTCCTAAGGATGCACCCCCACCGAGCAAGCTTGCTCATCGCAGCCCCAGTGTGACATATACTTGTACAACGTCTCGAGCCAGGAGACACCACCACAGCCACAACAAAAGCCTGCTGAGAGGGCTCACTGCAGCACAACAGCTTCTTTTACCCTTTGTACCCGCTTCCTTGTCTCACCCTAGTGATGCTAAGCTCAATTTCTCAACCAAAAGCACTCAGTGGGGACATCTTTTGACCATGCCAGAAGACACCCCTCAATCTTTCATACACTCTCTTCCTATTACACAGTCCCTGGGGCCACCAGAGAGCTTCCCCCACCCCTAACACAGGCACAGACCCACCTGCCAGATCCTGAGCAACACGAGGGCAGCCCCAAAAACACCAGGGCAGGCAGCCACATCCCCTACACTCTCATTGGGGTTAGAGACAAGGAAGACACCCATAACCTGAGGACCCCAAAACCATCAGCCTTAGAAAAGAAGCAGTTCCCACAATGTCCTTCCACTCCCCTCTCTGTCTCAGCACAGTGAGGTGTAAAAAGCTTTTCAGCTTCTTCCCCTACAACCACAGCAGATTGTTCCCCTTTTAGCACAAGGGGAGGAAGGAGGAACTTGTGGTTACCTTCCAGGAGTCTCTGAATCTCCTCTGGGATCATCACACCCGCCACCTCCTTTCCACAGGAGTCAAACCTGCTGCTAGCGCTCCTGTCCCTCAGAGGCAGGGACAGAGCGAGAAAGGAAGCAGGGAGGGCGGGGACACCCAAAAAAAAGGTAGGAGGAACCGCTGGGCTCTGCTGAGATGCCTCCTCCTCCTCATACAGCCCCGGACAGCTCAACCTACCTCCTGCTCCTCCAGCTCCCCTGGCCACCGAGCATCTCCAAGCTCTGGAGAACCAGAGCTCCAGCCAAGAAGCAGCAGAAGTGCCTGACCCCCAGCAACAGCACAGCTGAACCTGTGCTCCTGCATTAGCATTTTAATCTGGTGGCACTGAAGGCGTGCATCTCCTTCATTATCACACAATTCAAGGCACCTGCTGGCAGAGCAGAGCCACGAGCAGTTGATTTAACCTCCTGTGCCGGTTCCCAGCGCTACAGGAGTTGGGGATTGGAGCTGTTCCAGGCGAAGGCAGGCTCCCGCCTCTAATGCACAGGGGAAGGGAATGGTGCTTGGCTGTTCTGCAATAAAACTTTCCCTCTTCCTGCATCCTGCATAGGAAGGGGGGTAGGTTGTAATAGCCGTTCATATTTCTATGTCTTGCCCAGAGAAATAACAGGGTTGCGCACTTTAACTTGCTTTATGACAGGCAATAAATGCAAACTGCGCTCCACAAAACAAAAATGGCATTGCATTAGATTAACCCACAGCCCTGCATCTGCTCCTCTCCTCTGTAAACGAATTAGCGCAGGCCAACTATGAGGATACCGCTATTATTTTTCATTCTTGCAGTCCCAAATTTTGGGCTTGACAAATCCGATGAGAGTCGTCTTTATCGGAAGCTCATCAATGATTCCAAGGACCAGTTAAAGATTTCCCATAGGTTGAGTGTACAGGATCCAGTCCTTACTTTGCACTATCCTGGTATCAAACAACTATTTATTATTATAGCAAGTAACATGTTGTGCTTTCAGTTGATCGGTACAAAACAGGTAAAGAACAGGTAAAAGGTGAACCCCGGTGCTTTGTGTTTTTTGGGTTTGGGTTGTGCCTGCACTTCTAGTGTGTTGTCTCTACCATAGACAGTGGAGTGAAAGGGGAACCTGTCCCCGAAAGTAGCTACAAAGTTCTTTTGGGACTTTTTGGTTGAAACATGCACTTTTATGCACCTCAGTAATTCACAAATAACTAACACTTGTCAAGAAGGGATGATTTTAAAGGAGAAGTGACAATACTGTGACCATGACCATGGTTAGTGCATGCAGCAGATTTACTGGAGAAGTAACTTTCAGTGTTTTCTGTGTAGTCTCTCCGCGTGGTAACGCTGAAGTGGCAGCTGCCATGAGGGGTTTAGTCGCGAAGAAGAGAAGACAGTGTGTTTTCTCTCCTGCTTAGGGAGGCTCGATTGCTCTCCGGATCTGGGAAAAGAAACACACCACCACTTCTGATTTGTCACTTGGCTGTGCTCCGCACGCACATGTAATTTCAGAACAACCTGGAGACAGACTCCACGTCTGATATTACCAATCCAGAACTTACAGGTTTCCTACTCTGAGTAAGTTCACTCCGTTTCTGTCCTTCCCCCTTTACCTTGTGCTCACCCACGCTGACAACACGGCTGCAGCAGTGATTTTAGGACAACACGCACAAGACATTGCTCTTCAGTGGATGCAGAGGTCTTAAAGCACAGGAAATGTTGCTGCAGTTCAGAGGGCCTCACACGGGAGATTGCCTTGCTAGAAAGCGTATACATGGCATATATGTACCTCGTCGGGTAGGGTTTTGTGAGTCAGGATTTAGAAAATTGAGAGTCTCCTATGGGAGCAGAACTTGAATCTCTGTTTGCTGTCTACGGCTCCTGGCACGTTTGAGTGGTTCTGATTGTACGCAAGAAATGGCAGCGCGTGTAGGTGGATGTGTACGGTAGATGGATCTGTGTACGTGTTCTCACCTAGAGGTGTTTAGGGATAAATATTTAAACACTTGTGTGTAGAAATCCTAGTCAGTTCATTACAGACTACAAATAAAAAGCAGCTGCTTGCTGAGACTGACTAACTTTAAAAATGAGTTTATAAAGGAATGAACTAGGTCCCTTAGATGGAAGAAACTGCCTTCAGATATGCCAGAAAGATCAATAAAACCTGATCAATGCAAATCTCAGAGGAAGAAATGCTCATGCAACTGCAAAGAAAAGGGTCATCTCGCACGTTCTCTGCATTTCTGTAGCTCACATAATACTCTGAAATCATAGTGTTGGACAGAGTGAACTAGAAGATACCTGGTCAATGAGTCTTGCCCAAGAATTATACCAATTTAACATATTTAGGGTCTGGAAGAATTTTTTCCTCAAGTCAAACTAGCAGAGGCTTGTTTTGCAGGGGTTTTGTGTGGTTTTGCCTTCCTTTGCTGCCTTGGGTGTGATCGTTGCTTAAGAGTATATAGGGATTACACCCAACAGATTTCCTGCCATTGCAGTGTTCACAGCATCAGTAAAGCTCTAGATCTTTTCTGCTCAACCTCTGAGATGTATTGATGTTGTGATTTTTGGTCTTTTGCTACACATCTTAAGGTTATCATAGAGCGTTGAAAAAAGCACCACGTGTGGAGGCTGCACAGTTGCACCCTGGCTACTCTTGGCCCACACGTCCATCCCATGGGCCTGGCAGCTGAAGACAGGACCCAGCACCTCGAATGTTCCCCTCAGCCCCTACAGGAAGATTTTGTTAAGACCAGGTTGACCATGCAGCCACTGTTGTTATTATTAAATCCATTTTACCGAGGAATACCGAGGCCTAGAGCCTCAGTTGCCATGGAGGCATAGGTGCTGTTACCCAAAGTCCTAGTACCAAGACAAACCTTCCACTCCAGCTTACGCAGCTGCAGATGGAGCCGTTATTTGAAGCTCATCAATGATTCCAAAGACCAGTTTAAGATTTCCCATGGGTTAGACGTACAGGATTCAGTCCTTACTTTGCAAATCCCAGGCAAACGACCTTTTTTTTTTCTTGCCATTTTCCTTGCCACTTTCATTTTTGAATGTGTGAACAGGTTACAAATTTAGTTCGGTGGTCAGCTGGGAAGGAGATGGGGGAGTCTGGCAGTGACTGGCAACTTCCTCTGCATCATCGTTATGTAGCACCAAGCTTTAGGGGCTCTAGATGTAAAGCTGCCTCCCTACATGATAAAAGCCCCACCTTAATCATTTTAGGTCCCAAGTTCAGCAGACAGGCTCTCTCCTAATGATATTCTGTTAAATGGACAAATTCCTTTGAAGGCTTGTCTTGCTTTGAAATCCAATTTCACAGGAAGCCAGATGCGATTGGGTGTAGCTATGGAAACGAAGCCGGGCAGCCTTCGAGGAGCTGAGCGATGCAAGGTAAAATGTGAGCGTCAGAGCCCTTTACTGCGCTGTCGGAAATATCAAAGGATCTGGAGGGGTTGGCAGGAGACGTGTCCCTGTTACGGGCTGTTCTGTGTGGCTGGGTACCAGCGCCTGTCAGCGGAGGTAAGCAGCCAGCTGGCCTGTCACACAGCCACGACGCACAAAACCCGGGGCGGGG
>JAOXNO010000012.1:5985347-6005316 GCA_028565335.1 Limnodromus scolopaceus
AATTCTTTCTTCGCCCCCCCCCCCCCATCCCTTTCCTCTTTTTCTCTCCTTCTCTTCTCCTCTTCTTTATCTACCACCTTCTCAGCATCTCCTGGAATTGTCAGTCGAGATTACAAGGTGTCAAAGGGAGTGAAATGAATTTCGCCACTCGGCTCGTAAACTTGGTGCCCTGGCTTTCGATATTACAGCGCCATAGCCTCTACCTTTAAATATCAGCCACCCACAGAAACAACCTGACTGTACATCGGCAGCAGGAGAGGTTTCCATGGTGACAGGATGCAGGTCACAACCTCTGTAAATGTAATCAGAGCACTGGGACTGCTGTGTGGAGACAGGTTTAATTTCTCCGTTAGTGGGAGCTCTGTGGTCCAACATGTACATAAGCTCCTCACGTTGACAGACAACCTGTTATCTTCAGGATGGCGCTGCCTATTGCCAGTCCTCTTGCGCACCTGCCGTCTCACCTTAATTTTTGAGCAGTGACAGAAGAATTCCACCTGGGATCCAGCACGGCCCAACCTTCACTCCTCTGGGCTTTGCAAAAGCCTGTTCAGATCGTTTCAGCTGCCCACCGCCTTTTCTCATTTCTGCTCCCCATCCCACACTGGCTGCCTGGGCAGGTGGAAGGTTGGAGGCATAGCTTAGTCCCCTCTGCTCCACATCTATCAGGTCTCTCATTCCTTCTCCGTCTGGATACACAGGTATTGCATTGTAATGTGCCTGTCTCCGCAGCGCCTACATGCCAAGTGCAATACAGCAGAACAGCGAACCTCGGTGCTGTCTGAGAGTCAGACAACTCCTCAGTAGGGCAGGAGCATTTCTTATGAAACGTGCTGCAGAGGAGCTTTGCGGGAATGTACCCGGGGACTTTCGCTGAGCACACTGAAGGTTTGCGATTAAGGCATGTGCTAAGTGTTTATAGAGTCTGGGCAGAGGTTTATACTCTGTGAGACACCAAATTTCTGGCTATTTATCACGTATACAGAAGCTGGATATTTCCTGACTGTGCCATATGCAGAATATTTCCAACAGTTCTCAGCTTTATGCTTTCCTTTATCCTTCTTTTTTCCAGCTATACATCTGCCTTGCATTGCAAGCCTCAGTTTATCTGCTTCTAAGGTGCATAAGAACTGAATCGTTCCCATCTTCAAAGATAAAAGCAGCTGCATGTGCCAGACTGTTTTAGCGATGCAGAGTGTTTAATAAGCCTTAATTACTGGCTTCTCCTCTCTTATTAAGTTAAGCCAAGAATAATTTAAGCCCAGCTTGTAATAGTACTGGAGATCTCCATTTTCTGAGTCAACAGTTTGCACAGATGACTTTGGAAGTCAAATAGCAATTACTGCTTTCTCTCCTGTGTATTTGTGCATTTGCAGAGAAGAGAAGTTAAAAGCTTCTCTCTAGTAGGAGCCACACACATTCAGAGCCAGTCCCTGAATGCTCTCAGAGACACAGAGCAGCTCAAGAGCAGCAAGTTTGACAGATAGTGGAAGAGTTAAAGGACCTGTTCATTCAGAGTTCATCCGAAATTACCATTCTGCCGTACCTTTTACAGCCTTGAATTTCAGATTAACTTTCACATGTAGTCAAACCCATATTTGAGTGGGCAGCTAATGTGGCATGCACGGATTCCTTGAAACTGTGCCTTTGAATCTTTGCCTGAGAGAATGCTCTGAGAGCATTCGACATTTTCAGCATGTGAGCAAGTGTCCTAACCACTGGTTCATGCTTCCCTTACGCTGGCAGCAGGTACCAGCCAATTCTTCATTCCCTTACTCTCACTACACCGTGCTGGGCCAGTCTTTTAAAGTGCCATCACTGTGCTCAGGGGGGGAATTTGCTGAGTACATTCACGCAAGTGCTCTCTGAGAGGAACTAATCGATTGCTAAAGACAAAGCTCAGGAGCAGAAATCTCTCTGCCTGTCATCTCTATTATCTTTTTTTTTTGCTTCGGCTGCCTCCACACTGTGCACGGACAGAGAATGGAAACTCTGCCAGGATCCTGTGCATCTCAGAGAACCCTGTCACCTGAAATATTATCCTGTCTAGTTGCATGCAGCAGATTTAGCATTTCAGAGCAGCGGGCCTGAGTTGCCAGTCTGTCATGTGGATTGCTCTGTGCACACTGAGGTGTTGATGGCAAGAGGCATGGGACATGCTTGGGAAAAATGTTAACCCAAAAGAGTGGGGTGAAGCCAATGGGAGGAGTAGGGCTTTCCTGGGCTAGTGGTATCTGGCTTGCAAAAGCCTTTTGAAAGTAAGGAGGGAGAAATAGAAGTGGATAGGGTTGGGCTAGGGGAGGTTTTTTCCACCTTTGATCCTCGGATTGTCCTGTTCAGCTGAGTGGAATACAAAGCAAGGGTGTCTCAGAGCTCACACTTCACCTCAGCAGTGCAATCGACGGGAGAAGCAGTGAGCGAGACCGACAGACTGTCACTGGCAAAATGAACTGTCACCTCCCATTTTTCAGAGGCGCGGTGGGATGAATTGCGGCTTTGAACCATGTGGCCCGTTGCTGATTGAGTTCCGCTGTCTTAGAACCCCACTGAACAAGGCAAGTTCATTTCAGGCTGACGTACCACTGCTTATCAATTTTGGAGCCAGTAAAATTAACCGCTTCAGAGCTGATTTCCCCTTTTCTTCCCCTCCTCCTGCCACCTTCCTAGTTTTGTACCTGGAAAGGTCAGCGAATAAATCTCATAAAGCATCAAATAAGATCCACGTGGCCTAGAGAAGGTTTAACAGGGGTGCTGTTCTTAAGCTGTGCAGACTCCAAAAGACAGCTGTTCCGGTCGCCAGTCTCTAGTAAACATTTGTCCACATCATAAAAAGCAAAGCAGAAGTTTTGCTGCAGAGCTCAGCACAATTCAGTGCTTGGCAGCCTCTGGGGAGTCAGGGAGAACCCAAGTCCTGCAATGACAGCTCGGCTGGAAATCAGGGTTGAGGTGAACTGGGAGGGCTGTGGGAGAAGGCTGGTGATGGAAAGGCAGCAGATGTTCAGGGACAGAAACTGATCCCTCGCGGAGCTACATGAGACCAACAGTGCTAAAACACCAAAAGATACTGGGAGCCAAAGATACTGGTGTGTGTGACCCACTTGTTTGATCCAAACAGTATCCTCAGCCTCTCTTCCAGCCTGTGTTGTTTCAGGATGGTCATTCCAGTTCTGCCGATACCAGTTAGCTGTCTCAGGCGTAGCATTTTCTGTCTCTTCATTCCCTCAAGAATCAGTCTTAGTTTCGTGGCCTTTCTTCTCACCCAGAATTTACATAAACCTGCCCTTCCTTTGCTTTCACATCATCCTTATTTTCTGATATCACTTCTCTCCTTTCATATCTTTCTCCCTTTCTCCCTTTATAATTATGATTATAATTCCAAGCCAATGTTTTTGCCCTACAGAGCCTGTGAGCCGATATCGCCTCTCTCTTCAGCCTCGCTCTTGAAGTCTATTTTTCATATTTGACCTCAAAGGTTGGTCCTCATCAGTTGTGTGTCTATGTATTTTTGCTGATATCCAATTATCTCACATGTTATTATTTACTCAGGCAAAGTCCTGAGATCCATAATAGTATACAGCTGAAACTTGGTTTAGGATGGAAGCAGCCCTGAGGAGTCAGCCCTTTCAAGGCAAGATTATGGGGGACAAGAATTACTCTCCTCCTCTGTGTTTTCAGGAAAGGTACACATACATAGCATTCAATAGTGTAGGTCTTTTGCTGGTGTAAATCAGGATCAATCCACACTAAGTAGTCCAGCTGGTGGTCAGGTACAATATACACTTTGATTAAATTAATGTCTGCTGTAACTCTATTGGTATCTGGAGAAAAATCTGTTTTGTCAAGCATCATCCACTGCCATGTTCCTACCTGCATAAACAACTCTTACACAGTATTTCATCAGAGACTTCCTAAACTGTTCTCAGCCTGGTTCCAGCCTGAGAAACGCTATTTTTCCTCTGAATACTTTGTATTCTATGTCCCAGACGTTTTAGTAAGTGTGCAGAGCTGCAACAAGAGATGGATGGGCCACTGACAAAAGGGGCAGGAGAATTAGTTCCAATGGAAATAATTTAAGAAAAGCTTTATTCAAGATGTCCATGAGTGGGAAGCTCTGGGCCTGTGTCTCACCTTCCTACAGACTGAACAATCGGATGAAATATTAGCACTTTCCACATGTTAACACTACAGGATATCATCCATCTTCCTCACCAGTGGGAAGTGTTAGCTAGCACGGGCCTTTATGAAGCTGATTTCTATATTCCCATATGCCAATCACAGCTTAGAAACTGTCTGAGTTTGCACTTTAGGAAAGGGGACTGTGAATCTGGGGAGGCAGCCCTCAGGCTAATGGCTACCTCCCAGGCTTTCTTTTAAATGCACAGCTGTGCGTTACCTCGACTAGCTTGAGAAACAGCAACACAGTATTCTCTAAATCTTCAGTGAGTGAGCTGCAGTGGCAGAGAGGCTGAGAAAACTTCCCATGGTGAGGCTGAGCTCTGTGGGAGGCTTAAAGCAATGGCAGCTGAGCAAGTGTAGCCGATCGTTTGGGCTGAGGAGTTGAAGTTTGTTGATCAGGAAGGTACTCGTGATGCTCCCTCAGGGGAAATGTTGGCTGCAGAAGCTGATCAACTTTAGTCTGTGTGAGTAGGCTTGGAGAGAAGTGATGATGGTGACCACCCAGCAGTGATACCCAGTTGTGCAAATCTCATGTTATTCGAAAGGGAAAACTTCTGTCAGGAATCCTTCCTTCCAACAGGAGTCCGAGATTTGTTTATACCAGCAGAGAGAGAGAACCTTTCCACCAGCACTCAGAAGCTAGAACTTGATAAAAACCTATTACACAGCACTCTGACTTCAGCAAAAGGTTTTTCCCTTGTTGCAGGATCTGACAATACATATAAAACTGTCCATTAAAAAGGACTGAGGTGGAAGGGTTGATATAAAAGATGTTCCAGCACTCACTAGAAACCAGACAATGCAGCAGCGTCAGCCTTAACAGTTTGCTGTGAACTGTGGGAGCATTACCCCACAATTCGGGGGTCACACTGCAAGTCAGCTTACTCAGGAGCAGCCCTTAAAGCAATGAAAGTTATGTGTAGCTTAGGAGTTACAGACTGGCCATCCTTGCCCCCATGCAACCTGCATTAGGGATAAGAGCTTGCTCCTCTGGTTTTTCAGGACTTTTTCTGATTCTTGAAATGAAAGCAGTCTGAACACACACACACATGCACTCAGAGCAAAAGATAATTGATAGCAGAAGGGCAGAAGCATATTGAGGACCCTCCATTCGGAGGAATTGCCACATCCCTGTTTCTTGCATTGCAGCAGTAATAAAAAGGCAGGCAGGAAACTGAGTCAGAGCAGAAGCCAGCCTTCTGAGCAGCAGCTCTACCACATTGCAGCTGGCTGAATATTTAAAATATGCAGACTCCTTCCATCCATCTTTCCTCAAGTAACCGAGTCCTCAGGTTTCAGATGAAGCTCCCTGCTCATGAGGGACAGTTTGACTAATACAGCGATGGATAAAAGGTTTTTCCATGGTTTAAGTATTTATCCCTAATGCTGCCAGAGAGCACTTTTTTAAAGGCCAACCCTGGGAGGCAAGATGCTTTAATATGAATCTTCCCTTCTCTATCCAAGAAGAGCCTGCAGGATCAATGCTTGTAACATTCCTTCACAGAAATTAATGCCACTGTGTAAGGGCTTGTCTACATATGAGTTATCCCAGTGAGGCATTCTGCTTTCCATTTGCACCTTGCTTTATTGCAGAATAAGTTTCACATATAGACAAAAGCACCCTTCATAAGATCATCATGTCATTAGGGGAACAATTACCTAAACTTTAAAAGCTCATGGGTATTTTCTGACCATGTCCTGGTGCCCACTGAAGTCTACAGAAGCATTACAATTTTAATGGCCATTGGTCCAAGCTATGGGAAAGTAAAATTGATAAGCAAGGACAGAAGAAAATGGAAAAGTCATTTCTCATATTCAAATTGGAGCTTAATCCATGTTGTGAACTTTAGACTGTAAACAGTACCAGGTCTAAATGTTCCCACAGGTAGGGATGTGTGTATGTGTCTGTGTGTAATACAACGAGGGAAAGGAGAGCTAAACGGAGAGTAAAACAAGGCATTTTTGGCATTTCAGCTTCCTGCAAATTTACAATTTCAGCAGAACAGATAAACATGCAGCAAAGAGAACAGAGAGACTGTCATCCTTCACTGAAGCGCGAAGAAAATCTGTGTCTGAGGCTTCCTCAAAGCTTACTGTGTAACAGAATGAACTTGACTGTTGTTTTAATTAAGCTCCCATCAACGCCTGATCCATACAGAGATTACAGAACATGTGACTAAGAGGACTGCCATTTTACTGATGGAAATTACCCTGAAACAATCATCAGCATGAAGACAGGAGTGAAATAAAATCCTAACCTGGCTCTGAACTTCCCCAAAATGGGAGTGTGATGTTCCTGAAATAAACATTCCCAAAAATGTTCGTTTATAATTCAGTAAATAAAATAGTGCAAATTCAGTATCAGAGTTTGGGAGGAATATTATTAAACCTTGAATCAGGTCAAATTCAGCCATGTGAGCTGCGGTGACAGTCACATGGTGTGCAGTGGGTGTGATGTCATCAATCTGTGTGGCAGATGTCACAGGCAGGCGCATCATTAGTCTCCACAGGGCTGTGTGATGCATGGTGACACCATGGCTGAGAGGGGCGTGATTGATACTTGGTGCATGGAGCCATATGAAAAATCTAGTGTGCAAATAACAGTTTTATAAATGCCTTTCTCATTCTATATGCAGACAGGCCCCTGGAAGGAATCTAGGAGATTGAATTAAGCTTTTAACCCTCTAGGCTCTCCTGTCGTTTATTGTTAGGGAATTAATAGGAACGCAGGAATGCAGATGGCCTGCCTGTCAATTCCAAGAGGTGATTTTTCTGATCTTCACGGACGTTTCCAGCATCTTTCATTAAACACTCATGTACCAATTTGTCATTTTAACTGGGCAGGAAAGAAACTCCCGTTGAACTCCTTAGCTCAGGTGCTGTAAGTTAAATTCAGAAGCAGAAAGCCTTGCTCTGTTACATCTGCCAGACAGGCTTAGGACTGATGAACAGCCTTCAATATCTGTTTAGGTGGGTAGAGGGATTCCAGTAGGATGCTCTAGACCTCTCTGCAGTCAGAATTAAAAGATTCATTCAACAGGAATGAGAGGAGGCTTATATAGATCCACTGAGATCAAAGAGCAAGTGAGAGTTTAGGAACAGCAACAGCATTTCCAAAGGGAGTTAGAGAAAAAAAAACATAGAGAGAAAGGGTCTAATTCAGATCTTGCTTACTGTAGTATTCACTTAAGTGGAGATCATCAATGGGTGTTCATCATTGTATGAGTAGAATTGGGACCCCATCTTTCCTAAAGCAGAACTGTTCTTTGAAATGGCCCTTTCACAAACCACATCTGGGGCTTTGTAGAATGGATTTGCAAATATCCAAGGTGCACAGTGGTGGGACCAAAGAGCAGAGCGAGGTGCCCTGTGGGTTTGAGAGCTTAGGGTAGTTTGAAGGCCCTGGCCGACTGCTTTGCCTGTGATGGAGAAGACCAGTACTGGCTACGTGTGCTGCAAGAATAGGGGATCTCTCTGGCTTTTGCCCACCGGGTTTCAGCCACATCTGCTGCTGTGGCAGAGGGTGCTGGGGGCAGCAGCCATTGCAGACTGGGTCCCCGCAGCATTTACCACTTCTACCCTCAGGGCAGAGACAGAAGACAAAGCTCAACTTCCCCAGACTCTCATCCAGAGGGATGTATATCTTTTCATTTTTAGGCTTCCTTTCATTTTACTTAATAAAAGGGTAAAAATTATCTACACTGAAATAGAGTATGAAGTTCCAGTTTGAAATGTGTTCTTCTTTTTTTTTTTTTTTCACTTGAAGCAAATAATTTGACAGCTTCTCAATCTACCAAGGCACTTCTAAATAGTTTTAAACCCAACCAGAACAGATTTAGTGCCCACTATTTTAATCCTAAAACACCAAGATCAGGGTGGACTTTTCCCCTTGACAGGCCCAGATCGGGCCGTCTGTGTGGGTGATGTGTTGAAGGAATTGGGATCAAATTCAAACTCCAGGCAAAACCTATGTGAAAACTTCCCAAAAGAAGAAGAGTGAAGGCTCTTACCATGGTGGAAACTCTCACCTCTGCCACCAAGCTTTCCTGAGCTTCATGACAGCAGGGAGGCCATGGTACCACAGGAGGTGCCTTCCTCTCCATAGGCCTCTCAGGTCCCCAAATGGAGGAGAGGTGACTGGGGCTCTGAGGAGACACCGATTCTGTGGCAACGCCACCTGTGAGGCAACAAAGGCTGTGAGGTGACTTGGGCTCTGAGGTGATGAAGACTCTGAGGTGACACCACCAGTGAGGTGACGCTGGCTGCGAGGTGACTCCGGCTGCCCCAGCCTGTGAGGTGACTCGGGCTGGGAGGTGACAAGGCTGGGAAGCAACGAGGCTGTGAGGCCACGCAGACCGAGGAGACGCAGGCTGTGAGGTGACTGGGGCTCTGAGGTGATTCAGGCTCTGTGGCGACACAGACTCGGAGGGAATGTGGGCTATGAGCTGACACAGGCTGTGAGGTGGCTTGGCCTCCGAGGCAATGAAGGCTCCAAGCGATGCCAAATGTGAGGCGACTCCGGCTGCCTCAGCCTGTGAGGGTACACCAGCTCTGAGGCAACTTGGGCTCTGAGGCGACGCAGACTGAGGCAACACAGGCTGTGAGGGGACTGAGGTTCTGAGGCCATTTTGGGCTCCAAGGAAACGCAGGCTGTGGGCCGACACAGGCTGTGAGGCAACTTGGGCTCTGAGGTGATGAAGGCTCCAAGGCAACACCGGCAAGTGAGGTGACACCGACTGTGAGGCGACTCCGGCTGCCTCAGTCTGTGTGGTGGCACCAGCTCTGAGGCAACTTGGGCTCTGAGGCAACACAGACTGAGGCGACGCAGCTGTGAGGAAACTGAGGTTCAGAGGCCATTTTGGGCTCTGAGGAAACATGGGCTGTGGGCCAACACAGTTTGTGAGGTGACTTGGGCTCTGAGGTGATGAAGGCTCCAAGGCAACGCCAGCAAGTGAGGTGACACCGACTGTGAGGCAACTCCGGCTGTCTCAGTCTGTGAGGTGACACCAAACATGAGGCGACAAGGCTGGGAAGCAATGAGGCTGTGAGGCGACGCCAGCTCTGTGGCAGCTTGGGCTCTGAGGCAAGGCAGACTAAGGTGACGCCAGGCTGTGAGGTGACAGGGTCTGAGGTGACCTCGGCTGTGAGATGATGCAGGCTGTGAGGTGACTGGGCCCCTGAGGCCACTTGGACTCTGAGGAGGTGCAGACTCTGAGGCGACACAAGCTGCAAGGCAACTTGGGCACTGAGGCAATAAAGGCTCCAAGGACACCAGCAGTGAGGCAATGCCAGTGGTGAGGTGGCACCAACTGCAAGGCAGCTCCAGCTGCCTCAGTCTGCGAGGTGACTCAGGCTGTGGCACGATTCTGGCTCCCAGAGTGACGCCTAGGCCACCATCTTGTGGCACCCACCCTGGCCAGGCCTCTTAGGCTCTGCAAGGCTCCCTGCAGTGCGGGGACGACATGGCTGCAGCCTGAGGGGAAAGGAATCACTGCCAGCTCACCCAGAACCTTCCACGCTGAGATGTATCACTGTGGGTGCATGCGTGGAGGAGGCGATGAAGGACTTCACAGCTCAGACAGCGCAAGATGCAGGAACAGGGAGCAGCACTGCTTGGTAAGTGCTATCATGGGCTCCGCCTGCACTTTCTGGGGTGTTTCATCAGCCCAAGGGTAATGCATGTGCCCACCCCACAGTTTCCCTTCTTATGGGTCTAATCCAAAAGCAGCAAAAGTCATCCTGGTGGCTTACATGGGCTTGGGAGCTGCTTGTGGAAAAGTGCGAGAGCCTTGTGTTCTCAAGATTCCTGTTTATGGCTTTTTGCCCTCATCAACTCATCCACAGCCTGACACACTCCTGGCACCGAGAGCTGGTAGAGCAAAGAGAAGTCTGCCCGGTGGAAATGATCAGCCGAGCTGAAAAAAATGAAGCAGGTTGACTTCATTATGTGCTCATTAAGAAATCTGTAGCTGTAGTTTGTTCCTGTGTGTGTGAGCTCTGGCTGTCATAAACCCTGACAGATGGACAGACAGACTGAATTATAGTCGTAGAGTATAGACTGGGCAGGATCCCCCATTAACGCTTATTGGAAATTGTCATCACTTCAAGCTGAATGGGCTCCAGATGTTGAAACCCTTGTAGGGAAATCTTGAAGGTGAAGGTTAGAGGCTTGTGATTTTGCCTGTGTTGTATGAGCTGCAGCCGTTGCCTTTGATTTATTATTGTTTAAGTCAACAAGATTTGGTAGTAGGGGAAAAACTAGAGAGAGCAACACATGGGTGAGGGTGCCTGGTTCCGAGCTGCTGAAGGAATTGCTCCACTGTTATTACCTGGGTGTGAGAGAAACATTAAGCAAATGACTGTTGAAGGTTTCACTGGCAGATTCAGTGCCTTGATATTGTCTGCTTTGACAACAGGTAGAGTTAATGTTACTTTGTTTGTGCTTATGTACCTTTTCATTTATGTATTTCAAGAGCACTTGGAAGCCATAGTTGTAGAAACACAGAAGATAGAGCTGTATCAGCCAATCCCTTGTTCAAATGTGGGAACAGTTACTTCAGTCAGACAATTAACTTTTCTTAGATTTAAAAATGTCTGGTGATGGGGATCCCACAGCCCTCTCAGGCAGTAGGTGCTGGTGTTGCACCATCCTCACTGTCAGAAAGTTTTCCCTAATGCCTAATCTAAACCTCCCTTGGTGCAGTTTAAACTCATTACCCCCTGTCAAATCCTCAGTGAACATAGAGCATGGTTTATTACCTTCCTTTTTGTGGCAGCTTTTAACATGCTTGAAGATTGATAAATCTCCCCTCAGTCTCCTCCCTACACTTAGCCAGTACTTTTGGTCTCTCCATGTAGGTCATGTTTTCTAAATCTGAAGTTATTTTGTTATTCTCCCTCCAGGCTCTTCTCTAGTGGTGTCCAAAGCTGGGCCAGCTGAGGAGAGTGAGGAGATTTCTTTGTATATCTTAAATCTGACAACCCATTTATGCGGACCAGCGTAATTCTGTTCATGCCTTTTCAGATTTGGCTCAATGATTGTCTGAGATCTTTTCCTGCAAAACTGCTTTCTTGGCACTTGTTTCCCAGCTCACATTTGTGTGGTTGATTATTCCTTCACAAGTTTGGAATTTAGCACTCATCTCTATTATCTTACCGCTTCCAGATTATTGCTATTTCTGAATTCAGACCCTGCTCTCTGAAGGGCTCACAGCTCTGTCCTCTCTTCCCCATCTTGAAATCATCCGCACATCTGTTCCGTTGCCCAAGTTATTAATACATATATTGAATACTGTTGAATGCGGGAGTTCAGATGAAAACGAGGACTAGTAGCACTTCCCAGGATAAAGCCTTCTGTTTTGATTGCATAAATATTTACAGATACCAGAACTGTTGCATTGCCGAACATGTACTTTGCTTTTGGGGGTCACGTCTTTGGCTTGTTGTGTATGATGCATATTTGCCTTCCTCCAGTAGAACCACTGGGAATGGCTTCTCCCTGCACTATAAACACGCTTTTTTTTTTTTCCTTTTTCACTTATCAGGGTTCATGAACTGTTCCCTGGGCTGGGACCACAATGGGGCCTGAGCCAGAGGAAGGGGCTGGAGCAGAGACCTTAAGAATGGCCCTTACTCATCAATAACTGCTCCCTGACAGGGCTGAAGGATACACAAAGTGGCTTGTCCGTTGTGCTGTCACTCCAGCTGGGGCACAGTCCCCAGTGGGGCCCTTGCTCACCGGACTTTGCTGTCCAAAGCACCAGAGAAATCTTTTCCACTCGCCTTTAGAATATTTAAACTTCTAGATTTGTCTGGGGGAACAGGATGTTGCTAGCCACCTTTTGGGTTTTATTAGGATGATTTGTAGCACTGGAACACGGGGGTATTCACAGGGTCTTTTATACTATGGAGTCAGAGCAGGTAGAGCCTTCAGATGGTGGACTGAAGTTCTGCTTAAGTCAGCTCAGCCAGCTGAAGAGCTGGCCACCAGACATGCGGACCACTAGTTGCATCCAGAGGTCTGTAGGATGGCTAGATGGGAGATAGGAATTTCCCTCCTGTGGTTCACATCTTTTAAGCAAATCTTCTTTTCTCCTGCTTGACTACACATGGTGTAAATGAGGAGTAATTTGACTGAAAACTCTGTCAGAGTTGGGGGAGAGAGGAATAGACATATGATTTTGTTGTTTATTATGAAGTTTGAAAACTGTTACTGGAAAAGTCAGTTAACCTGGGAAATATCATAAGCATCAATGTCCAATTTGATACAATGATTGGGACAGAAATGAAGCTTCAGTGTCTGCTCTGTGGGAGAGTTCATTCGGCAGTAACTTCAAAGCTTTGCCTCGAAGAGGTAGTTACAGCTTCTAAACCCCAGATCTTTTATAACTTGAAACATTGGAAATTAAAAGTAACTCAAATAAAATCAGGGTAGAGGTGAGAGAACCCGGTCTGATTCCTGAAAGGTAAATATTATACCATCCTGTATGAATGTACATAGAGTTAAATCCTAAAATTCTCATTTACACCTAATTTCAAGCAAAACTCCTGTGGCAATCGATAGTGGATCCTGCAGTGAGCCAACAGTGTACCTGACACCTTCAGGTTTGATTCTCTTATTTTACTAATGCAATTCTACAGACTGTAAAGAGTTGTTCAATATTTCTCCAAGCATGGGAGGAAATCAGGCTATAATGTTTACAGGCTGTTTTTCATTAAGCGCACATGTATGTGTTAAAAGGAAAAAAAAAAAAACGTATAGCCCTTTGAATGTATCACAGTAATACCTAAGAACTTCCAGTAGAAAGCAGTCTCTGTTACAACAAGCATTGGGAAATACAGGAGGAAAAAACATGTCTGTCCATGGAGTTTATAGTGAGGACAGATTCTGTCCTTGTTAAATCAAAAGCCTTTTGCCACTGACTAAAATAAGAGCATGTTCAGCCTTAAGAAACTTTAATAAATGGAGGGAAAGAATCAATTAAAAAATGGGAACTGATAACTGTAATTATATGACATTAAATCATGCAAAAAAATGTTGTCTCAAATATCACACTGGCAGGGCATGGATTTTTTACCCTGAGCTTTGCTAATTTCCATTGATTTATTTTTCCTTGAAAGCATTTATTTTCTGCAGCAAGGATGACTTCTCTAGCTAAGGATTAGATGTTTATCCTTTCGTGTGGGCAGGGAGCCTAAGTGGATAGGAGAGATTTCACAGCTGAAAAGGATATTCTGCTTTTTTAGTGTTTCCTGTGTTTGAAGAATATATAATTCCAGCAGAAAAGCAGAGATCAAGCAAGCGAGCTCCAAATGGAGCACCATCCTCTGAAGAGTTATTAAGTTTAGAAGCCGAGTGTTTTCAGTACTTCTCTTCATAGACTTGCTCATAACATTTTGTGGGTGGTGATATGAGGCGAAATCATTGCGAAGACTGTATTTCCCCCTCAAACTCTTCTCTGAGGCAGACAGAGGATGACAAAATTCCTTTGGTGGCTCTTCCCTAGGGGCTGGATGGCTGTTGCTGGGATCTCTGGAGTCTGTGGTCTGTGGGTGAGCACAGGGAGTAGTGGCTTTCGGAGCCTGTAAGTCATGTCTATTGGGGCCTTATCCTGCCACAATGACACACGGGCAAGGTCTTTGTCTGCCAGGATTAACACAGAGAGGCTAAAGGTCCTCGGAACCAGTGGTGTTTTAAACCTGCTTATAAAGAGTTCCTTTCTGGGGTGCTTCTTGGAAGTAAATAAGGCTTGTGCCTCTTCTATGGAAGGATTTTTTATTATTATTATTATTATTATTATTATTATTATTGAATATAACCTATGAAACAGTCACTGCAGCTCAACGTGAGGCTTAAATCAAGCAGTGTTTTGGAACAGGAATCAAGCCAACCTGTGTCTTCTCAAAACTAGGGATCTGGAGGAGCTGTGTTTCTTGTAACCCCTTCACCTCTGAATTATTTGCTGACACATGCGCACCACACCACGTCTGCAATTCCAAAGGGCTGAGGGGTTAAGTATCTTGTCATTCCAGTATAGACACCTCACTTGCAAACCCCAGACCTTTTACCAGCCTTCCCCAGCATGAGTAGGGGATCCCTCCTGTAAAGCCAGAGTGAAAGCTGGGGGCTTGTTCTCAGTACCCCAGAATAATCTCTGAATGCCAGGCAGTGTAGTCTAGGGGGAAAGGGGAGTGGGAGAGCACTGAGCAACGGGTCCAAAGAGCTGAGGTCTACTCCAGCTTCTGCCCCTGACCTGCTGGATGATAGTGGGCAAATAAGTCACTTACTTTCTCTGTGCCTCAGTTTCTCCATTTGTTAAAAAGATGGGAGTGATGCTCATCTCCTTTATGAAGGGTTCTGTGGCCAAAGTGACAAACCCCAGTCTGTGAGGGCTGGACATTGCAGTATTTATTGCAGCAAAATAGGTAGAAAAGCTGCAGATTTGAGATTCTATCGCAACTTGCCCTCCACAGAGCTGTTCCTCCTGCCCCATGTTCAGATGCCCCGGCCATGCGCGCATTTTGCACACACACCTAGAAGTGATGAATAACAGCTAAATTGAAGAGCTGCATGACAAATTGTTCGCATCATGCACTTTTGACCACCTCACCTGTGCACTCTGCACCCTCGTTTGACAGTGTCTGGGCAGCCTGTGCACTGGCACTGTGGCCTTACCCGGCTGACCAACATTGTCTCATCATTTCCTCAGGTTCTCCCATCTATCTGTACCCACCTGCTGTCTTTCTATCCTTTGATTGTAAGTACTTTAGGGTAGGGACTGTCTGTGTTTCTTCGTAATCATGAATGAATATGAGCATTAGCAACTCATAACAATCCACAGACAGGGATTTGTGACACATCAACAGTGAGAAAAATGGCACAGAACTCATATAACATTCATCACCCCAAACTTTTGAGTACTTTCAAGCCGACCACATTGCAAGTAGCAAAACCATATTCCTTCAATGGCTTCTGTGGGGGGCCTTGCCTCTAGGAACTGAAAAATGCAAGTGATTTGTAGAAAGCCTTGGGTAAGCAGCCATGAGGGTGGTTTGGAGCTCTTCATTTCTAGATTTGCCACCTCTGACATTGGGATCTCAGTGCTAGGAACACCCTTCCCATCCTTTCTTGCACTTTCTGTTGTCTACGTCCCCTCCGGAACATCCAATCTAGACTGAGCCCTTGATCCATTCAAATTGGTGGTAGATTTGCTGAGCTGAATGGGAGCAGAGTTCAGACCTCTCATCTTCTATTCCTTCATCCCTCTGCTTTCTCATAGCCAGCAGCTTGCTCTTTATATTGTCTTCACCAAAGACTACCTGTAATTGTGCTTGTTAATGGTCTAAACCAAATTGCACCAAAATCCATGGGAAGATGCTCATTAGCACTGATAGTTTTGGATCAGCCCCTAAAATAAAGGTTTTCCATTGCCCTCATGCTGTGCTAACATTAACCACTTCATTTCCACAAGCTTGCAGGAGGATGAGCTGGGAGGCAGGGGATACCCTCAGCCCTTGCCCAGGAGAGTGTGGTGATGAAGAGAAGGGGAGCTTCTGTTTTCAGATACATCACTCCTCCCTCCAGCCTCTTTTCCTCCTGCCCCAGACACAGCCTTGGCTGCTTTGCAGTTGTTCATAAACACCATCTACATCTGTCCTGAGCCACGAGATGTATTAATCAATTTGATGAGGATGTTAAAGCTTTCTCTTTGCACCTAATTATGGGCTGATTTATAGTACTGGCCTTGTGTTTGATGGAGCTCTCCCCTTGGCAGTGATTTACATGGCATTGGCACCAACCTCTCCATCTCTCCAATACTCTGTCATTTTCTCTGCCCCTCTTTCTCCTTCTTTCTCTCTCCCTCACTATCTCCCCCCGCTTCCCCACACCCCTCTGCTCTATGTTCCCTCATGAGAGCCTAATGACATGTTGACAGACTAGTGAAACATTGCTCCCTCTTCACTGCATCTGTCTCTGGCTCCGTGGCTCCCCAGTGCTCTCCGACACATCCAGATGGAAGGCCTGGCAGGCGAGGCAAAGGCTCTGGCCATTGCCCCAGTGCAAGCCCTGCAGCTCCACAGATTTCCTTCGGGAAGTAGTTGATGCGGAGCTCTAGATTCCCCTAGAGAACAACTCCATGCTGGCAGGGACCTGGGGACCACCCATCCTGGTTCTCCTGACTCCAAGGAAATCCTCCAATAAAGTAATGAAGTAATTAAATAGCAGCAATTCAGACTTCCACAGTGTGACTCACCTGGATCTCCAAAATTTCTGGGAGCCGGGGGACAAGTTTTAGTTCCTTTTAGTACCAGTGAAGAAACTGAGTCACAGAGGCATTAGGGGGTTGCATTTCTGAAAGATGCAATTGATAAAGTCATCTTACTCTCGTTATTACTCAGAGGTTCCTCTCTTGAAGTTATTGGAGAAAGTGGGAGGAGAATGAAGCAATTACATCAGTTTCACTCATCCCTGTGAGATTAACTCTGGCCCAGAGCAGAGCGTGTTCCATATGTTTCGGTCTCACCCTTCTTTTCTTTTTTTTCTCTCTTTCTCTTTTTCCTTTATGTTTTCAGAGCTGAGATTCTTACAGTCAAAGAAGTCTCAGGATATTTGGAGACAGACTAAAAGAAAGATGTGTTTCACATAAGTCATATGTTATACTAGATCAAGCATTCGTTGCTATTGGTACTAACGCAACTCCAACCTCATCCCCCACCTTCTCCTGTGCCTGGAAACTGCAAAATTCACTTTTCTAGGGGAAATACTGTTACCTCCTATGTGTGAGCAAAGATAACAGGCTGAGGATGGAGAGGATTCAGAAAAGTTTTATATTTGCTAATTTTGAATTTCCTAACTTTGGCTGCTTTCAATTAGGAGGTCTAACGCGTGGGGAAATGGTAACAGCAGTGCGTACCTGAGCTAAGGAGGTGTGCTTAAAATCTCCAGAAAATGGCGAGATACTAGATGGTGAGATATTAAACAGTGAGACATTACTGACCCTGAATCCATCCTCCAATTTACGTGTGCACGCACTTCGAGCTGTACATCGCCGTTCCCTACATGCAGCTGCCACTTTGCACAGCAGGTGGTTGGTTTTCCAGCTGCCAGATGTGCCCCTGAGACCAGATGTTTTGTGTGTTCAAAATCAGCTGCACATCCACAATGTATAGATGAATTCAGTGGTGTGTGCTGAAATGAGCACAACGGTACAGAAGGTAAAATCTTCTCTTATTGCATTACTAATATTGTAGTGACAATAGCAATAGAACTTCGAGTCTGTCCCTTCTTGCAAGAAAAGTTTCTGCCAGGAAATTATAGGTAAAGCACTTTTTGCTTTGCCATAATAAAACTGAAGCCTGTTTCCACTTTCTGGGATTGAGTCATCAAAATTCAACTCACAACCAGACTAATGACTTTAAAAATCTGAACTTTGGAGTTACACCAAAGATAAACTCAGCCAGTTGTAACATATACCAAAAAAATTCAAGAGTCTAAATAAGAATATTAGGCTATATTCATATGTATACCATATTCACGTGTCACTGCAGTCCATGAAACCCTGTCCATCTTGTGAAGACCAAGATCTTGGCCTGACAAGATGCCCTTTGCACGCAGGTGTGCATATGTGCGAAACTATGCAGACGCTTTAGCCTGCAGATTGCACATGTGTTCCATTGCACTCCATAAAATGCATATTAATGGTGCTGAAGCTGGAGTCCTGTCCAGAGAAGCAGATGCTTGTCGATGGTGAAGCTGGCTGCGCTGAACAGATGAAAAGACATCTCTGCTGCTGAGTGAATTCCATCAGACCAGGAGCAGCTGCTCTAAAGCTTCTGAAAGCAAAAATCCTCATGAATAAATATTAGGAGGGAAAAAATGAGGCTTCTAGAGAACAAAAGGAAGCAGAGGAAGTTACTGAGAGATGCTGAGACCTTTCATCTCCGCAAAATATGCAATTAACACAACACACACATCTCCCCCAGAAAGGCCTTGCATTTGTTCAGGGTGACTATAGGATCAGAGATAAGGTTTCTTTTGGTGAACAAGGAAGACCATAAACTGCTGTTCCTCCGCCTGTCAACACAGGAGCACTTGGCATTAGTGATTTCCCAAAGTTACTGAGTCAGCCTCCTGGAAATGCTCAGGAATCATTTGATCTAAGGGGAAGCTGCTGGGGTTTCGGGTCCAGAAATGCTTGGCATTCCCTTGGAAAAAAGGGCCCATTTTCGAGGATGGCCATACATTGGAGCGGTGTTGCATTCCTTTATGTGTCACTGCTTCCAGATACCAAAGCAAAGCTGGGGGACCTGATTTCTAGTAGCCCAGTTTACACCCACGTGATGCAGATGTAAAATGCTGCCAGATCAGCATGTTGCACAAAGGACCGTGGCAGTGTGAAGTGTAATATGCAAAGGAGGACTTGCAAACTCAGCATTCTCCACCTTTACAAGGTATCTGGTGAGAAGGGGAGGCAGAAGTGGCTTCATCTCTTCTGGGAAATGCAGGCTTGGGAGCAGATGTGACTCGCGTGCTTTCTGTCCACGCAGCCATCTGTTAGGCCAGCTTTCACTCAGACTCAGAGATCTGCGGTGTACGCAGAAAGAGCCGACCTTAGACTATCTGCTGATGGATTGGGCTGTGGGACAGTTGGCTTCATCATATGTATCCGATCCCTTTCTGCTGCATGAAAGAGAACCTGGATGAATGCTGAGCTGGGGCTTTCCCCTGCCCATGAGCTTTAGAGCCCACGTTCAGGCAGTCTCCCAGCATGACCCTGAGGACTCAGGGCACACTAGCAGGCACGGCCAGCCTTGAGAAATGCCCAGAGCTGTGCTGGACTGGCCGTGCAACCGGCCCAGTGGAACATGGAACCTACTCTCTAGCTAAAAACTGAGATAGCATTTTGCCTGATTGCTTTCAAATCCATTGCTCGGTTATTAATTCTTATGTTCACTCTGGTGCAAATTATTCATTTCCACCAGCTCTTCTTGTTGGTATCAACAGCCAATAAACAGGCCACCAGAGCTGTTTATGAGAGCACTGGCATACCAAGGTGGCTAGGCTGAATTCAATCCCATCTGTTTCAGGAGCCAGAAGTAGATGCCTAGAGGAGTATGTAAAACCTTCCAGTAGGCAGATGTTTCTCCTACACCCGCGTCTTCACACCCTGCATGTACACACTCGCTGGAGTCTGTTGGCTCCACACTTGCAGAAACTGCTTTCAAATGTATCTCTTTTCCTGTCCCCCTCCCCATAGCTCATATTGCTACCAGAAGATGACATGTCACTGCCTCATTGCCGTGTGCCTTGTTACGATGGCTGTCAGGAGTAGCCAGCTTCCTCCTTTCTCATTTGATCCATTTGAACCACTTCTTGATGGCAACCTGGAAATATGTTTCTCTGCCTTGCAGTGTGCTCACCCCTTGGAGCTATCAATTTATTACGGATAAAAAAAAAAAAAATTAGGGATAACTACAGATGGCTCGCAGCTGGAGGAAAAAACAGACACAAATTTCTGCTGGCTGCAGTTTCAATTGAGCCCAGGATAATTCCCTCCTTCTGTTTCTTCTGGGTGAAGAGATGCAGTTCTTTCTCTTCCTGTTAGCAGCAATAGGTAGGCTGAATTGGTGCAAAAACAGTAACAGACTGAAGCAATCAAAAAAGTCCAGAATGACTTTGCAGAATAGAGTAACTCTTTTGACTTTCTTTGTCTTCTCTTTCTTTCATTTTCTTTTCCCTTCCCTTCCCTGCTTCTTTTTCTTCTTCAGGCTATAGCATTTTTCTTTTTTTCCT
>JAOXNO010000012.1:6005416-6018110 GCA_028565335.1 Limnodromus scolopaceus
TTCCCTTCCCTTCCCTTCCCTTCCCTTCCCTTCCCTTCCCTTCCCTTCCCTTCCCTTCCCTTCCCTTCCCTTCTTTCACATTTTTGTACCCACAATGAGCAGGTGCAATTCAGTACTCACAA
The DNA here is from genome assembly GCA_028565335.1 of Limnodromus scolopaceus. Lineage (NCBI taxonomy): Eukaryota > Metazoa > Chordata > Aves > Charadriiformes > Scolopacidae > Limnodromus > Limnodromus scolopaceus. The sequence goes on from JAOXNO010000012.1 coordinate 6,005,539, forward strand.
CGCTTGGCATATTCTGAAGCAAGTTGTGCAATAAATCCCTTTCAGAAGAATGACAACTTCAATTTATCCTATCTCCATGAAATACTTCCCATTCCTCATTCTCATGTCTGTCTCTCTTCTCCCCTTCCCTTTATTTTTCTATCAGATATGCAATTGTGGCTTCTGGTCAAAAATAATCTGATATAGGATGCTGTGTTTAAAAAACAACAATTAACAAGTCCCAAAACACTGGTATCTTCCACTACACAAGGATCCAGATTTCATGCATGTGAAATCCCTAACATTATCTCGTATGTTTTCTTGGTGAGTCTGGTGCATCTGGACTCACTCACTTATCTGTTAGATATGAGGAGTTATCTGATTTACAAATTCTGGAGAAGGTACAAAGAAGAGCTATAAATTGATCAAAGGTATGGAGGGTCTTAGCAATGCTGATAGACCGAAGTGTTTAATCTCATGCAGTTTGCAGAAACTGAGATTACGGGGTGGGATGCTGGGTGTAGAGAAAGATATGAGGGAGAAAAGGCTGCTCTTGCTCTGCCTGAAAGCAGATCTGAGAGACATGGATAAGAATGTGTTCAAACTGAGCAGGAACAGAGAAATATGCAGCTGCTCTGAGAGGTTAAAGTGATGCTGTCAAATATTTTTACTCAGAATGTAGGTTTGCTAATGCATTATTTTCTGCCCTTGAGGAAGATGGAAGGTAACTCTAATTATCCGGTGTGTCAGAGGGAATCCCAGGTCTGTTTGTATTATACAGACTGTAGTAGTACTACAACCATGACAGCCTGGCAATTTTGGATTTTTTTATCCGTTATCCAATGCTATGAAAGTGGCACTGTGGCTGATCCCCTCTGCCGGTGAGAACAACCTTTCTGCCTTAAAAAAGATCTAATTTAATAGTGCATTTAGCTCCCTTAAAAGAAGAGCTGACAGTCTAGGCTCCCTCCTGGTAGTGCCACAGGAACTGCTGGTTGACAGTGATCCTAATACAAGAGACGAGAGGAAACCTTCCTTCCAGCATTTGCTCCTGGAAGTCGGACCTCCCTCTAAGCATCCCTGTGGTTGTGGCTAACCCCGTGAAACAGTTTCTCCTTATCCAGGAAGAAAATATAATATCTATGACCTCTTCCATTCTTGGCCTCTCTGCTGCGAGTATCTCCAATGTTGAGTTTTGCCAGTGTGCTTTGGGGACCATTCCTGGCAGGGGAGGATTAGGGATATTGGCACGGAGGTGATTCTGACAGTTGGGAATTAGATCCAGCTTGGCTCTAATTTGAATTAGAGTGCTCTTGATGAGAAGAGTTCATGAACGGCTTTATATACATCTCCATTACTGCTCTTCTGGACACTTGTCCTGATGAGGCAACATTTTTCTGATCACCCATCGTTTCTGTCCTCATTCCTTTCATGCTGATTCTCCAAGCACAGTCGGCTGCATTCAACTGGTGTTCAAGTTCTCTGTCACCTTAGCTATCCAAATTGAAAGGGTTTGCTCAAGCTATTCAGGGAGAGGTGGTTTCTTACAAAATGATCTCATTTTGTATTTTCAAGCCCTTTTAATATTTGCTATATTAATGTTTTAGCAGCAAGCTGTGTTGACAGTGCAGCCTAGTGGATAGAGCACTGGGCTGGGACTCAGCAAATTTGAATTTTGTTCCCAGGTCAGGTTCCTGGATAGTTATGAGCAACTCACTTTGCCTGACCCTACATTCCAGATTATAAAATCATAAAAATGCTGATATCATTTCTGAAATCTACCAGAGAAAACCAGGACTGGTCTTTCACTTATCTCCTGATTGCATTTTATCTTTGTCTAATGTGGTATTGGCTGATGAAGGTAGTTAAGTAAACATTATTTATGACCAGTGTAATGTGAGACAGGACTTTCCAGTGCTGATGGTGTGGCAGGGGATATAAGCAAAATGGCAGTACAGAAGGTAGAGAGACGAAGAGTGTGGATATGGTAGTACTTTTTTATCACACTGTTTTTATAATGGCATATTTCTACACTGGCACATCTTCAGCTGATACAGCTGGGGCGATTTTGTTTCCTTCGGTGGAATTCTGATTATTTGCAATAGCTGTGAAGAGAGTCCAGTTCCTACAGTGAACTCTTGTTACAACAAGAGCAAGAGGAAAATCAGGTCCGGAAAGGAATTTTGCAAGAGTGGTTTCTACTCCATGTGTCTCTGTAGATTGCTGCTGAGGCCCATACAGCTGGAGTTCTTCTGCCACTGAGTCATCAGCTGCCATTATGTTTCCATGCCCGGTTTATTCCTAGACAGTAGGTAGAGCTCCTTCTAGTGTGGATTTTTACTCCACCTGTATAGACTTCAGTGTGATGGAGAACTAAAACAAAGCCCAAACCCTACAGGACAATCGGTGATTACAGAAGACTTATTATCTTTTCCTAGCTGAAATGGGAGGATAAGATCCCTTAGGCTGGTAGATGCAGCATCAGTCAACATTAAAAACCAAGTCACGGAGAGCACTTTTGCAGTTTGGGCAGGATCTAATGCTAGTGACGGGGCAAGTTTTCTTTGCCAGCATGCTGTGGATCTGCAATTCCTCAGCAGGACTGAGATGGCTCTGTTGCTTTTGATTTGCTTTCCCTGTTGCTTTTGATCTGATTTCTCTTTCAGAAGGCGAGGGAGAGAAGGGCCAGGTTAGTGGGATCCAGGAAGGGCTGGAAGCGATGATCCACTAGGGTGCATCTGTGGGCTGGATGTCTGAAGGGTGCTGTTTTCAGATGCCAGCTATCAGGCTTTGGGGTTGTTTCTACTGTAACTATAATTAGGAAGGGGGGTTCTTTGTTTATTTAGGCTGAGAGCTTTAAGATAAATGACAGCTCCGAAGATGCTTTTCAGCACTTCATAAATCAACTGCCAGCTGGCCAGTTTCACCTCTGAAATGTCTCCTGCTTTTTTTCTTTGCCTTTTTTTTTTTCCTCCCAACTTTGGAAAGATGGTGTATCCAAAAAGAAAAAGTCGTCCAGGGAAGTAACTGTGATGAGGAATATGTGCATTTGGGGAGGGGAGAGGGGAAATGACTTCATCCTTGAAAGACTTGGGGTGTTTGAAATCTTAGCCCTTTGCCTCGTTGCAATTTCTGAATTCAAAACCATGAGAAGGCATCCTCCCTGAGCTTTTGCAAAGGGCAGAGACACCCAGCAGAGTGACTGACACATCCTCAGCTGCCATGACAGACATTTTTCTGATTTCATTTAATGCCTCTTTTCCCTGTCTCACTCAACACATCCAGAGATTTACTGGTGTTCTTTTTCGTTAGCTGAGTTGCTTTGATTCCTGCACAGCTCGTGGGATTGTTTGTGCCAAGGACCCAACATCCCCTTTCTCCAGAGTGAGGCAAGATTCCTGCCGAGAGGTTGTTGACAGCCATGCAGTCTCTGTAGGCAGAAGTGAACAGCATTTGAACTCAAACACCATGCACACTTAGAAAAGTTCTGGACTGTTCTCCAACCTCTTGCCAAGCCTGGAATCGGGCTGTGTACAAATTTGCCTGTGTACGAGGGTGCGGTGCAGTGCAAAACGTGACTGAGGCCTTTGGATTCTCAGAAAAGTACTGGCAAAATCTGTGGTGGTTGAATTTTAGGATCCCAGATTATAGGTCTGTGCAATCTGAAGAAACAGAGTTGTTCTTTCATTTTGGAAGTGGATTACAGACTAAATGCTATTCTTGCAGCAGAGAAAGAAAACATTGTCAATCTAATCCTGCTTTACATGGGCATCTGAGCACAATTAACTGAAACATGGATTCTACCCCAATGGGTGATAGAGACCCAGGCAATCAGAGGGACATAACAGGGGAGACAGTGGCCCCAGCTGTTACAAAAGGGCTGAGAGCAATTTTGCCTACCATAGTCACAAAAAACGATCTCAATGGAGTCCTATCTTAGATAACTCTTTGCAAGAGTCCCTTCTCATGGTCACCGTGGTTCCACACAGTCATGGCACTTGGGCAGGTGGAAGTTAACACCAAAAAATGATGCTACCTGACCAGGCAATGGCACTCTGTTGGCAGCAGCAGTAGCAGTATAACCCTGTCCCCTGATCTCCAAACCCTCACTGGGGCAGAATGGCAAAGAACTGCAGACAGTGGTTTAGATTAATCTGACAAACATTTGAGTGGAAGACAGGAAAGGGAAAGATCCTGCTAAAATAGGCCCTAGATTTTATTCTAGATCGGTGGTAAGCCTACTATGGCTGTAGGGCATGTTCCTTCTCTTTCAAGTGTGTTTTTCTGGGCATCTAAGCTTAGCCATGAATGGAGGAGCCAGGAGCTCTGGCTACAGACCAACATAAATGCAGCAGAGACAAAAGGAAGAAGCAGAACAAGTAGGAAATCATGTAAAGAGGAGACAAAGGACTAACAAATGTACATATGGCTTTTAGACAGATCTTCAGAGGCTATAAAACTGCATGAATTTCAGGTGCATGTCACAACATTGCTGAGAAAACTATACTTACATTAACTAGATACTGAACTCATGTAAATTGGCCCAGCTCTGCTGACCTCCTGTAAACCACAGAGAATAATGGGGAAAAGTTTCTTTTCAAAGAGAAGCGAGAAGACTGCGATGTTTAACAGAGGGGCCTAGAAAAGCTCCAAGCACTGGACAGTCTCCACCTGGTTACATTAAACCAGTTTCTACATTTTTCAAAATCCACCCATGCTTTAATCTCTGCTCCATTTCACATTTCCTTGTGATGTTGTCCAAAGAAATGCACTCATTGGCAATAAGCTTAACAGTCACCACAAAGCTTAGCAGGACCTTGATGTGGCTTTTAAAAAACCCCAAACCCTTAACTGCTGAGGCTCACGAATTTTTTCTCCTCAGCAGATGTTACAGGGGGACTGAAGCTTGGCAAACATTTGCAGACATGGATAATGTTCATACTGATGGCCTGATTCTCATTTACATGAAACTGCCTTCACAATTCTCTGGCTTGGAAAAAAAAGTGCCTCTAAAGTGTGTGCGAAAGCAATTTATGTTAAGGGACCTTAGTAGGAATGAAAATCAGACTGCCAGTCTCCCCAGGCAGATGAGGATTATAAATATAGTTAGCTTAGCTTTCTTGATTGTAGTCCAAACCCCTGATATTCTCTGTATAAGTCTGTTATAAATGTCAAATTCTTTCACCAATAGTCCTTGTGACAGCCACAGACTCTGTCTCCAGATTCCTGATTATCCTGATTGTTAATGTGTGCTGTGATAGCATCTAGAAGCTGTTTTCCTGAGTCAGGACCTTATGTTCAAGCACTGAAGAGCAAAAATATGTTTAGTCCAGAATGTTTCCTATTTTGCAGCTCATTAAAACCTTGTCACCCAAAGGCCGGGTCTGGGACTTTCTTCTTCCTCTTTGATCTATGCTGAAACAGCAGCTGTGACAGTAGCAGCTTGAAGCTCCGAGACTCGTGAAGCAGGAGGTGGTGTAGGATTCATATTTTCAACCCCTTCTTGTCTTTTCCTGCATGGAGGCAGCGATCCAAGGACATTTTTACATATACTGTTCTCAGACTTCTGTGGATTGATTTAAAAATGTCTAACTCACTTGAGGCATAACAGTTCTCTTTGCAGATGCTTATAGTAGTAAACTTCCAACACAGCACCCATACGTACACAGTCTGACATCCAGGAGTCCCACCGCGTGGTAAACCAGGAACTGTAAACTTCTTGGTTGATCTTGGAACCAACTTGCGCTTTTAGAAACTGGAATAATTTAGAACCTTGTGCACCCTAACCATACACGGAAAGATTAGGTGGAAGCAACCTCTTCATCTCTACTTTGTTCAAAAAACATCATAGAGAACTACTTCTGCTATTTCTAACTTTGGGGAGAGGGGAATGTGTTTTTCCAAGCTTTGAGGCATTTCCTCCTCTGGTGATACTGAAGCTGGACACAACACAAGTGGTGACAGTTTATCTGGAGATGCTGCTGTGTTCATTAAGAGGAGCTGTTGCTGTTTATCTGTGCCTTGTCTGCAAAATCAGGTGTTCAGAAAACAAATTCTCAGTGTTGTCACCATGCTGCGGTGTTAGTGTGGAAAGGGGTAGATTTTCAGAGGCACTCACCCAAACTCTGAAGCTGGCCATTTCTGGGAGATATTGCTCCTCCTTACAAAAGCTTTCTTTGGGGGTATAAGTGAAACCATCCCAACTTTATAAGAAAATCTTTTTCACCCAAAACTCCATCCAGGAAAAAATCAGAAAATATATAAAGCCTTCTAGCAACTTTTAAAATACTGCCTTATGCAGACTGGTACGTCCATACAAGGAGCAATATGAACATTACTGCAGGTGAGTCATCATGGAAGTGGTAGATGTCTGCCCCTGAGCTGGTGTTTTATGCTTTCTTTATAGTAACTCAAGGGCAGCGGGCACTTTCAAGGTGCAGCTCATCTCTGCCCGAGCCAGAGTTTAGCTGAACTGTGTGGGCAAAGTGCCAGTTGCTCTCCACAAGCTATAAAAGGAGTCTGGATGGCTGGATTGGATGAAAACATACACATTGTAAGCATCTAAAGTTAGCCGTGATGAGTCCCTCTGGTGAAATCTGCTGGTCAATTTGCTTTTGCTGCTTGTTCTTATGTAAAAGGCATTCAGCTATTACTATGATAGGCAGCAATATAAAATCCTAACCCAGTACATGATCGCCCTGTTGCTTTTCCCTCTTTGGGTATGCCACGGCAGGAATAAACAGCCACTAAAGATAGAGTAGCAGGGGGACCAAACAGCCCCATGGCTAAATTATTATATTTTTTTTTTTAAATCTCTTAAATTATGCTTTTGACTTGGAGAAATGAGCTCACACTAAAAATAGGAATGACAAGATTTAACCTCCACAAAACTGTACCTTCCTAGCTGTCAGAACACTCTGTCCTTTGCCTGTAGCCATGCGAGAACACCGTGTAGCCCTTCAGTTGTGACTGCTGCTCCGGTGGCTCTCAGGTTTTCTCTGCAGCTGCCAGGGCGGCTGCAGCTGAACCTGCCACAATCCTGGCCGCTCCAGTCATCTCACAACCCTGGATCTGACAGTGGCAATGACTTTTTTTCTGCAGACCTCTCTGCTGTCCCCACCTGTGCCTACAGCCAAGCCTGCCAACTATCAGCAGTCCTTCCTCACACCAGTAACTCTTCCCTGATCCAGCCCTTCTTCTTTCCTGCTCTCTTAACCCTAGTAAATCCCGCTCTGCTCCTTCATACAACTGAAGCCCAATAGACTGTGCCCAACTGTTCAGTGCTTTGTGAAGTGACCCAACAGCTGGTCGAAACCATAACATTCATCTTTATGAACAAGATGAGCTGGCATTTTTGGGATAGAAAGATGACCATGTTTGTCATCCTACTGACACAGCTTCTTTTTTTCAATCTAAGCAAACAGTCTGGGCTTGCTTTCCTGATTTGCCATTTTTCTCTCTATGAAATGCCGCAAACTGACACAATATATTAGTTACTCAGAGATTTCAAAACCTCAGCCAGCTCCTCAGCAGCCAAGAGCACTTGTTGAGAAAAGAGAAATCAATATGATGAGAGAAGCGGGCATGTGTGATTTAAAATAAACTATTTTAAAGTCATTGAGCCTAGTTCTCTGCTGCCTTGTCCTTCCTATGTGACCTGCGTGTTCTGTGTTTTTACAATAGTGAATGAGAATTGCACACGTAAAAATGCTGTCAGAGAGGAAAAGACAGCAGAGGGCTGTGTCCTGAGGTGTGTGGAAGTGGGTTTTATTGCTAAAAAAATATCACACCCTCTCCACCCCATTCCAACCCATGTACTGGCTTTGGATAATTGTCCCTTGTACATAACACCCCTGCCCCATAGCAAACAGTGAAACCCCAGTAATTTAAAAGAGATGTATCTGAGGCCAGCACCCTACTATGTGGCCGCAAATTCCTGCAACGTCCCGGACAATACCCCACAGAGCAAACCTTCAGTTTAAATTGAGCTTTTCCACCATTCGTTCACTGGCTTTCTTATGACAGAGCATAGAAAAGAGCAAACATCTTCTCTGAAGTGTTTTATGGTGTCATAAAACTGGAACTGGATCAGACCACTGTTTCTTCTGGTTTGATACTCTCTCCAGGAGACACTGCACCAGCTGCTGTACTGGAAGGTACATGAAACCTCTGCAAATGCAATTATCAAATCAGCTACCCACCGGGAAACTTTCTCCCTGACACCCATTAGTTAGAGGTTAGTTTATACACTTCAGCGTGAAGTTTTATAAACTTTACAAAACTCTGTGTCTGAACATTTCCTTTCTCTCTCCCTCCTTTTCTGTATTATCAGATATGGATGGTGTTTCTTATTTGAACTGCTTCTAACAGCAATCACCTTAAATGTTTATATTAAAACGTTGACCCAGATGTTTACTCATTTGCTTTTGAAACTCTAAGCCCCTGAAAAAGCAAAAGACACATTATATTGGGGTTACAGCAACATTTAAATCAGCCTCAAGTCATGAACCATTTCCCATCATCCTCTCTAGCCTTTTTCCTAGCATGGGTGGGGGAAGCCAAAAAAAAAAAAAGAAATCCCCCCCCCCTATTTAATATCTATCGGTCCCTTGAACACAAGAACCACTTGACCCTTTTGCATAAACTCCTGTTAGCCCCTGCCAGCTGGATCCCATGTCCTGCAGCACTCTGTACACCGGGGGGTATCAAGCAAAGCACAGATCATCTGCTGACTGCTGGGCGGCTCCTCACCCGCTGGAGAGCAGAGCGTGCTTATCAGGATGCTGCACCTCCAGACACCAACAGCACAATGACAGCAGGACCTGCCTGTGAAATGAGGCCAAGATAAATGATGTATTGCCCTCATCCCTAACAGTGTGGCCCAGACAGAAACCAGGTGGAGGGGAGGGAGCCAGCACCTTCTGTAAACAATCTCCTGTCTCAGCTGAAACAGCTTTAAGCTGAGATGCTGGATTAAGAAAGTGATTCTTGCCCTGGACAGAAAGTTAAAGGGCAGGGGTGATAATGCACTGATGGCCAAAGGTGGCTGGGGGAACTTAGCCATTACTCAGCAGTGGTTCATTTGACCTGGCAGGAGAACATCTGATATCTAAACAGTCCCACTCATCCTGAAGCACTCAGAAACCTCTACACTAAATATTTGATGCCCTTGTTTGATAATGTTTATTTTGCTTTCTCCCCACCTGTGTGAGGCTAATATGCTGTGAGTGGGGAAAACATGGGGTAGCACATACCAGAGATAAAACACTAACGTGTTATTTTTTTTAAACAGAGATTTATGAGACGTACTATGAAGCTGACTGGGCAAAAAAAAAGTAGGGAATTTACTATGGGAACCAGTTTTGCATTGGTTTAAATGCCATCAGCAGCATGTGATCTCCCAGATCCTCCCCGTTCTGCCTTTGTAAAGAACTTGTGCAAATCTTGACACACTCAGTTGACTCATGATTTAGTACCGGGATTTTGATGGGCCTCATCTGGGTATCAATTTCTCCACTTCTGCATGGATGGAAGGAGAGGGGGAAAAGGTGAATATAAGTCACTCTCACGTCCTTGTGTCTGAGATAGTTCTATACCTTCTCACCACCCCACTGTAAGTTAAAACAGTTTCGATACAGTTCTGGTTTCTGGCTTGTCCACTGAAGACTGTGCTTTCTCCTTCTGTGAGTTTGTAGTTGATCGGGTGATGTCAATTAACACCGAGAATTGGGGCACCCCAGTTTCCAAGGGGGCACCACTGCCTAAGTTGTAACCATCTTCATCTAAGCTGGTTGTGCAGAAACACTTTGCAATCGGCTGAGATCTAGTCGATACAGTCGGTGAAATCTGGAGGGTGATTCACCTGACCAGACACGGCCTTCTCTAGAAAGAGATGGATGGTGCCCTGGACTCCGCTCTCTGCACTCGCTACAGTTGCAGTGATTAGGAGGGGAAGCCAGCCCAGACAGAGGTGATGTTACAGACACCCACGTTTAATGATGTGAGTCCTGCCCTTGCTCGCTGAGGCTGCTGGAGACAACAGTGCAAAGGAGAGGTTTGCCACTGGGTTTGGAAGTTGATTAGTTCTTAATTCAAGAGGCTCTTATGGATCTTATAGGAGGCTCTTCCATCCTGACGCCCCTGAAAGCAGTTTGAATGGCAAGGGCTCCAGCTTCCTCAAGTGCTCCAAAATCCTACAAGGCCTACTCAGCACTTAAACCAGAAGTACAGCTTTCTCTTTTGTGTTCCTTTACAAACCAAGACCCTCCCCTCCAGTTTTTAATATCAAGGGATTTACCACACATGAGGAGAAAATACTGTGTGAGCTGGTTTCTTTCTCTGCCTCAACTGAAAATATCCTTTGGCCTTTTTCATTTACCTATTTTGACAGGAAATCTTGGTCTCTGGGCTGACGTGTTTCCTTTCCAGATAGAAAGAACTGTGGTCTTCTAAGAATTGACATTGTCTAGTGGTTACTTCTGAGAACCAGGAATCCTGGACTTTCTTTCTGATTTTGCCCCTGTGCAGGAAAGAGAAAGCCGCATTCATGTATTTTGCCTCAATTTCCTTGTTTGTCGGAGACAGAGTAAAACCCCTGCTATGTGGGTTGCCCTGTTACCATTGGCCAGTAGTTTCACATTCTCAGATTCATGTTTAAAAACTCATCATTAAAAGAAAGAGCCGGCTGTCGCTTTCTAACAAAAAGTAAATAACAGAGGTGGTCACGGTGCTGGTTCTATGGCTCTTGATCTGAGATAAACCCTTTTTTTATCTGCTGGGTTATTAGAAGCACACCTTTACTTGTGAAAGTTCAGGTGAAATTGGGATAAAAGCTGGAAAGGATGCGGGCTATAAGTATGTTTAAAATGTTATCTGTTCTTTCTCAAACATGTCTTTCCAGCTCAGGTATTTACATGCTGATAACCTTTTGGTCCCAGTGGTGCTAGGGACTTCGTGCCTTGTATTTCAAAACTGATAAGAAATTGAAAGATGTGGAGACTCCAAGAAACATTATGAAAAACAGTCCTCCTCCTTTTCCCTTAGTTCCTTGGGTTATTGCGCTACTTGAATTTCTGGAAATTATTTACTGTAGGAAATCTTTTGCCCCAAAGAACATAGGAAGGAGATATAACTTTGAGGACTGATGGAGAAGAGGAGATGTAACTGCTTTTGTTATTCAAAGATTTGGCCTTTGTTCTGCCTTTGATCTGCCACTCTCGTGGCACTCCTCCTCCCTATCAGCAGATCAAGGAGAATTTTTATCTTGCTGGGAGTCTTTGCTTGTGTGCTGTTATTTTTTATTAAAATCCTTTTGTGGTAATATCAGGAGAAGTTTTGCAATCGCCTCTGTCCGTTTGTCTTGTAGGAACTGAACAGACAAAAAACCTCTGTGTTCTTGATGTTTTAAATAAGCTAGTGAGTAAATAGCCATGGAATGCTTCCCCCCCTCTTTTATGCAGTAATGTGGCCACACCATAGAAGAAAATTTAGCCAAAAAGTAGAAATTTAGCAATGTTGGACACGTCTGAGAATAGGGAAGCAGAGGAAGCTCGTGCTACTGCTTGACTTTCACCAAGCTGGTAGATACTGAGAATAAACTTTCTCTGGTGTTATATAAAATGAGTTCAGCAGATCTAAGGCCACGCAGAAGTGCAGTTTTGCTGTAAAAAGTAATAATAAACAAACAAATAAACAAAAATCCATTGCAAGTGACACTGTCTAACACAGACCAGAGACCAAGTGAATTACTGACACTGGATTCCCATTCCTTGAGATCGGGAAGGGAAGGAACCTTGGCAGGGTGAAACTTCCCCTGCCATTCCCCACCTTATGAATAAACACAAGGGCTCATTCTCCCGGACCCTCTCACTGGCACCTTCCACAAGCTCCCCATTGAGTGAACGAGAACGAGGAAACTACGGGGGAAAACGCAGCTCAGAATTTACTGGCAGAAACAGCAGCCGTTTCACCTCGATGCTGTTGACCTCTGATCACTGCGCTAAGTTTTTATATTCAAGTAGCTGGTACAAGGCCAATTTTATGAAATGAGTTTGAAACTTGTACAAAAGTCTTCAGAAGGAGCAAAATCTGGGCTGTTAAGCTGATGAAATGATGCTGATACTGACCTGAAACACTCTGATCTTGCAGATACAGGGCCCAAAAGGCTCTCAGACACTAAGCAGATACTTTGCATACGTCAAATGCATTAGTTTAGTGACAAGTATTCTCTTCTTGTGCTCCCATGAATGTTTCTCCTCACCGAGAGATGATTACCACCAAAGACAGTTAATATAATGTGCTTCATCTGGAATACAGTCCAGCACAGCAGGGTACAGAGGCCTTGGCACAGAGACAGTTAAGCGAGCCAGATGAGGTTCCAGTCATACCTTTCATAGCCAAGACTCTGCAATTGATTTATGTCCAGTGCTGATGATGACAGAAAAGTGCAGGCAAGTAAAAACAGGGCTCTTGGTGTATTTCATGTATGACTGGACAAAGCTTAACACAGCAAGTCAAAGACATTGCAAAAATGCAGGTCCTTAATAAATACCCTCATCTGCATCTCACTGGAAGGCTGCGGAGGGTATCACCCT
>JAOXNO010000012.1:6018210-6036474 GCA_028565335.1 Limnodromus scolopaceus
CTTGGCACTGCCTGCAAGCTGCAGATTCCTGCCCTCGGGCTCTGGACACACTGTACAGCACCAGCCAGCTGACCTCAGAGCACCTTCATCAGCTGTTTGGATGGACCTCGCTCAAACTGACCTCGGGAAGCGCTCAGACCACCCTTCCTGCAGGCAAAACTTGCTGCACGCTCACTTCCAGCACCGGCATGCTCGCAGGCAGCTGGGAATCCATCGGTCAGCCCAACTGTCCTGGCCTCAGGAGCAGTTAAACGGGCTTGGTCCAGCATACCTGAGGAACGTCACATCCCTCCTGGCCGCAGGAGTTATAGTGAAAGGCAGAAGCCACCTGAGACAGCCCAGCCAACCGTGGGACCTCTGATGTCTTTGAGTGTAAGGTGCACGAAGCAGAAAGCATCTCCCCTTCACAGCACCCAGCACAGCAAGAGCCTCACCCCCCTGGGAAATGGCATGCACAGAACAGAATCTTATCTCTGTCTTTCCCTGCCTTCTTCCCCTTATTACATTAAGAGAAGACAAGGATTTTGTGTTTGGATTTTATTATTAGTGTGGTTTGTCTTTTTTTTTTTTTTTTGACAGAGCAGCAGAAACAATATTAAATGCACAAAGAATGCCTGCTGATTTTCATGGCACTATCAATTTCCTCTCCAGCGTGGAGGAGAGGCAGGGTATGGGTCAAGGGAAAAAAGATTTACTTTTCCTTGATACACACAGCCTTGGCAACACAGTTGTGAATGTACTGAATCTGTAATAAGCCATTCAAAAAAAAGCTCCCCTAGAAGACTTTATAACTTTGTAGGCAACCAGCCTCCATAATCAGGTCTTACAACATAGCTCACTACTTCATAAATTTGAAATAAATCATAAAAGGGGCATATTAAAATAATTTGTATCAGTAGGGACTGATTTAAAGCCCGGCTCCTCATCCATCAATGAAATGCTTTCATTTACTAGCGTATTCCTCCAAATGCAGGAAAAGCTTCGCCAAATCCATTAATAATAAAGAGAAGAGAGCCTTCACAGAGCAAATGGACAAAGGGAAAGCAGAGAATGATCCACATAAACGTCTTGTTATTTACAAGATCCCCTCCAAAAATCATTATGGGAGACAACATTAGACATAAAAGACTTTTGATCTTTTATTGAAGAATAATTTAGGACAATTTCTAATGCCAATCGGCTCAGAGGGGATAATACATTAAAGGAGAGAGTGGCTGGGGAAAAAAAATTTTGGAAGGCAATAAACCCATCGGCTTCACTGGGGGAAATCTAGAGAGGAAAGGATTTATCCTTTGGGAACTGCGAAAGGTGATACAAAGGGAAGGACGTCCACTTTTTTTCCACTTTTCTCGTCCTTTCGGTTCGCCGCAGCAGTTATCTGCGGCTGCGGGGAACCCCCCCGCGTCCCTGCGCGGCGGCGGGGCCCGGCGCCCAGGGAAACCCCAGCTTCCCCGGGCTCCTCTGCTGGGTTCCCTGCAAACTGCAGCAAAGCTGCCAGTAGCTCTAACCTGTCCTTTGGATGAGCTCTGTGTTTAAAAAGCATTACTCCAAAAAAACATTTTGTTTGCAAACGCTGGAGTGTTTTATCAAGAAGACTCGGCGTTGCCTTTGAAATATGAGCGCCTTAAAATATCTCCGGCTGCTGGAAGGAGCTGTATTTCCTTCACTCCGTCTATCGGCATTTAAATGTGAACTATCTCGAAGCCTTCCGTAGGAAACACAATTAAAGTGTCATTAAGAAAGCATTTTTCTGGTCTCCTGTTCTGTAATAAAGGGGTTAGGCTCAGTGTTTCCGCGCTGTGCGGTGCCCTGACACACAGGGTAAATCCGTGGCCATTTAACACACGAATTGGAGCAAAAAAGCATTCAAATTGGGAACTGGATTTCAAGCACCGCTCCTTTTCATGCCAGCAATGCCAGTGTTTTCAGGTGTCTCACGTTCTGAGTAACTCACATAGAGAAATATTTTCTAAGAAAAAAGTAAAAAATCTCCTTCCTTTCTCCGAGACATATTAGCGACATAACCAAGGTTAAAAGCCACTTTTCTCTTTGAGGGAAAATGTTCTCACCTAATTTACGGAAATTCTTTGGGAAAGGCTTTTTGTTGTTGGGTTTTGATCTTTTAGCTTGGCAAGAACAGGGACTCTTTGAACTCTTAGCAAAAGTTAGAGAGACTTTGTTTTTAGACCAGAAACTGTTTTACCGTCTTTTTGCAGTGCCAGCTTCTCTACTTGAAATAAGCGGCTTGTTGTTTTCTTTCGGGTAACGCTGTTTTCTTGCTCTCTCCCCACGCGTAGCTCCCTGCCTTGCTGTCTCAAGCGAAAAGGTTGTGAAGACGTGGACACAAAAAGAAAAAAAAAAAAAAAAACCACGGGGGACTCGGAGCACCCGCCGCTGAGCTGGGAGAGGGAAATGCAAAGAAAATGATTCGGGCAGAGCTGCTGAATGAAGGAAGAAATTAAATAAAGAGGTAAGGTTTCCACGAGGCAATATTTCCAGTGAACTAACGCCCGGGAGAAAGACCAGGCGAATCATGTAAGATTCCCCACCTTTCCTCTTTCTTTTTTTTTTTTTTTTTCACTGCGACCAAAACACTTATGTTTTGCCACTTTACCAGGTTGTTTAATCAACAGGGACTGTGATAACCTCCAGAATTTTATAGCCATTAACAAATCCGTTAAATCTTATGGGATTAGCTTTACGGCCGCTAAAAGGGAGCTCACCTTCCTCGTGTCTGATTTTAAGGCATAACTCAGGCGCGGTTCTTAGGCAATCCTGTGTGAAAGGGCTGTAGGCTGCCAATACAGACCTCGAACTCCTCTGGTTCTCAGAGATGCTCTGCCAAGGTGTTAGAAGGATGCAAATATTCCGCGAGGCTTCAAAGAGAAGTTCTTGCCGCGAACTCTGGGGACAAACCCTGCCCTCCCTGGGACCCTTCAGCTCTCAGGTAGGAGCTCCTGCCTTGCTCTCTGACCCCAAACCCTCTGGAAACTCACAGGGGCTTTTTGTCAAGTCCCCGAACACACAGGGGGTGCCCCCCCCAAAAGTCTTCCCACCTTTACCAGAGACCCAGCGCCCCGGAGGGGGGCAGATACGGCTCCCACCGTATCCCTCAGACATCTCAGGTCTCTGGGACTGTCCCCAGCCAACCCTTGTTCCCTCAATCACCTCACAGAGGTGCCCTACGTTGTTATTTCCTTTGGAGCCACTTTGGATTTGCCTCGTGGTTCTGCCGCCTTTCTTTTCTAATGGCAACATGTATGGGGTTTGCACTAAGCCCCTTTGCAATATTTCTGGTTTGTATCAAATTTTGGTTTGCTCTTCTGACAAAAGGCTGTCAGAAAAGCCTTTTGTTATTTCTGCTGAGGCGGATTTCAGCTTGCTGTTACCTAAAGCCATCTCCTCTATCATGGCTCCAGGCAGAAACAATTCAGCCTTAATTTCGCTTATTTTAGGTTTTAATCCCTCGCAGTTGGATATACTTTTATATATAAAAATATTGATATATATAATATGTAATATATATGTGTGCATTTTATACTTCATATAAATACATGAGATATATATATATATATATCCCTTTCCCCCCCTGCTGTAGTTTTTATGATTGTACTGAGTTTGCAGGGTTGTACCTTGTCACGCAGGCCCCCCGGGCAGAGTAGACGTCCATGAACTATCCACCCTCCCGGAAGGGCTGACCTGTGCTCTCTGCACTGAAAAGCAGCTCCTGCCTTTCTTGGCGTGTCCTCCCTGGCCCAGCGCTTTTTCTTTTTTAACCCCAAATAATTTTTCAAAGCAGCCTCCTGGCCGGGAGTGCTGAGTGCTGGCCTTCGTGAGGGCTGGCTGGGATGCAGAGACCCAGGCTTGACCTCATCTCTGGTCCTCAGGCCAAGCTGGGCCCATCTTTGGGTGAATTCATTTCAAGCTGAACTTTGTGTGAACCTGGGCCCGAGGGGAAGGGAACCCGACAGAGCAAGGCTGACGGAGGCAAGTTCTGAGCAAACCCATCAGCCTGAGTAAATATTGAACAAGTCCATGTGAAGGCTGGGGTTAAAATGGAGCTGTCAGACCAGTGTAAACTGAAAGGATAGGTGAGGCCTCTGAAGAGCAAGGAAACATTTTGTACACTCACTTCTGCAATTGTTCCTTCCACCCGAGCCCTTTGCCCCAGACCTCATTTCACCTGCCTGAGAGGCTAAAATAACCCTGAAGCTGAAATATCTGTGTTGGTGGAAGCGAATGGCTGAGGGGCAGTGGGGTGAGCAAGGGGACGGCACCAGGGGGTGGCCCTTTCAGTGTAACGACCAGGGAGCGTTACACCTGGGGTCGGACATGAGACAGCAGATCCTAGGTCCTCGACTTAAATCCAGGTGACCTATGTACCATTAATCCTGAAAAATAAATATACTATATATTTGAGACAAATACAAGTGAAATACATTGTTTATAAATATAAATAATCCAAATAAACACACATATGCCCAGCTCTCAGCCTGACCATGATGCTGGGGCTGTGGAACAGGGGAAGTCCCTGGGATGGGGAAGGCCTTTGGGCATGCAAGCTCTCCTGCCCGGCACTTCCCACAGCTGCAGGTCTTTTTCCTGCTTCTCCAGGGATTTTAGTGACACCTGAAAATGTATTCATGTCAAAATATTGAGTTTTACTAAGCAGGCAGGGCAATCCCTCCTGGTTTACCTGTGTTAGAGTCTACCAACTCTCTTGGCAATGTCAGTGCGTAAGCAGGTGCATGGACACCTTGTTGCCTTGGTGCCACTCGCAGAAGGTGGATCAAACTCTGTTGCAGTTGACTTGCTCACTGTGTGATGAAAGTATCTCGCCCTCATCCTGCTCTGGTTTTCTGCTGGGGAACGGGTGGCCCCTGACTAATTTTTCTGTGTGAAACAAGTTTGGAGAAAACCAGAAGGCTTCCTCCCCTCTTCTCCTCCACTTCAAGGCATCAAAGGCTTTTAGGGGCTGGCAATAGCCCAACCCAGCCACAGCACGGTCACTGAGGGGGGAGGTTTTGCCCCCAGACGGGGACCCCCACGAACGCTTCACACCTTCAGTGCAAAGAGGCTCTGGGAGCAGAGTTAATAGCAGCCACCAAAGTGGAGTTGAAAGCAAGGAAGTCTTCAGGGGTATTATTATTATTATTTTTTAATAGAATGTCCTCTTCTGAGATCAAAAGGGCCTCACATTGTGAGAACAAATGCTTTAGGAAGAGGAGAAACATTTCACACCAAGGGGTAAGGAACAGATGGCCCTGGAGTAGCTGCCACGCCAGGCAGAGCGCCGGGTGTGCTCCTCGGGTCCCCGCTCTGGGAGCAGAGCCAGAGCAGGGGGACTCTGGGCGTCCCTTCCCCGTCCCCTCCTCCCACAGAGGGACAACAGCTCCAACACGGTGACTGCCATTAATAATTTACACGGTTACGTTTCTTTAACTGGGAATTTCCCCTTCCTTTGGGATATTAAAAGAATAAATCTCCATTAAGACGTGGCTTTGTGTGTGAGTGTACAGGGGCACTTGGCTAATTTTCCTGCTCATGAAAAATGCAATACCAGGGACCCATGGACAGACACACACAGAGATATGGGAATATACCAGATTATAAATAGTCACATTGGGATATATCATTTCTATAAAACAAAGGAGCATGTGTAGACCTCATATTTGTGATAAAGCCTGAGGACGGCGATAGGGCTGAGTCATGATAGGGGCTTCTGCGTGCAGGTCTTCAGGGCCTCGTGTGAGCCTCTTGCTGTGCAGCCTATGCCGACGTGCCGTGGGAAGGAGCACGCGTTCATGTCCCATGTGGATCCATAGGTACCTGCGTGGTTACCGAAGCACCGGTGCCAGCTCTTTATCTGCTTCTCTGGGTGCGGGGCATTCACGGGGGTCCCTCACCGCCTCACAGGAGCATCTGCTACCGGCCGAGGGACCCCCAGCCGCGGGTGTCCTGGCGTGGCCTTTCCAGCCGGCTCCTGCTGCACAGCAGTGGGTTTGGGGCTCTTGAGACAAAAGGGAGCGTGAGAAACTTGGAGGGGAAAAAGAGATTAGCTGTGTGCGGTGATCGTTGTTAGAGAAACCCGGCTTGGCAGCGAGGGGGGCAAAGGGAAGGGGTGAGGGGGGAGCCCGGAGGGGGTTACATATGTAAGGGCGCATCGGCACCGTCTCTGCTGACTCTTCCGGAGACTCCCTTTGAGTTTCAAATGGGAGCTGGCAGCCTTTGTTGTGCCCGACACACTGACACACCAGTACCCTCCTTTTTGTCCCGGCCTTTCCGCTCTCCCCCGGTTCTTGCGGGGCCGCCCGGCCCGGCGCTGCCCGCCTCACCCGGCACCCAGCGGGGTCCGGTCCCCGTCCAGGCGGCCGGGGAGCAGAGCAGGCGCCGGAGACACAACCGGGGGGGGGGAACACCGTGTCAGTGGAAACCCACGGGCTTTCTGAAGCACAACGCCTTGTTTCGATTGAGACAGTTTAATTCGCACAGCTTCGACAAAGGCGTTGGTTCAATGAATAGGTTAAACCAAGCTACCTCACACCCAACAGGTTATAATGCCGGTCCGGCTCCCTGTGCTTTTTTTTACTCTCTTGGTGTTTGCTAGTGTAACAAAACCCTCTTTTCACCTTTTCGCCCCTCTTTTTTTTTTCCCCTTATCTCTCAGCTAATTGGACACTCAAAAATCTTGTCTTTCGAGCAAGAGAGGTGTATTAGATGGGGGAAGATGGTATCGCCGGGGAAGAGCGATGCCCTGTCGCCCAGGGACCTCCAGATGAGGCGGCCCGGGGCGCTGCGGGGCAGGGTGCCCGGTTCCAGCAGGTACTTTGCTCATTCCTCGCCCCGCTCACGCCCCCACCGAAAAGGTTTGCAAATTTGACGAAGCCAGAACAATAGTTTCTCCTAGCAGCTCCTCTGTTTACTTGTTTAGAAATCCCAGAGGCGTTTCGAGGTAAAAAGGTCAGAGCTACACCCGGGCTGGCTGCCTCCTCCCTCCCCGCCCGGCCCCAGCACGGCTCTGTCCGCCCCCCCCCCGCCCAGCGCTCCGGTACCCGCACCGGGCCGCGGGCTCCATCCCCCCGCGAACTGGTCATGTGTTTTACTTTTACCGTAGAAAACACCCTTTTAGGGGTCGCCTTGGGAAGCTGAAGGGAGGACACTAAAGTGACGCGTTTGGTTTTGAGTTGTATCAGCCTCACAGAACTGTTCCGTGTCAATGAGAAACTCGCTTTGCCCCCACCCCGGACCCCGATTCCGCTCCAGTTCATGTTGCCGCTTCACTAATGGAGATGTGCTTCCGTGCCGGGATGCCCACACTGAGGATGATGATGATTTTTTGTTCTCATTAGGCCTCGTTACACTGTAAAATAACCGCACGTGGGGAGCCCCGCGTTTCTCTCCGGCCCCGTCTGGGCGACTTGCTCTAAACGCCCCCGAGGCGGAGGCGAGAGCCGGGCCCGATCCTGCCGATGGCAAGGAGGGGGGATAAAGGGGGGGTGCCGTAGGGTACCCACAGGAAGCGGGGTCGGGCGTGTTGTTTGGGAGCTTTGGCAGCAGCCGGAGACCTTTTCCTTCCTCCTCCTCCTCCCTCCGACGGGGTCCCCCCGCCCCGTATCGAGCATTTCCCTGGACGGAAGAGATTTCCATTTCGCTTAGATTCGAGAGGACTTGCATGTGGAAAAAGTAAACTTTATTAGACTGAGGTAGTTTCATTTCGAGATACAGAGCACGGGGAAGGGAGTGGAAGGGAAACAGGAGATTCCGATTAAGAAACCGCTAGTTTTTCTCGATGACGTTTTTCCCTTGAAAACAATCTTTAACAAAAGTCGCCGTGGTTTTCAGTTCGTCCTACCCTAAAGTTTCTCGTGGGGAAGGGAAACAATTTAGCCATGGTTAAATAATGCTTTTATCGGACTCCGATAAGCCTAAGAGGGCGGGGGTACAAGGAACCGTGCTACTTCGCTCCAAGATTTCGGGCTATCGAGACGTACAATAAATAGCAGCCAGTGCATCAGTGCCTGGGGGAGCCAAGCCCCGCGGCCCCCCCGCAGCCTTGTTCCCGTCCACCTTCACACCTCCTGCGACAGTGACCGTTGCCCAAAGCACCCCGAGGTCAGCCTTCGCCTCGTCTCGTTTTCTCTGACACCACAAGCCTCCCTCCGCCCAAGATCAGGAACAGTCACAGCCGCAGAGCGTGTGGAAAACCCTGTAAAGCAGAAATAGTGCAAAATGGTAGCGGAAGAGTTGCATTTTTTTGCTCAGTGTTTGGGTCTTTGCAGAGGCCTCCGGCATCTCGGCCGCCTCAGATCTCATTCCAAGATATACATACAGTAAATAAAAGGGAAACAAACAAACAAACAAAAAAATACCCAAAACTTTTCTTTTTTTTTTTTTTCACAATCTCGCGGGGAGGAAAAAATACATCAAACGTAGGATTCTTGCAGGCAAAAGTCGTTGTGCACATTTTTAAAACGGGAGAAAACTAAATTCGTTTTAAAGTTTCTGTAGTCGAAAGTGCAGTTCCTATAGGGGAGGGAGAAGGGAGAGGATAAAATCGTCCCTGAGACAAACGCCTATTGCTAAGGATATGCGAGGACACGGCGGCTCCTTTGGAGTCCAGTGTTTTACAGAGGGTCTATAAATTAAGAGAGAGAAATGCAAGTGGGAGAACTGGTGTCGCACGGGTGGAGGCGGCCGCAGCCGAGGGGACTGCTCGGGGGGAAGCGTGGCCTTGCTCCCACGCGTGTGCGCGGTCGGGGCTGTGCGTGGGAGGTGCGTGTTCGTGCGGGTGGTGTCTGCTGGGGTCTGCAGGGAGCAGCTGCCCCTCGAAGGCAGCCCCGGGCTGGTCCCTGTGCCCCCGCGGGGACGCGTTTCAGGAAGACACCGAGCTGGGGGAGGCCTCAGGTGAGGTGCAGTTGGACTGATCCGAGGCTTCACTCGCTTCCTTGGTAGATCTGGAGGCAGCAGCCGGGGCGAGACCTTCCTTTTCCCTTTTCTTCTGCTTCATCCGCCTGTTCTGGAACCAGATCTTGACCTGGGTTTCGTTGAGCTCCAGGGTCGCGGCGATCTCCACCCTCCGGGCCCGGGTGAGGTACTTGTTAAAGTGAAACTCCTTCTCCAGCTCCGTCAGCTGCTTGGTGGTGAAGTTGGTGCGGATGGTGTTGGGCTGGCCCAGCAGCCCGTACTCCGACACTTTACCTGTTAAGGAGCAAACACCAAAAGGGCAGGAGCAACCAGAAAAATTCCCTCGCTGGGGCGGGGAAGGGGGGGGGCTTTCCCCCTCTCCCCTCCTCTCTTGGGCATTTGGTCCCTCCACCTCCCGGAGCTTCGTGCTTCCTCCCGGATCCTCAGCTATCCCTGGCTTCCCAGCCCAGGAATATAGACCTCCTCGGGCTCTGCAGGACTGTCCCCCCCCTTCCCTTCCAACCATTCCCCCCATTTCCTGCAAACTGCCATGAAACTTGAACGTGCGTGGGAAGGAGTGGAAGGGGAGGGCGAAGGTGATGATGGGGGGAGGAGGGAAGATTGTGATTTAAGGAAGATTGTGGAAAAGGAAGTTGAACAATAGGGGAGATGGAAGCCACGACTATGGAAGAAGCAGGAAGCCCAGAGCATTTCCTATTCCGAGCTGGGCTTAAATAGCACTGGGCCTGGGGGAAACTGAGCTCCATCAGATGTGTCTGGAAAATCCCTAGCTGGCTTTTCCGCAGTCTGAGCCGGTGTTTAAAAAAGAACCAGAAACCCAAAGGAAAACAAATCCATGTTCCCCTGGGAAGATGAGCCCAGTCACCTTGGGTACAAACCCCGGGGAAGGCAACCTTTCCTTGCAGGGCTGGGGAGCTGCCCCCCGCCTCTCGCCTCCCCCGGCTGGGGACCGTCCTCCCCCAGCCCTGCGCCCCCCAAACTCACCTGTCTTGGGGGGGTTCCTCTTCACTTTCATCCAGTCGAAGGTCTGGGTGGCGCTGGCGTTGGGGCACGGCTCGGAGGGGCACGCAGGGTCTTTGTCCTCGTTTAAAGAAGGCGAGAGGTTGCTGTAAACGCCGGGCAAGTAACTGGGCTGCTCCTGCCCGTAAAGGTGTTGCTGCTGGTACTGCCCAGCGGGCCCGCAGTAGCTCTCCGCCAGGGAGCTGAGGTTGGATCCGGCGTTGGCGGAGTAGCCGGCCGCTTGGAAATACACGCCATCCGCGTCCTGCTGGCCGAGGTAGAGCTGGTGGTGGCCGTAGCTGGGGCTGCAGGTTTGGGTTGGGTACCCGGCCGCCGGGGCAGCGCCCGCGAAAGGGATGGGGCGCCCGGAGGAGGGAGGGTGGTAGCCGGGGCTCTGCGGGGGGAGATGGGCGGCCGCGCTCCCTCCCACGCCAAAGCGCCCGTCTCCGTTAAAAGTGTCACTGGCGGGGCTACCTGAGCAGGAGGGGAAGGAAGGGGAGCTTTGCTCTAAATGGTGGTAGGCGCCCGTCCCACGGTTACAAATTGCATACTCTAAGAAGGAGTTCATCCTAGTATTGTCCATCTGCCACTGATGGAGGAGGGTCAGCCTGTTTTGGGGGGGATTCCGCCTGCCCTACAACCTTTAGATAGTATGTCAAAGCTGTAAAACTTCCTTCCATGCATCGCTGGCCCTCGAACCCCGCAGCCTTCGGCGGGGCCGGGGTGGGGGCAGGGGGAGGCGGCCACGTGGTCCGCCCCCAGCCCAATGAGCGAGGGGCTCCTGAAGTTTGTCACATCTCTGAGCTCATCCATCAAGGCCCTGACATTTGCATGACAAAGGGGTTTCAATCAAACCCTGCCCATCAATCTGATAACAACACGAATACGTCAAAATCTTTCCTCAAAGACTTTAAAAGAGAAGAGGGAGGTGGGGTGCGGGGAGGTGGAGGGGAAGAAGGGCTGGGGGAAGAATTGGAATTATCCATGACTGTTTTAAGTGCTAAAAAGGCCCCCGAGTTATGCGATTAGCCAATTTCAGCAGAACTTCCCCTTGCCCCAACTGAAAAAGGTTTTCCCCAATCCTAGCTCCGTGTGAGAAAAAGAAAGAGTGAGAAGAGGTAGGGAAGTCTGACCACTCTTCCCCTCAAGCACAAAAGGATGCTCTTTTCTTCATTTTGAAACTTTGCCCCAGAAAGTGGCTTGAACGTGTTTGGCGTTTTCTGGGCTGAGGAGCCTAATAAAAGCTCCAAAGAAAAATACGCTCCGTGTGTTTTAGTTTTGCCACACCGGCTTTGTGTCTAGGGCCAGTGTGGGTAAAAGCAGTGTAATTAAATCAATATTCTAATGAGGCGATGAAATAAAGTTAGGAAGACAGAATGTCTTTTGTTGGAGAAAGACCATGCCCAGCTTAGCAGTTGGAGGAACGGAAATAAAAACGAACCATGTGTCTGTCTTTATATCTTCTCACCTACCTACCTACTACTGAAAACAGGAGATGTTTTAAGGGCTTTAACCAATGCTGGAACTTTAAGTTCTTTTCCATGCAAACCTGGTCTGATTTTTTTTCCCCGAATCTGTTGCCACTCTGGAGCTTGCCCCTGGCAGAGTCCAGCTGATGAGTAGGTGGAAAGACACTGGCTTCAGTCCGGCCACTCCACTGCTGAGAGAATGGAAACATAGGTAGGCAACATTTATTTACTTGTTAGCAGAAGGGAGACAAGAGCACCCAACAATCTGACGCCCACAGTCATTTGTTACTTGTCAAGATATTTACTGGTTATTCAGCCTCTAAGAAGAACCAGGAGGGCTCTTTTTTTTTTTTTTTTCTCTTCCCCAGGCCAAAAGTTCACTTTGAAAGGCATAAACACGTCCTTCAGTTGGTAGGTTTTGGCTGATGCAACACGTTGGGGTAACATTTGTTAAGAAACTGCAACCCAGGCAGCCGTGGCATCAACCTTCCTCCCTCCTTTAAATCCCCGCGAGAGGAAGCGTGAGTTTTAGCCAATTACAACTCTTGCCCTTCAATAAAAAGTATAAGGAGAAAACTATTTCCAGAGCTGCGTGCCTATTTATTCATTTATTCTGCCGACTTTGCTGATGCTGAGATATTCAAGAAGAAAATCTTTTAGGTTACAAATGTTCTCTGAAACTCTTTACCTCTTTTTTTTATTTTTTGCATAAAACAACTGAAAGTGATTATAAAGATTCAAAGCAACTCTCGTGTCATTCCCCTTGCAAGAGAAACTGGTTTCTAATTTGATTCCAGGAGTGCTTTTTATATTATGTTGCACTCGCGTTTAAATTGAATGTATTATATTTAAACGATGCCTACAATAGATGATTTATGGGTGTAAAATGAAAAAAGAAAAGGATAGATGTTTATTTCACCCTTGAATCAATTGTTTCGTATTGTCTGATAATTTTCCACTGTGATCTCACTCCACTGTTACATTAAGGGGATGCTTTATGTCATTAAAATACAGCTGTCTTCTGGAGTTTCAGAATTAGCTCGAGAGAGCTCACTGCTGCGGAGTTATGGAGGGAAAAGTTTTGCTACACGTCTCCTCTCAGCGAAGGCTAAACCAAAGTTTAGACCTAAAGGCAGCTCTGGGGTGGAAGCACGGAATTTCTTTGGTAGATGGGAAAATCGAACAGGAAGGGATCAAAATTTTAGCAGCAAACATCCCGAATGTGGTCCTCGGGCTCCTGGGAGCCACTCCACCCCAGCTTTTGGGGGAAAGTGAAGATACTGGTGAGATGGGTGTGTGAAAGTGAATATAGAGCCGAGGAGAGGATTTGCGAAGGTGAAGTCACTTTGGCAAAGGTTTTTGTTGTTCCTCTGTTGAGGGAACTGTCAGATGACGAAAGATGGGGTGTTGGAGCCGCTTTTCCTCCTCCCTGCCTGCGGGCATTGCGGGGCCGCTCGCCATCTGCTCCCCTCCGCAGGCCTCTCACTTCTTACCTGCTGTGGGAGCCCAGGCACAACCCCAAGGAAATTTCGGGGTGTGCTGGCTTCCCACCCCCACCCCGGGGCCGGCACCCCCGGGGTTCCCCTGGCCGCCCCCTCCCGGAGCTGCCAGGCTGATGGCCCCGGGCAGGGCGAGCGGGGTAACAGCGCTTCACCCCGCTCTGCCCTTCAGGTCCGGCTTACTTCCCCAAAGTGGCACGGTCTTCCCCAAAATGCATGGCTTGTGGCGACCGCGCGGTATTTTCGAAAGCCACAGCGCCAACATGCATGCAGGCGCACCGGGAATGGCTTAGGAATGGCTTTTCCAAATTTCCCGCTTGGCTCCTTGCCCTGGGTCCGATATCAAATCACTGCTGTTGTTATTATTGATTTTAATACCCCTTTGCGGAGAAGGTGTGAGACCCAGTTTGGGTACAGACCTTCATAACCTGCGGGAGAAAGAAATACCAGATTATTGGTAACGACCAATGGCCGGGTGAGCCTAATTCTACCGTTTACTCGTTTATTCCCGTAAAACCTCCTTTGCGGGGAGCTGAGAGAGGGAAGGCGGTCAAAGGAAAGGTGTAGGTGGAGATTCTCGAACTATCAGAGCTCTGACCTATATCCCCTCTAAAGAGTTACTTAGCATTTCATTGTATTTATTATCTGATTTTCACTTATGTATTGAGGGAGGCAGTAATTATTCCCACCCCCTAACCCACAGACGGCACCGTTTGGGGGATGCTGCTGCCGTTCATTCGACGGGATTGAAACGAAATCTCGGGAGATGGATGAGGCTAGAGGGTGAGCGGGGAATTTTTAGCTCTTTGATTCCTTGGGAAAAAAAAAAAAAAAAAGAAACTCTGCTGTCCAGGAGCGTGGTCGGCTGGTCGGTGGGAGGCAGAGGAAAAGAGGGAATCACTTCTTGCCTGCTGGTCCCGATTTCTTGCCAGACACTGAGTGTGCAGCTCTTTTCAGAGCTGCTTCCCCACTCCCGAGAGCCGATGCTGGCCCTAAACCACTCCAGGAGCTACCGGCCCTAAGCCCCAAGCTTAATTTGATGAGCAGACAAGAAATGCGGAGGTCACCAGCAGAAGACCATCGTTTTTCCGCGGAGCTCTTGGTGGCGGGGGACCTCCCATGCCCACCAAAGGCATCCCGTGCCCTTGGCCCCTCCACCCATCCCAAGGCAAACCCTGGGAGCAGCTCGGCGGCTCGCACACCCACACCCCCTCGCTACTAAATTAGCACGATGGGGCTTTTGGCCCCCTAGGGGAAACCACGCCTTTTGTTCCAAACCGATGAAGACGTCTTATTAAAATAAACCTTTTCTTGAGAGCCGTTGCTCCCTTTTAGCGGCGTAAAGCGGCTCCACGAATCTCGGGGCTGCAGGAGCCTGGAGGGAAGAGCGAGGGGAGATTTCTCCCTTCCCTAAGAGATGGTTTGTTTGATTTCAAAGAATTCTCCTGACATGAGGGATAGGGCCTCTCTGGAGGCGGTTTGTGCCAACACCCCTTGTAAGAAACCTTTACCCGACGAGTTTTCTGTGCAGGCGACAGAGAAGGAACGAAGCCTTTTCCAAAGGCTCCAGAGTGCTCGGAGTCTTCAGATGCTTCGTTTTGGAGTTAAATATAACTCTCTGCAGAGAAAGTTTGTGTCGTGCGTAAGAAATGTCACTTTTGGCTCCTGGAGGGGTGATTTATAAGAAGCACTGCTGAGGCTGCTGAGGCGTGTTTGGCTGCGAACTTCGTTATCACCAAAAAGGACTTGTCCCTAGAAATTGTCAGCGAAATTTATAGCCCCGGCATGTGTCTTGGTTAGATCATAGCCTGCCCAGCTATATTTGGGGCTAAAAACTGAAGAGGGAAAATAAAACAGCCTGTGGAAACAAGCTTCAGAGTTTGAGAATCCAAAGAAAGGCAGAAGGAATCCTTTTAATAAGTTACAAGCACCGGGCTATCTCCGAGCTGCAGAATAAATCCGAGACAATTAAGATAAGATATAATAATTCTTATCTGCCGCTCTCGGGAGCAGGGCGGGCGCGGCGGCGGGGACCGGCCGGAGGCTGGGACGGGGACCGGCACCGTGACCAGCTCCAGCACGATGTCGAGAGGGTCCCTGGACCGGGGACTGTCCACAGGTGGTCAGCATCCCCCGGAGGGGATGGACGCCTCCTTAGCAAGGGAGAGGGACATGTTTTGTATTCTCGGTCTCCTGGACAATACTTTGAGTGGAAGATTTGGGTGAGAAATGCCCCTTGCTATATTTTTCCTTCTCAGGGTGGCACTAACCTCTCAAATCCCTCCTCCTCCTGCGCCAAAACATCAAATCCCTCCTCCGATGGCCCTGGAGAACCTGCCTTGTTGCCTTGCGGATCGCATCGGTTATTTCTCTGTGGTCCCCAGGGCAGGGGTGTGACTGTGAGCCCGGGCGTCTCACTAATGAGGTTCATTTAAGCCTTTCTGCTGGGTGCGGGTGGAGAGGAGAGGTCTGTAGCTGCTGCTCCCGGGTCCAGCGGTGCTTTTCTCTCGTAGCAGGACCCTGAGCGCTCCTCATCCCGGCCGAGCCCCGCTCCAGGCCGTCCTTGCCTTCCCCCAGGACAGCTCGGCGAACCCGAAGGACCCTCGCCCGGGCCCGGCTGGGTCTGGGCTTAAGGCCGGCCTCGGGCAGCTCCGGGGGGGTGCAGGGCCGGGACCGAACCCGAGGGGGTCCCCAAACCCTCCTCTTTTCGTTCAGATCCGGCACCTGGCGGGCCTGGCGTGGACTAACTCGACGGAAACCCGCCCTTCAATAAGTGCATGAATTTATTAAAAACTTCATCAATGCTGATAATATGAGTAGGTCGGCATTATTAACACCAAACAGTGTTAAACAATATCACGCCGGGGTTGAGGACTAGGTTCATCTCGACGAACTGCAGCGTTTCTTAAGTTAGTTTCTTCGGACCCGGCATTGCGATGTATATAAAGAGGGAAAAAAAAAAACAATCAGCAAAGCTGGGATAGATGTGGGAGATGCCAGGACGTCGAGCAGAAGGTGGTCCCCTCTGCCAGCTCTTTCCTTTGATGCTGGTGGTGCATTCGGAGCATTCCTCAAGCTCCGGCCACAGAGGACTGGGATGCAGTTCAGTGCTGGAAAAGGATGCTGCAGCTCCGCTGGGAAAACGCTCTTGGAGGGATATTCCCGGAAAGCCGGAGTCTGGCACCGGTAGCTGAGGAGGAAGACCTCAGGAGAGGTTAGCTCTTCCCACCTCAGCCATCAAAGGCTCAACTCCTGCTTCGCTCTCTCCCCAGCGCTTCCTTCACAGAAGGTTTTCCGCCTTGAGCCTTCCCATGGCTCTAATGGGTTGGTTCAACATCTTCAGGGCTTCGAGTAGCTCTTTAGCAAACACATCCCCAGACTAGATCAGCACAAGATAAATATTACTTTAACACCCCTACCACACGTGCGAGCGCACCTCATTTGCATATTTCTAGGTTAATAATCGTGAGGCAATTGCAGTGTTTTGACAACGATCAAGAGCTGAATACGCTTAATATGCTTAATATATGCCCTCCAGTTGCACAGAACAGAAGGGCAGGGTTGCAAATATGCATTCCCCATTTGTTTGACATTTTGAAGAAGGTAAAGAATGGCTGAACTAATGGCGAAATCTTACAGTCATTCAATAATTTAGATTTTATTGAATATTCCCCTTCTTTCCTCCGACATTTCAGTCTTGCTAATTAGGACAAATAAGAAGGGGCCTGCTGTTAGCAAGGATAATAACTGGCGAGGTTCCATTTATTAAGTCACTTTTCGTGGGTGTAGAATTGATCTGTGGCTGTGACTGGCATGCTTTCTAGACCTGCAGCAACTTTGAGAAGTCATTATGATCTGCAGAAGGGCCCTTGTTAGAGATTTGTATCGATAAGGTGTCAGGGTTTACGTTGAGGGGGTTCGTGGAAACCCCTTCCCTGCCCCTCGTCCCAGTCTCCTGCAAGGGGGGGACCCTGCAGAGGACGTTGTCCCTCTTGTCCCCTCCCCTCCACCTCTCCCTTCCCCTCGGAAAGGGCGTGTGTGTTTGTGGAAATCCGCCGCGAGATCGATTTGCGGAGAGATCTAGCTACGTGCAGGCATTTTTTAAGTTGAATAAGAAGTTCCCTTCTCTGGGGAGGCGAAGGGGATGTGCAGATCCATGATCCGGACCGGGACCGGGCCGGGCTGAGCGACGCCGGGGACCGGGGAGGCCTGAGCGGCCCCCGCCGCTGCGAGCCCGGGGCTGCCCGGCGGCGCTCGGGGCTCTTGGCCTGGGCCGGCCCCGACCATCTGATTCCCTGCTCCTGCCGTCTCCCAACAAGCCTGTATTCAGGATTGCGAGGAGGGGGGAGGAGGCGAGAGGGGGAAATATGTAAAGCACTGGAACAAATGGCGCTTTGATAGACAACGTCTGGCAGTGCCAACGCTGCCGCTGAGTATGTTCCAGAAGCTGGAGATATTAAATAAACTTAAAGATAATGAATAGCCTTCTGTGGTTACTTGGGCTGTGCCTGGGATTTCTTCCCCCCCACCCCCGCACGGCTCTGGGACTTCCAGAGCGGAGAGGAACCGGTGAGAGAGGGCAGCGCGATGGGGGGAGGGATGTGATGACTCCCAGGCTGGGATGCGAAGGCAACTGGTCAAACTATGCACTAGACGCTTCCTTTTATTTATGGGAAGGTGTTAAGTAATGTTCACTTGCATATTTTAATTGCAATCTACTTCGATTTTCAATATAAACCTACTCTTTCCCGGAGTGAGATGCTGGCAGGTTTTGAAACGTCTGCTCGTTCGGTAGGGAAAGAGGCTGCCAATATTATTAAGAATAAAAAGGGAGCCGTAAAATCAGCCCCCTCCTTTGTTACAGCGGGAAGAGATAATCCAGATCTTCGCACGGCAATTTCGAAAACATCTGTCGAGGGCCTTCTTTATTTCATTTTATTTCTTTTTTTACAGCCCGAAGTAGAGAGGAAGCCTGGCTTCGGATGCTCTTAATCCGAAATAAAATATCGGGCCACCACGTGGAAGTTTCCCGGACTCCACAATTCCCCCGGGGACTCCGGGGAGGGGGGGGGAAGGTGTCACCACCCAGGCCAGCTCCAGACACCCAGCAACCGCCCAGGTCCCTCCGGGAGGAGGAGGGGGAAGAAGGGCCCGATGAGACCCCCCCAAAGGCCAGACCCTAAAAAAATAACCCAAAACATAAAGAATAAGGCTGGTGGCAACTCCACTTCTCATGGTTGCTCCGCTCCTCTCCGCGGCTCCCTGCGCCATTTTAGGGCCGCGGGTCGTCCCCCACCCCAACCCTTCCCGGCCGCTCGCCTCCTGCCCCACGCCGCCCCCCCACGCCCCCCTCCCCGAGCTCGCTTTTCCGC
>JAOXNO010000012.1:6038062-6051875 GCA_028565335.1 Limnodromus scolopaceus
GGGATGCTGGGGAGCGGGGGGAGGCTATTGGAAATTTAAATGTTGCAAATCTATGGTACAAAGTGCGCTCGTAAAAAAGTCCAGGTCTTCCTCGGAGAAGTGGACGGGGCTCTCCAGGGAGCCCTGGAGAGCGGGGGAAAGCCCCTCCGAGAGCTGCAGGCAGGACTCCGCCGAGAAGATGCTCAGCTCTGGCAACAAAGGCGAGTCCTGGCTCTCGGGGTAGGCACGGTCCGAGGGGGCGGCGGCGGCGCTGGGCTCCCCCCCGGTCCCGGCCGCCGCGAACCGCGGGCTCCCGGGCTCCTCTCTTCCCGGCTTCTCCCTTCGGTAGGGCCCGCTGGGCTCCGGAGCCGGCCCGAAAACCGGGCTCTCCTCAGCCTCCTCCGCCGGGTCGCTGCCCTCGTCCAGGTTGGGGTAGGCGAGATCCCCGTCGGGGTTTTCTTTGTACTGGGTTTGCCTCTTGTGCTTCATCCGGCGGTTCTGGAACCAGACTTTGACTTGCCGCTCGGTGAGGTCGAGGAGAGCCGCGATCTCCACCCGCCGGGGCCTGCAGAGGTATTTGTTGAAGTGAAATTCCTTCTCCAGCTCCAGCAGCTGCGTGTTGGTGTACGCGGTCCGGAGCCTCCTGGAGCCGCTGGTGTCTGCCAGCCCCTGGATGTCTTAAACACATGAAAAAAAAACCGCACGTTGCAAAAAGAGGGAGCGGGGGGCAAGCGGAGGGTCCGGATCCGTCCCCTCCCCGTTGCGGGCAGGGCAGAGCCGTGCCCCGCACTAACGAGCACGAGTGTGTGTGTGGGAGCCGCTACGGGAGAAAATAAATGTTTAATTAAACTCTTCCCGCTGTGGAAGAGCCTTGGAAATCACTCTCCTTGTCCCAAGGAGGAAAAAGGATTTTGCTTCCTGGCCCCTTCCTTTAGGGACCCTCCTTCTCTGCCACCTTCGCGAACAAGAGGGATTTTGACCCTTTCCTTCCTTTTATTTTTTTTTTTAATTTTTTTTTCCCCTTTGCCGGTAGTTCGGGGACGGACCCTGTGGGGCTTTGGTTTCATTATTCCTGGATTATCCGGCCAATGAGCTCCGGTGTCCGCCCTTCTCCTGCCCGGCCTTTACCTGAACGGTGCCGTTAAAATACCGAAACGGTGAATTGTGCCTTAATCATTTTGTCCCGGGGGAAGGAGGGTCCCTGGCCAGGGCTCCCCGGCCAAGGGGCGCCTCGAGGAGAGACTATTGCTTTATCAGGGGGCTAGGAGGGGAAATTTGGGCTGTATTTATTTTATTTTGCCATGGGGAGCTTCTCTCCCCACCGTGCTGGGCGCTGAGAGTCCTGCTCTCGCTCTTTCCACCTCCCCATCCTGCTGGGAGCAGCCCCCGCGTTTTCCACCCGTCTTTCTTTCCCGCCTCTGCTCTTCTTTCGGGTTTTTTGGCCTTTTTTTTTTTTTTTTCCCTGTAGGCTGTAAAAAAAAAATAAAAAAATTCAGGGCTGGAAGGGAAAATCAAGCAAATGGAGCTGCGGTTCGGCTGTCAGGTCCCCCCGCTGGAGCTAATAAAAAGCCCGGCTCCCCCCCGGCCCTCTCTCCTTCTTCGCTTTCGCAGAAGTTACAGCAATTTGGTCTTTTATTTGCGGGGGGAGGAGGCAGGAGAACCCCCCCCTTCCCTCGGCTGTGGACACTGCGGCGATGTATTTTATTGTGTGACACGGTTTCGGGGGAGGTGCGGGGCAAAGTCTGTTAGGGAGGGAGGGGGGGTTGGGGTAGGGCTGCTCTGGGGTGGGGGAGGTGGGGGCATTGTTTATTATTCGGATCCTCTCCCATTTCAGCAAATACCCCCTTCACCCCCTCATTATACGAACCTGCAGGAGATCCTGCGGCAGGGACCGGCACCGAGGAAGATGATGGGGGGGAAGAGGAGGAAGAAGAGGATGGAGCCTGGGTAGCTTTCTTGGAGGATTTCTTCTCCTTCATCCAGGGGAATTCCGCTGCCAAGGGGCCGGGCTGTGCCGGAGGCTGGGGCTGGAGCTGGAGCAGGCCATGAGATGCTCTTTTTTGGCTCCTCGGTCTTGCCTGGCTGCTGGAACAAGGATTCAGGCTGAGGACGGTTTGCTCAAAAGGAGGAGGAATTAATGTCGAGTCCTTGATTGATGAAGTTTGAAATGTCTCCAGGACAGCGGGAAGAGACGTCAGGCACTCTGCGAGCGAAGGCTGGCTATTTATAAACCCGATCTCCCTCTCAAATTCAAAATTCATGGCTTTTCCAGGGCCCAGGGTTTAAAAAGCGGGAGGGGGGAAGAGGGAAGGAGGAGGAGGAGGGGGAGAGGGAAAGAAATCTGAGGGCCTCAGTTTTTATGGCAGTGATGATGATGGTTCTCGGGCTTTTTATAATTGTTATATTGCTGATAATACAGGCGTATGGGGACCTTGCTCTATTAAACTCGAGACTGGGGCGAAATTGCAGCCAATTCCTGGTCACGTGGCCAGCCCTGGCCAATGGCAGGCGGGGCCTGGTGGCAAACAGAAAGCATTATTTTCTTTAATTGATTAAAAAAAAAAAAAAAAAAAAGGAAAAAGAGGCGAGAGAAGATCCCCAGAAAAGCGCCCCCCGCTCCCAACTCCCCCTCCGCCGCTATCCCTCCTCGGCCGCCTTCGGGCTGTCGGGGGGCTTTGCCGGGGCCGGGGGCTGCGGGCAGGGAGCTGCTGCCTGCTCCTGCCTTCTCCTGCCTGCTGCTGCCTGCCCTGCCTGCCCCTGCCTTCCCCTGCCTGCCCCTGCCTTCTCCTGCCTGCCCTGCCTGCTCCTGCCTGCTCCTGCCTGCCCTGCCTGCTCCTGCCTGCCCTGCCTGCTCCTGCCTGCTCCTGCCTGCTCCTGCCTGCCCTGCCTGCTCCTGCCTGCTCCTGCCTTCTCCTGCCTGCCCTGCCTGCCCTGCCTTCTCCTGCCTGCCCTGCCTGCCCTGCCTTCTCCTGCCTGCTCCTGCCTGCCCTGCCTTCTCCTGCCTGCCCTGCCTGCTCCTGCCTATCCTTCCTTCTCCTGCCTGCCCTGCCCGCTCCTGCCTGCCCTGCCCGCTCCTGCCTGTACCGTGCGGTTCCAGACGCTCCCGGGAGTTTGTACCCCCGAGGAGGGAGGAAACCAGGCGTGGGAAAAGGGCCTTTGCCCCCCCCTCCCGAGGTGCCCGCCGGCAGCCAGGGAAATGCAGCCTAAACCGCGGGCGAGCTGGGATCTCGGCTCTGGCAACCGAGGCCGGGAGTGCCTGGGTGTATTTGCATATCATATATACATATATATATATATATATTGCAGAGCTTGGGAAGTTCAAGCCAGCAGGAGGGGTTGATCCGGCGGTTTGTGTCGGAGTCTGGGTAGGAGCACTTAGAAAATCAAGTGAGCTTTCAAGCCAAGTACAGTGAAATCGGCCTGATTTACGCGGTTAAATCACTTTTAAAGAAACAGAGTAATCTTTCTGCTCCTAAAGCCAGATTTAATGGACCCTTTGCTCTTTTCTTAAAGGCCAAACATGTTTTAAGGTCACGGATATCTTTGAAATCACGTTTCTTCCTTCCCATCTTTTTTCCACCCCCTTTCTCCCGACTGCCAATAAACAGCGCCACTTCCAGAGTTTACAAAATAAATAAATAAAACGAAAAAGTCATTTCCCAGGAAGATTTTTTTTTTCCTCCTTTTAAAGTGCCCGGGTCCACACAAACCAGAAAGAAGAGAGAAACGATCAATCTTTTTTCTCGAAAGACTTTTGACAGCTCGGCCTAACTCACTCAGCAAAGAAATTTGGCTTTTGCTCACGGGTTACTTAAACCAGGAAAGATTCGAAAAGTTTAATCCAAAGCCGTGAATTCGGGAAGGCTAGAAAGCAAAAATTTCGGGGGGGGGAGAAAAAATAAAACCTAAGCTTCCTGCTGCAGAATGGAAATGTGGCTGGTTTGTAGTTTGTTTGTTCAAGCTCCATTTCTCCCATTTTGGAGCCGAGAGGGACGGGCAGGGCTGCATTCACGCAGGGAGAAGCCTAGAAACTTTTGTCAGTTCAAGCATCTGTGTGGGTGGTAAAGGGTTTCTGAGAAACACATAATAAATCTAAAGCCGAAGCCGAGGCCGAAGAGCAGTTTAGCAAAGGAGGGGGGAAGAAAATAAAAAAGCATTTACCAAACGCAGCTTGATTGAAGGCAGAATTTCCCTAAATATTTCCTATCTGTGAACGCGCTTATCGAAATCAGCATAAATCTACTCGGTCTCGGCAGACCAGGACTGATGTGAACTTTAATAGTTGGGTTTTCTGATAATTTCTTGCTTGTTTGGATTAAAGCGGCATTTTGGAGGGTCTCGGGCTTTGTCGTGAGGCTGCCGGTTCCTCCTGTCTCTTTGAGGGATGGGGCCGGTTCGCTGGCGAGCGGGGAGACAGCAAAAGAGTTTGGGGTGCGAAAGGAAACTCTTTCCAGCCCTTCCCAACTGGTCTCGCCGCTTTTGCTAACGCTGAAGATGCAAGTGGGGGAAAAAAAATATAGAAAGAAAGAAAAAGAAAAAGAAGAAATAACGAGCCTCTTGGGGGAAAAGGGATTTTTCCCACGCACCAGGCGGAGGCACAAGAAAAAAAATATCTCCCTGCTCCAGGGGAAAGGCGTCACCTTATCCCAATAAATTCACAGGGTTGGTGAAGGAGAGAGAAATGCAATAATTGTGAGAAAAACCCGGGCCTGCTTCTTTAGTGCAAATTAAACGGTGGATGTGAAGAGCTGCAGGAGAGGGAGCCCATCGCGAAACTGAGAGGTGTCACGCTCCCAGCCTCGGAATTGCCTTCTTTTTTTTTTTTTTTCTTTTTTTTTTCCCCGATTTTAACCAGTTCCTGGGAATCCCTGACACAAACCCCAGCAACATGGCGACCGGGATGCCAGACTGGGAAAATTATATTCGAGGAGGAGGAGGGGGGTTGGTGGAAGCCAACGACAAACCCAAGCCCAGCCCAAGCTCTTGTTCTTTGAGCCGATCCCCACCAGAGCCTGCACGCTTTTATGCTTTTAAATTACAGTATTCCCGAATGGTAAATTGCTCTCTGCATGGACGGGCATCACCCAGCCCCCGGTCCTGGGGAGAAAAACAAGCCCTGTCTCTCTCTTATACCGTTATTTATTATTGCGCGAAGGTTATAATTATTAACCTGGAACTTCATTTATAAGAGAGATCAGAGATAGAAAGAAGCGCGAGATCATTTCTCATGTAAAGCTTCCTCCACTCCACCTTTTTATCCGTGTGGGTTTATCCAGGCACCTAGGGATGTCCCTGGCTGTGCACACCTGTGTGTGTGAAGCACGGATACACACACACACTCCTTATTTCTACAGCCCATATCTTCTTTTTTTTTTTTTCTTTTTTTTTTTTTTTTTTCGGTACCTTTTACAGCCTTTTTACCCTTTTCTCCCGGCAATAATCAAAATCCCTCTCTTTTTTTTCCTCCGGAGAGGACCTTCCCCTCTTCACCAGCCACAGAAATGGAGCATTTGGAGCCTGACAAGCAGTTCACCCCCTTTCCAGAGCCATAAAACTTTTATTGGCCCTCGCTGCTTTAATATAAGTTTTCTTAGGGCTTTAGAGCATAAAAAGGAAATTATTCACGGTATTATCCCATCTGCTTTTGCTGCTGGCAAAGGGTAATTCTCCCTTTCGCTCCCACTGATAATGTAACCTTTGTCGGCGGCTTTTTCTCCCTTTTAATAACGATTTTAAATACGTCTGTTGGTCTGAAAGGGGTGTCGGGGTGTGTGGTTTTGTGTGCATGTGTGTGCACACGTATGT
Source organism: Limnodromus scolopaceus (assembly GCA_028565335.1). NCBI lineage: Eukaryota > Metazoa > Chordata > Aves > Charadriiformes > Scolopacidae > Limnodromus > Limnodromus scolopaceus. The sequence goes on from JAOXNO010000012.1 coordinate 6,043,847, forward strand.
GTGTCTATGTGTGTGCGTGTGTGCACATGCGCGTGTATTTAAATAATAATTAATTATAATAAGTAATTTAATTTCTTTTCACTTTTAAAGACCCCGCATAGAAACTATGGGGCCTTCTTTTTTTATTATTTTTTTTTCTTTTCTTTTTTTTTTTTTTTGTGATTAATCCTTTTCCTTTGTTTTCATTCGCGGCCCAATGGCAGCCCGGCCCCGGCGCCACGTGATCCCCCTTTGTGGCCGCGGGCGCGGGCCGGGCCGCGCAGAGCCGCGGAGGGGGCGGCGGGGCCGGGCCGGCCTCCCTGGGCCCGAATCTCCGGGGTTTCACCCCAAAAGGGTTCGCAGACGTGAACCCCGCTGTGTGGACTCCGGAACATTTCACGTCGTCCCTTCCTTGCGTTTTCTTCGCTATTTTTACATACACATTCTTTCTTTTTGCCTTTAAATTCGACTGATTTAAGGACAAGGTAAAATTGATAACAGAAAGTTTATTCAAGAATTGTTCAACAGACAACCCTTAAGCAAGGAAATAAAATAACTACTGTAAGAACAAAGAAAGATCTCCAAAGAGGAGGGGTGAGGTGGGAGGGAGGGATTAGCTATAGTTCTTCTAATTCAGGACTATACAATTACAGTCTGGTTCTGCTCTCATGCCTCCAGTAGAACTAATTACATTATTCATAAGTACGAAGGTAACATAAAACTACTGGTCTTTCTAAATTACAATAACTAAAATAAGCTTGTTGTACAATGACAAGGAAACACAATGTCCTTTATAACAAGTAAATACTAAAAAAGTACAATTTGATTCTTTTTTTCCTCATATAAATACATAATATTGGGGATAAATAATACAAAAAAAGGAAAATATTTTAAACTGGCTATAACCAATAAATATATATGAATGTTCACCAGAACACACACCTATTGAAGGACGTCTCGACTGAGTTGGACGAACGCCCTTCAAAGTTGTTTTAATACCCATTATATGTAAACTCTAAGTGCAACAAAGATGTCCAGACAAGAAAGCATTAGCAAATACTAGAGATCCATTCACTTCTGCTTCGATTGGAGGACATTCCGTTTGTTCAAATATACCCTGTTTTCACGTAAGGTCAAGAGAAGAGGAGGAAAGAAGCGTAGGACTTCTAAGTTCTTAAGATTGCTTTTCTGTTAATGAACCCTAAGAAAAAATACCCCCAAAAAACAACAAACAAACAAAAAACCACCCTGGTGTCATCGAATGGAGACTTCATGTCATCAGAGGCGAAGGTGGGAAAATATTCAGACCTGTCAACTCTTTCTTCCTCTCTTTGGAACCCTGTTATTGTTGGAGGTGGGGGTTTTAGGCATTTCAAAAACTTATTTCCCAAACCTTTTGCAATTCTTAGACCTCTCTTATTCTTTTTTTTTTTAATAATTATTATTATTTTGGAGAGGGGCGGCAGGGGCTGGAGGGGAAGAGCACGAATCCCGTGTGTTGGCAGGTATGTATATTTGCAGTTTATGTGGAGACTGGTGGGAAGATACTCAGCGAAAAATGATGCCTTCTTCTGAAGGCTGGAAAGGAAAGCACGACGTTCCTCTTGAGAAGGAGTTGAAGAGGAGGGTAGTTCTCTTGCTCAAATCTCTTTTGATTGCATATGTATACACGTGTGCATGTTTCTGTAGACGCAGACACTCCAACTGCAAAGGCTTGACTGGCCGACTGTTCTCCTTTCCAGTGTCCAAGAATTATCAGTGACGATTGGTAATTGGTTTGGAAGGATGCTGCTGCTAAAAATCTGCTAGATTCCCACAAAACTACCCCAAACCCATTTCAGAAGCATTTGTGTTGAAACACAGGAGGTATATCTCTTCAGAGAGAGTGCTGCTCTTGGCAGTAAATACTGAAATGGTTGGAAATTGTGCCTAATAAACCCCAGAAATAGTAATAGCAAGCACAACAAACTGGTAGGAACTGCCCTGTCAAAGAAAGAAAGAAAACAGCTCAACACAAATGTTCCTGAAGCCGATCCTGCCCTCTTCCCCTCTCCCGTGCCCCGTGGCGAGGTCCCATCCGCTTCGCCTGAGCCTGTCCCTGCTCCCTATCACAGGTGGGTCAGCTTGGGCGCCTCTTGGATTCTGCCCTGAGAAGAAGCGTGGTGCGTGGAAAGGTCTGTGTAGGTGGGGTGGGTCTCGCATGGTCCGTGGTGCTGGCTTGGGGGCATCTGCGGAGGCCCGTTGTAGTCCATGTTGGCAGCCTGGTGATGTGGCAGGTGATTGAGGCCGTAAAGGGACGGGCCAGAGGTGGGCATAGAATCCACATAGTTACCTCCAACATAGACGGGGCTTCCCTGCATACTGGGAGTTCCGTAGGCCACCCCGTTCCCTTGTAAGACGTGGGGGTCGTACTCGGGGGCCGTGTTGGCGTATTTCTGTTGGGAGGGGCAGCCTTTGATGGGGTTTTGGTAGTTAGTTGACATGGCATAGGCATTTTGGTGGGGTTTATTGAAGGAAGGCGGCGAGGGGGCATCATAGTTACTGCTCATGGTGTGCAAGGCATTCATAAATCCGGCGGAGGATTGCATGGGCTGGGGGGGGCTGCCGGTGGGGGAAGGCCCTCCAGAAGAAGACCCCATGCCTTTCGACTTCTGATCTTTCTTATACTTCATCCTCCTGTTTTGGAACCAGATCTTGATCTGCCTCTCGCTGAGGTTCAGCAGGTTGGCCATCTCCACGCGACGGGGCCTGCACAGGTAGCGGTTGAAGTGGAATTCCTTCTCCAGCTCCACCAGCTGAGCACTGGTGTAGGCTGTGCGGGCTCTCTTGGAGGCTGAGGAGCCTGGAGGGCTTTTCTCGCCGCTGCAGGTTTCTGCTGGCCGCGAAATGAAATAAAAGATAATTACTTACATGCAGAAATTGAATGCATCGTTTCTTAATAAATCCTGGAACAGGCACAAGAGTTCGACCCCCCCTTCCCTCACCCCTTCGCATTAGCCTGCACTCCATAATCATGTCATTTATTAAGAGTTCTGTTCTCCAAAGCTGCCCCTGGTTTATGAAAATTTGATCATGTCATGTAAAAAAGGATTCCAGGGCCATTTATTTAGGAGTCGATTATTTCCAACAGATAATTTTGAGAAAATAATATTTGGCAGGGGGGCAGTCACTGCAAAGCCAATTAATACTAACACGGGTCAGTGTTGGGAGGTATTTTTTTTGCCGAAGTATGAATGCACACACTCACACACACGTGCATCTTGTGTGTGCCTTGTATCTGTGTAACATGAGCATTTACATTGTTAAACACCAAATTGCATTTGTACCTACCTTTTTGGGACATAAACATACATATAACAGGTAAATGGTATTAACGTAGAGTGAAGTGTCTGCTGCAAATTTTATATGAATGTATTTGTCAGAAGACTGAAAGACTGATATTCCCATACTGATTTTTTTTTTTTTAACTGGATTGCATTAGAGATGTGTCTACGCGTGCAAGACTATCCATGTGTTTATGCGTATGCTATCTATATGCACACATACACCCGGAGAGCACCACGTTTACTGCTGTGTCTGGAAGCAGGGAGGTGGGAAGAGAACAAACCTTCTGCTTTAGCATCGTTAGGTTGAGCAGTGGGTGTACGTTTTCATGTATCTGTATCCACACAGCCAGACATCGGCTGTGTACAACCGCCTGGTTGTATTTCCCTGTGGTGCTTTGGATATGTTTAAAATAAACCAAGTGTGCTCAGTCAGTGCTGCAGGACGGGCCAAGGCTCGCTCAGCCTGGCCGGGGCATGCGGCTGGCAGTCTTGGGACCATGCCCAGCACCGGGATCCTCGCTGGATCCTCACTGCATCCTCACTGCATCCTCTCCCCATCTCCCCTCCTTCCAAACAAGACCGTTCCGGCCAGTGGCTTCGTCACCTCGCTGTTCAGGAAAGCGGAGGGTTACAAAAGCAGAACATTGTACCTGTGCTAGGGGAGCTGTTTTTCTGTTTGGAGTTTTGCCTCGATTCTTTCATCCAGGGGAAAATCTGCTTGGTGAGACTGGCGTTTGCACTGAGGTTGGCTTTGCTGGGGGCAGTTTTAGTGCTCCCCGACTGGTTATTGCTGTTGCTACTGGTGCTGTTGGTGGCGGGGTTTGGGGGCGGCGAGACAGGGGGAGGCGGATGGTGCTCCTGGGGTAAACTTGGCCGCATGCAGCTCCCGTTCAGGTCTTTACTTTTTGCGTGCGGGGTTGTGTTGCCGAGAGACTGGAGGGAGCAGGCGGACCTCTGGTAGTCGTTCTCCACGTGAGAAGCTGGCTGGAAGGGCTGCTGGGGACCCTCGTAGCCGAACCCATTGGCGCTCCCGTAGGAGTAACCCCCAAAGAGCGTGGAGCTGTCGTAGTACGTTGTCTTCTGCATCTCTGGGACTCCCCAAAATGATTTTTCCGGCTACCAGGGTCTTGACACCCCTATGGCAGAACATTGGCACCCCAAGGCCACGTGACAGGCCGTTTCCAGCTGTCTATTGGAAGCTGACCTGAAAGGTTAGGAGAAAACACACAATAATAGTACCCGGCCTATGAATCCATCTTGGGGCCTGAAAGGCCCATGACATGAATAGGGTCCCGCAGAACAGGGCGAACAGATGCTTTGAGCAGATTTTGTCCTGTGCGCAGCCTGAGGAGGCTCAACAAATGTTACAGTGCAAAAGTGTTGAGCTGATTTTGGGGGTAGTTTCCCTGGTTGGTTGCACCTTTTTTTTCCCTTAGAGGATAGCACCCAGGATGTATAACTACACCCACGCTCTGTAAGTACACGTGGTTTCATCTGTGTACATCTACTTACTTCTATATTTGTCTATATCCATATATATACACACCCATGCATACATATATGCATGTAGATGTGTGTGTTGTGTGCACGTAGACACATCCGTGTCCAGATAACACACACATTAATGTAAATATGAGAATACAGAATGGATAATTGCTAGCTACAAGCATGAAAGGAATGAAAGTCTCGCTTTCTTACCCCTGACCTATTCAAATCAGCTATTCACACACACGAGAACCAGCAAGACGTTATATCATCAGAAATTAAAAGTCTGCTAAGTTTATTGTAGGGCCCCTGTCCGCTGTATTTGCTTTTAAACTGGAAACAGCAAATAGTCAATATGTTTTACCCAGGTAACCGTGTCCTGACACAGTTGGCCTGATTTGCTGTTTACACAATGTCTTTGGAATTCAGTGCAAATATTTTAAGCAGATTTAAGCAGGGGCATGAATTCAAGAATGTGCTTCCTTTGGCCTGTTTGTTAGTCTCTCTCTCTCTCGGGTAGCACAGGTTGTATTTAGAAAACATACCCCTTCGTTGCCTGCACTGCTTTGTACTCATCCGTTTTGAATCTGGAACTACCATTGGCAAGACGTGATTCCAAAACCAGTTTAATTGCTGTTGTTTTTTTTCCTTGGAAAACAAATGCGTCACCAGGCCATTTGCTCTTAACTTTCTACCCTTTGATTTTTCATCGTTCCTCCCTCCCTCAATCCAAGCTCAAAAAGTCTAAAAAGCCAATCCAAAACCTCAAATTACAAAATGAAACCTTCCTTTTTTCTTTCTCTCTTTGGCCTTTTTTTTTTTTTTGTATCTCTTTTTCTTTTTCTTTTCTCAAAACATAAACTTTCTCTACCATAAACACAGAGTAGTAATACCCTTAGAAATATGAAAACTATCTTGACCTGAAAATAATCTGATGTGTGAGGATCAACCAAGCAGCAAACATATTTTTAAAAGGCAGTGACTTCTCTCTGCAGCTTAGAGTTTACGAGGAGCCACTGTGCATTTTGTTTTGAAATTGATATCCATTGTATATTTAATTGTATCTATTGTATATTTAATTTTATCTGGGCTCTTTCATTCTCGAAAATAAAATAAAATAAACTCTGAGGAGATAAAGTCTAATGCGATATTTCTAAGTACCGGGGTTTAACAGAAGCCACAGCTCGACAATAAATAACATCTTTTTTTCCCTTCCCTGACTGCTGTGTTCTTATGTCATGTCACATGAAACCTCCGTACACTCCTAACACAGCCTCAGCCAACGTGTCCACGAAGGGACTGCTTGGCTTTTTTTTTTTACACTGATTAAATCCTTTATGCATTCCCAAATCTGTATGGTATCTTCCACGGAGATGCATTATTGTCTACAGAGAGGATGATATCCTTGCTGGGAGTTATTTTCATTAGGTTTCCTCGCCATGATAAATATGTCTTATTAAAAAGTAGACTCCACTACCCGAGCCGAGAAGCTGTGAATTAATTAACAAACAGCAGCGCCTTTATTATGAATAGGTTTGCTGAAAATATCTACGAGGGCAGAGGTGGGAATTTCTCCAAGGCCTTCCTGTCTGGCATAGGTTTCTTTAAAAAAAAAAACAACAAACCACAAAACAAACCCAGACCAGAACCGAGTAGAAAGGCTCAGCTAAAGCAGCTAAAAATAACAGCGACGATTTTTTTTTTTTCTAAATGTCCATAAAATAAATTTACAATCCCCTTCGCCCAAAAGCTCACTCGCTTGTGGCTTCCACAGAAGATTTGCTTTGTACCTCATCTCTCAGCGCCTCACAAATGCCGCTCATTTATCTTCGCCGAGGACGGCCGCAATCCTAATTATTTACTCCAAGGAATTGTTTAAAAAAAAAAAAAAATCTCAGACAGAATAATAAATATTCGATTATCTCCTGTTCCAATTAAACCCGGGCAGGATCCGCGCTGGGTGTTTCATCACGCTCCAAGTTTCACTTTGCGAGCGGTAACATTTAACCACAAACTCTTTGCCTGCAACTTTTGAGTGCGAGGATTTAGAGGCACTTTAAAAAATAAAAAATAAACAAAAATGAATAAAACCCGGGGGAAGGTGCGAGAGGGAAAGGGCTGCGGGGAGGAAGATGCTCGGGGAAAAAAAAAAAAATCAGGCGGTCGGGGGAAAAAGATCAAAGAAATGTAAGGCAGAGGGATTCTCCTGCAAAGCCATCCCCTCCATGTTGGAAATCCTAAATTCACAACCTGACTGTGTTTATGAAGAAGAGCAGCGCCTTTCCCCTCCCCCCGCCCCCCTCCTAAGGTATATTTCCCAGAGCCAGCGAAACCAGGCATAGCCCCGCTTTTAATTTAAATTATTATTAATAATAAATATTCTAAACATGCCCTTAACAATAGGTCGGCTGCTCGAAAAGAGCTCAAATCCCAGCGACTGCCTTGCGGTGGATATCGCCTGGAAAATAAAGACACATTCCTAAAATTTCCCTCTTCCCTCCCCCACAACCGAGCTTCACCCCAACCAGAACTCCCCAGTTGTAAAGCGGGGGGGTGGGGTGGGGGGGGAAGAGAAAGGGCCCTGGATGAGGGCTGCAAAAGAGTCTCTGCGTGGAAGGAAGCTTAAAGCTTGTGAACTCTTCTTGAACCGAGATTGGAGTCATATGGTCATAAATCATTGGGACATATACTCCGCCATTCACAAAGTGATAGCCTATTTGAGTCCGGCTTACCTTAGTCTCTGACGAGCAAAGCACAGGCAGACATAATATATTTTCACATCCAGCATCCACGCAATCAATAAGCAAGGAATGACCCCCTTCCTTTAAAAACGTTAAAGGAACATACGAGAGAGAGAGAGGAAAAAAATCCGGCATATGCATGTATATATGTATTAAAAAAAAAAAAAAAAAAAAAGCCAAAACAGAGGGGGAGGGGGCTCAGCCAGTGGAGCTTTCGGTTACGGCAGCTCAAATTGTCTCTCTGTCTCCGTTTGGGAAGAGGGGAAAAAAAAAAAAAAAAAAAAAAAATCAAGATGCTTTCCAGCTTCCAAGATGTGCGGAAAAGCTGAGGGCTTTGAATGGACAAACCCTGAGGTTCTAGTTGCCCTATGGACTGGTACGCGCTGCTCACTGATAACAATGGCCTCTGCTTTACCACAGCAAAGGGGAAGAAGGGAAAGGAGAAGGGAAAAAAAAAAAAGAAAGAAAGAAAAGCTGAACACAACACCCCCCCCTACC
>JAOXNO010000012.1:6149724-6162765 GCA_028565335.1 Limnodromus scolopaceus
CCCCCCCCCCCCCCCCCGCCCCCGGCGGGGACTGACCTGAGCCAGCGCGTAGGACCCGCGCCCCGCGCTTCTCCGAGCCGCAGCCGGGAGCTGTGAAATTGGGGTGTTTTCCCCCCATTTCAGCTCTTTTCTGCCTCCCATCTTCTATTCCAACCGGTTCCCCGCTTGCCCTCGCAACGGGTCTTTGCACAAAGTTCTTAATTAAAAAAAACCAAAACGCACCAAAACCACTCTTTCTCCTCCAGGGTCTGATCCTGCACTGCTCTCCCTCGGGGGGGGGACACACACGACTTTTCCCTTCAGCCTCACCCCCTCCTCTTCCTCCAGGGACCAAAGTCCGGACCCGCTTTGTACATTGATCCCGCCGTCCCAAGGGTCACCCGTGGGGGCTTCCAGCCAGTCCGGGGCCAAAACCAGCGTGTGCCCGAGGGGGACCGGCCGTGACCGTGTCCCCCCCACCCCGACCGCCGGCCCCGCTGCAGCCCCGGCCCCGCTCCCCGCACTTGCTCCCTTGTCGTGACCGTCTCCCATCACCGGGAGCCGTCGGGAACTGGGGAGGGAGGACGGGAAGGATAAAGGGGAGCAGGATTTTTAAAAGAAAGCCCAGGACTAAAATTTCGGGGTGTTTCGGCTAAAAAAAGCGAATATTTGATTTTTTAATTTTTTTTTCCTTTTCTTTTCCCTTTTCTTTTCTTTTTTAGCGAACCTCTGTGGATTGCCGGAAAAACACATGGAAAAAGGCAGCTGAATTCCACTGGAAAGCTGGGAAAAGGGCAGGGGATGTGATCGGCCCTTGGAGAGGACCCTCGGCCCTCTCGAGAGGGTTGTTTTGGGTTTTTTTTCGTGAAAGCACTTGAGGATGACAAATGAATCCCCGAAGGGATTGCCGGGGGGGTCTCAGGGCGTTATCACCGCCCGGGGGAAGCCGCCGAAGGGCCCGGAGTAAATACACGCCGTTAAGGCGGGTGGGGTGAGGGTTTTGCTCCCTTTTACTCCGGGCCAAGTGCTGACAATCGCTCCTCCACTTGATTTCAGCCCGGGGGCTCCGCCCCCCCCCCACCCCGACGGGGCTTTGCTAAATTTCCTTCGCTTTCGGGTTTTCATGCTGAAGCCCCGCGGCTAACGATCGTGCGGGGCCTCGGGGCGGCGGGTGCCGAGGGCGGGGGACACACAGTGAATTTTGCCACCTGACGCAAATCACATTGAGAAACAACCCCAAAAACGCTTCCTCACCAAGTTCGTGCTCCACTGCCGGTGCTGGAGGCGACCGGCCCCGGACCGAGCATCCCGGTCCGGTCCGGGGGAGCACGGGGGACACCCGGCGACAGCCCTGGTGCCCCCCGTTCATAAAGAAACCTTCCTTGTAAAAGTCACTTTACATCTCCCGAGCCTGAATATTACCAGGTAACAACTTTTACGACCCGACTCCCAGGACACGGTTTCATTTCATTCCTTAACTCAACTCTCCATCCCTTTCTCTCCTGGCTGCGTTTCCCAGCAAAGAGATCCCTCCGGCTTTAGCACGAATTTAAACACTCAAACCTTGCAACGAGAGCTGATTCACCACCTGGCCTCAAAACCGCAGGATTTTCGGACGGTCTGGAGTTGAACTCTGATTCCAGCCAGGGGGATTTTCGGCTTTTTAAAAGTCCTTGGGATCCTCATGGTGCTGGGAGGGGGCAGAGCCCCTCCACCAGCAGTAGCTCCAGTTTCTGCAGGAAGGTGCTGGGGCTGGTTTGTCCCAAGGGTTTCCTGACCCCGGGACATCCCAAGGGCCGCTCTGCTCCCTTGTAGGCCCAGCCATCCATGAAGAAAAATCCCAACCCGATCTCAGCCCGAAGCAGCTGGAGAAGCTCCTCAGAGGCGTTGCTTTGCTGTTCTTGCTGGTTTTCCTTTTAATTACTTTTAATTTAAGAGTTCGAAGCAGGAGCTTGGCGGGTAGAGAAGGAGGTGAAAGAAGGGGAAAGCAGCACTGGGAATCCAGTCAGGGGAAAAGCACAAGAGCAAATCCATGGTTTAACTCCCCTTGAAAGAGGATGGACGTGAGCCCTCCTCTCCCCTTTGCCCCCCCCCCCAGCCCTTGTCTGGGGACCTTCGCCTCTTGGGTTTATGGTTCTCCTCTGGGTAGTGTCAGCGTTTCACGCCCTTGATGACACAGCCTCCCCTTCTCCAGTCCCTCTGAAGATCTGGATCCCAAATAGAGCAATAACAACAACAAAAAAGACTTCTCCAGCTCTGTGACTGTTCCTGGCGCTCGGGAGCTGGTGCGGGTCTGCCCACTGTTCCAGCCGTTATTCTTTAGATAAAGAAATAAACTAAAAGACCCCAAAATCAAGAGTCGAGTCACAAGAGCAAAAGGAGACTGGATCCCAGCAGCAGAGCTCGGCGTCTCTCCCCTCCGACAGAGCAAAGGCAAGTTGAGGCACCATCCTGAAACTATTTAGTTCACATCCATGGGAGATGGGGGCCTTTTAAGGTCTCTTCTCCCTACCCCACCCCCAGAGCCACTACCCCTCATATATTATTTTTACTAATGTGGTGGGATTTTTTTTTTTCCCTTTCTTGGAGGAGGAGGGATTTGTGTAGCCAGATCCGAGGAATTTGGAGAGAGAGAGAGAGAGAGAGATCCCCCTGTTGACTAGAGAGATGTTGTTCTTGGGATTAGAGATGTCTGACCTTGAAGGTCGCAGGTCATGGTCTTGAATAAGGAGCAGGAGTGCGAGGCTGGGATTGAAACTTGAGGTGTGTCTGCTGGAGATCACAGGGAAAAGTCTTCCAAACAAAGAGGAATGCCTCGATCGGGGCGAGAAAGGACAACTTCCCCAAGAATTATGGGCTCCTTCCGGATGGTTGCATACCTGCAGACCCCCCAAAGGATGTGCCGTGGCTGAGGGAGGAGAGAAAGGAGGGAAGAAAGGAGGGGCAAGATGGCTGGAGCCAGAAGGTCCCATTATTTATTACTATTTGCATTCTGGGCAGGCCCAGAGGCCCCGACGCTGGCGGTTTTATGGAGATAGGTGCTGTGGAGAACGATAGAAAGAGCATCCCACTGTTGGAGCAGGGCTGGCTGCCCAGAAGGATCTTTGCAGGAAGAAAAGAAAGGAAGCAGTTCCCCCCAGGGCAGGGAAGTGACACAGAGGCACAGCAAGAGTCTGAGTCTCAAAATCTGTGTCCAACACAACAGCTATGAAAGTCTTCCCTCTGTGAGATCCCGCAGAGCTCTGGGGAGCTGCTCACAGCTGGATGCCTCAGTTTCCCCCCAGGAATACCAGTCAGAGGAGCAAAGAACACTTGTTTAAGGGTAGAATAGACTACAGAAACCTTATTTCTCTGCTGGGTTCTCCATCCAAATAAGTAAAGCAACATATTTAGTGGTCCAGAACCATCTGGCTTGTGCCCATGGACCCCACAGATGGAGGACTGTGCATGTCTGCTTCTGGGTATCTGTGCCCGGGCTGGACCCTTGCTCTGTCCAGGGGATGAGGATATGTGGGTGGTGTGATATGTGGGTGGTGTGATCATGGCATGACCCTGCTTATGTCCCCCGGACCAAGAGTAATGAAGCACATAAGAAAGCGTTTGAAGATCCAGGACCTTCAACACAACCTCATCCCACCTCCCTGAAGCCCCAACATTTGAACAGACTCATCTCCACACCCTCTGCCGATGTCAATATGGTCTGAATGACCTCAAGAATGAAAAACCCTGATTCTTTTCAACATTTTTTGGAGAGTGCAATGAGGACCTCGTTGTATCACCCGTGCAAACCACGCATGGAAAGTTCTGCAGTAAAACTCCCCAGGCCAGGTCTTGCTGCGATGCTTAAGCCCGTCCTTAAGGCCTTTTCCTTTCCATTTTCGCGCTTAGTGCTCAGGAGAGGGAGGGAGAAGGTCGGGGGGAGAGCAGCCCCCCGCCCCGGGAGGGGACCCGAGCGACGCTAGAGGGAGCCCCGGGCTCAATTAATTAACGAGCGAGAATTAACCAAGTGGAAAAAACATTGGCGCGGCGAGAGAAAACGAGAATTAATTTACCTGTGCCATTACTTGCGTTTCAAGCTGCATTTATGCCGATTTAGATAAATAAAAACCCCTACACGCACGGCAGCGAAATGGCACTAACCCAAAATGCAGCAAAGGAAATGGCTTTGTGCTTTTGTGATCTGATTCGGAGCAATTTGGGCTCTAATTGATTTAAATGGCTGTCAAACCTGCTTTCCCCTCTGCCTAGGTATTTATTCTTCACTTTGAAGCATTGGAGGGAAAGCAGAAGGCATCAATCTGTCCCCAGAATCCCTTTTTTAATGCCAGTATTGATTTTTGAGGTGCCTCTGGAGGAAGGGGAAATGTAAGGAATAAATGTTAAGGAGTTCAACATTTCCCAGCCTGGCCCAGCCGTAAGCTCATACCCAGGGAGGCCAGAGCAGAGCTTCTCCAAGGAGGTCCCCAGGCCTGATCCAGAGCCTGCCAAACACAAGGGACCACAGCCAAGAGGCCACAGGAGAGGGTCACAGAGGCCAGGGGCACCCTTGGGTACCAGCTGAGCAGCTGTAGCAGGGTGCCCTGGTTTTTGGGGTGCTTGTAGGGGGCTGTTTTCATGCAGAAGGGTCTGCAGACCCATCCTGAGCCCCAGCAACTCTCACCTTCCTCCCTCTGCAGCTTTTCCTGCGTGGTGCAGAGCTCTGCTGGAGGTCCAGTGCCTCCTGAAGGCAATGAGGTGTTTTCAGGGGTTGCAGCAGACTTAAGAGAGCTCCTGCAGGTGGAAAAAGGGGAAAGCAGCCCCAAAACAGGTCTCCATGGTGTGGTGGATGGGCTGGAGCTGTGTGGTGGATGAGCTCAGGCTTGTGTCTAAGCAAAACTGAACCAAAAGGGAGATCAGCAGAAACGAGGTCATAAAAAGCTGCTGTTGGGCTTATTTATTATCATTTTAATCTTATTAGCATCCCATTCAGTGGCTCTTTGGAGAATAAAACACTGATATTGTGTATTTATCTTGACAGAAACCAACCAACCTTAATAAAAATGAATCACTCGATAAAGAAAAAAGGAGAAACAAACCTTTCTGAAGTTTTATATTGTCTTTTTAATTAACTACTCTAATTTTGCCTAAGTATGTAGAAGGGAGAAAACTAGAAAGTAGCAGAGATTATGTAGAGGGTTTACTGTATCCCGTGTCCTAAGTGTAAATAACGCTCCTGTTAATTTAAAACCAAGGTTGCCTGTCTTTACGACTTCACTGCACTCCCATTAGCTCTATCTTTATACAGTGTCATGGGTGCAAATAGATTGGGTTGAAAACTTCCCCCAGAGCCACTTTAAAGTGACTTCTAATCTTTCCCTTTAGTGGTGTTAATTCAACTTCACAAGAGTGTTTGAAGCACCATTAGGCAGAGAAATGGACCTTCTCTCCTGATGGTGCCCTTATCCAAATAGCAACATTACAAAAAAATAAAAAAAAAGATCTGTTTCATATCAGGCCAAGTCTCTGGGGCTGCAGAGAGCAGCTGAAGGAGATGTAGGCTTCCTTTTTATGAGACTTAAATACATAAAGGATTTATGCTTTGCACTTCTGTATCACTGCCCCGCCGAGGTCTCCAAGCACCTTGGAAACCTCCTGCCTCGTAGCATGGAGGACATGTGGCAGCAGCTGCTGGAAATGGGGACAGAGAAAGAGCCGGGGACACAGCCAGGAAAAGAAAAAGGTCCACATAACCCAGACTGGCTACATGGTGGCATGACAGTAGGGTGTTTTTTTTACAGCAGGACACCAAGGAAGGGTGGAAAATAAGGTGCTGGGAAGCCCTACATGTTGTGTGGTAGGACACAGTCACGTTTATATGCCTATCTGGCATCCTACAGGAGGGTGATGAGGGTGAGCAAAAGCTGCGGTGTTGTCTGTCTTTAGTGGGCATGTGGCTGGGCATTAGCAAGAAGGTGATGTTACAGAAGCTGTGAGACCCAGAAGCTTCAGTGCTGCTGGGTGCAGTGAGGTTTGTCACAGCCATCGGCCCCAAGCACCGTCCAGCCCCACTTCCACCACCAACCCCAGCTCCCAGTGGGGCCCAGGAGCAGGTATACAGGGGAAAAGGGGCATGAAGAGAGCACACCTTTGCTGAGGATAAAGCCCTGGCCTCTGGCAAGCAACAGAGCAAGAGACTTTCTGACCTGGTGGCTCTGCCTGGACCATCATGATTGCCAGCCAAAGCTGGATTGTTCCTTAGTAAACTGTTGGATCCCTTTTTGACCCTCATTTACAATTTTGGTTTCTATAACCTCCAGTACCAGCGAGTTCCACAATACAAGTGCACATTTTCACAGATTCAGGGATTTGACAGAGTTTGAAGAGACGTCTAGAGATCATCCAGTCCAACTCCCCTGCCAAAGCAGGGTTGCCCAGAGCACATCACTCAGGGCTGCATCCAGGAGGGGCTTGAAGATCTCCAGAGAAGGGGACTCCACGACCTCTCTCAGCAGTTCCAGGGCTCTGGCACCCTCACCGTAAAGAGAAGCAATCTGTCCATGCTCTGAAACAGAGAATAAATAACCCCCTAGACCCTTCCCTTCATCTTCCAGGCTGGAACAGACCTCTCTCATTCTCCATCTCAACCATCCCTCTGTTCCTGGCAGCTTAGACAGCAATGGATTGGTTACCCCAAGTTTTGGTGGAGATAAAATTTTATTATAGGACAGTCTGCTTCAGGAGAGTCAAATTGTCCCTGGGGTCTGGCAGGTGCAGGGATCACAGCCAGAAAGGAAGGATTGCAAGGTCGTGAGATGCAACTTTCTCTTGTCCTCCAGGAGAGGGCAATCCCTGGCTGGAGCTGAACTGAGAAACGACTGCTTAAAAAGAGATGCTTGGGAGGATTTTCCTCTTTCGCGGCTCCTTCCAAGCAAAAGCTCAAATTACTGTGATGGAGGGAAGGCTGTAAAATGGAAAACACAGATGGGGGAACTTGCAGGGAGTGTGGGTTTGGGGCAGCCTGTGTTTCTTTTCACAGTGGCATTCACTAATACAAATTTGCTCCACCAAAAGGAAAGAGTTAAAAACAAACCGGAGTTTCTTTTGAATCAGTCAGAACTTTATGCTGGGTGATCCAATCATAAGCATATCTAGTCACTCATTTTCATTAGGCTTGGGTTGAATTTATCTTCTTCAGTCTTCTTTCTTTTTAAAAGCCAGACAGAAGATGCAGGTGTATGTTGGCTAAACCAAGCAGATCTATATGTGGCCTCTCTCTCTCTCAACCTCCCCCAAATACTTGATTTCCACCTCACACACTGTTTTATTTATGCAATGCACTCTCACACCAGCAGATACACTCCTCACCTGCTCTTTGGAGACAGGCTGGTGAGCGAGACCCTGGCAAAAGCTTATTTGAAGTTTTATTCTATATCACAGGGAAACAAATCGAACAGCTCGGCCTCTTCTCGGTCTCAGTTTCCCCATCTGCAAAGTGCAGATCATGGAACTGCAACGTTTTGCAAGAAGCCACATTGCAGAAGCCACGAATTAAACATAATTTTCTTCAGATGTCCTCTTTCCTAAGAGGGCGGTGAAGATCTAGGCCAGTATTTCAAAAATGTTTCATTCTAAGTGTGAGAGTTGTCCCGTGGCTCGCAGTGAACCTTCTTTTGAGCATGGCCTTAACTTTTCACTTGAATGTGTCCAGGAGCTGGTGGGAGGGGAAGGTGGGGAGAGGAAAGGGAGTCGAAATGCTTTCGAGTAAAGAAACCACCCATCGAGGAGGGCTGCTCAACACCTCAGAGATTTCCCAGCTACTTTCAGGGAGAAGGTTTGGAAAACCTAATGTACAAGTATTGGAAGGGAAGTGGGCATCCCACTGGGCCACTTCGTCCTGGTGAGGGTGTGTGGCTCAGAGAAAGAATATCTGGAAAACAAATGAACAAAACCTTGTTAAAATAGTCCTCGGACCATCCTGTCCCTTGCTAACTGTTAACTACAGAAAGAAAGCAGGAATGAGAAGGAAAAAAAAAAAAGACTCAAGCCTGGGAGAACTGGAATGTGGAGCTTTTTGGCACAATCTGAGCAGGAGAAATTTCCAGAAGAAACAACATGAGTGAGAGGATTATTACGAAAGGCCAGAGTGTCAAATCTGTGCTGGGAGTTAAAAGGAGCCCATAAAATCCACTCACCAGAAATGGAGCCAGAGCAAGGTCTGGAGTTAACTCCTTAAAGTCTACAAAAGAGTGATAACCACCAGGAGCGACTTTCTCTCTGCGAGGTGCAGAGTCTGGGCAAAGTCCCATCGTAGCCATCACCCAGAAGCTATAAAGAGGAAAAAAGCAGATCAAGCAGGTTGATGAGTGTTTTATGCAATGCAATAAATCCAATGTCCAGGGCAGCTCTCTAATTTAAACTCCCCTTTCATAGCCATTTATAATGATTCTTTAAAAAATAAGAGGGAATCCTAACAATATAATCCAGTTATATTATAACAATATAATCCATATGCGTCTAATTTTACCATCATTATTAATAAAAATTATTGCACTGCAGTAACTATGTGAAGCCAAACCCTACTGGAGACTTGCAGACTGATTTCAAAGTAGGAAAAAAAAAAAGAAATTCCAATGCCTTTTAATTTATTTTTTTTCCTTTTCAAACCTTTTGCAAGCACTGAGCAGTGAATCCCTGCAAGTTACACGGTGACTTCTTTTATGTATAAACGCAATGAGTCCTTGCAGGTGCCTAAAGAAGTAGAGTCTGAAGAGAAATTTCGGAGCATTATCTAAGTAATATGTGAAAGGGGGGGCAAGACTGGAGTGTATCACGTTCTTCACTTTCATGGTGGACGGGTCAAGAAATGATGGGTTTAGATCACAGCTAAGCAGATTTATATTACATATTTTCAAAGATTTTGCACCTGCAAGGAACAGAAAGGATGGATTTGGAGTCTGAAGGTGGTGGGAGATCTCTGACCCGGGTGGATACATGTCACAGTGATAACAAGAAAAAACTGTCCCAGATCCTGTGGCAGGTTGAGACTGGGACTTCAGTGTTATGCAGAGGGTACGAGAGTCATCCTTACGCCTCTCACCTCCTGCTGTCCCTGCAGAGTCCCTTTCTTGGCCTCTGATCCCATAAGCCAGGAGCAGCTGATGAGCAGATTACAGACCAGCCCTGACCTGTCCCCAGTTCCCCCTCTGCTTCTGGCCTCTGGATTTTGACCCCGCTCTCCAAATGTACGAGATGAAACCTGTCTGGAGGGAGCGGGAGGCAGGACCCGGCTGAGAGTCCTGCCCTCTATGTCCAACTTTGGCTCATCCACACAAATTAGGGAGAATGAGAGAAGAAGCTGGGTCTGGGAGATCCTGAAATGTTGACTTGAGAGTTGTTAGTAATTCAGTCCTGTTTGGATCATTGGTGTTCGGGGACATTTTGGGAGGAAGAAGAAAGAATGAGGCCAACATTTAAAAAGGATTTTGGGTGCTCCCCTCGACTGGCAGGTGCTCAGCCAGAAGAAATGACTCCAGTTTAACACACACCAGAACAAATATCACATCTCCAGCTCAGAGGGGCAGAGCTTAAAGGGACAATCAAAGTGAGATGCTTTGAAAAGACAGAAACAAGTGTAATACGGAAGCAAAGGCAAAGTAATGAAAGTCAAAATGAATTTATGAGGCACCTTAATGAAACACGTGGACATGCGGAAGATGAATCCATGATGTTTAAGCTTTTAAGTCTGCGGATAGTATGGAACTCACATGATTGGAAAGGTAATAAATTTCACAGCAAATGGACAAGATCATATTTGCACAAAGAAAACCTTTGCCCAAAGCGAGCGTGTGTGGTTAGCGAAAGATTCAATTAGGCTATTTAATGCCAGTTGCACAACTGTCTTGTTCAAAGACAAAGGTTGCACCCCTTAAATGGTAACATTTCTGGATTAAAGCCGAGCAGCTTTGCTCTGCCCGACAGATGGGTCTTGTGCCTTTGATGAGAGAGATCACAGAGGGAATGATAAACAAATCATGTCCAATTCCATACCCGCAGTGACAGGACATATATAATAAATGTTACTTTTTACTTAATCACCCAGAAAACGCTCAGGCAAGGCTCAGTCTCAACACGGGACATGGGACCAGCGAGCGATGATGGGAAGCTGTTGGCATTTATTAGCCGTCCTGCAGGAGCACCCCGGCCCAGACGCGGATCAGAGACCCCCCCAGGCACGAAGCAAAGCCCCCGCCGGGTGTCAGCAGGGACTGGCGGCCCGGGGACCCCTCCCCAACACGTCCCGGGCTCGGCCTCCGCGGCCTCCCCCCTCCCCCGGGGCCGCGCTTGAACCCGGGGCCGGTAGCACCGCGGAGAGCTCCGCGCCCCCCGACGGGGCGGGCCGAGAAACACCTGGGGTTCGACGTATAGACACACCTATATACACATATATACACGTATATATATATATATACGGAAGCATCATTCCCTCTGGGCATTGACATCCCCGGGTTTTCTGACGGAGGGTTCGGCCGCGGCCGCGCTGGCTCATGGCAAAGCTCGACCTGTCCCGTCAGGGGGGGCGTGGAGTCCCCCTTTCCCACGAGGTTTGGGGTTCTTCTCTTCCAAATCCATCCTCCGAAAGGAGTCCACAGGGAGGGTCTGCCCCTCCTCCCCGCGACAGGCAGCGAACGCTGACAAATATACGCGACCAGCAAGAGCTGCACTGGTTGTGAGTCCTCATCGGTCCAGAACTGGGAAAGGTCCTCCATACTCCCTCCTACGCTCTCCTGAAGCAACACAGACGTTCAGCAAGCCCCGTTATTCGGGTTGGGACTTTGCTTTTCTTCCCTGCATTTCTTTATTTGAAGTTGTGCATGCAGCTGGAGGAAAGGACTGTGCAACAAGACAGAAACAGCACCACACGAGTAAAATAACACCACCGGCTTGAATTACTAAATAATAATAAAACAGTTATATTAAGTTATATTTAAGTTATCAAAGTTGTATTAAGTTTATATTAAGTTGCTAAGTTATATTTAACGCACAGGGACAGAAAGAATAACCTCTTCCCGCAGAGGGGGAAAAAAAAAATCTAGAAGCTAACTAATAAAATAAAGGTATCAGAGTGCTGCAAGGTATTTGTGCTCTCTACAAACTCATCAGGTGAGACTCAAACAGGCAGAAGGAGGGAACTGTTGCCGGGGGAGACCCTGCCTGTGCGGCGCAAGCGGCTCCGCTTCCCTGGGCTGCGTTGGGGACATCTTTCCTCGGAGCCAAGATCTGGAAGATTGTAAGTGTCTTTGTTTGCAAGCCAAACAGATGCGCAAGGGGAGTTACCAAATAAGCAGTGGGTTTTAGTTCATGGAAGAAGCGGCGGGGTTTTTCTTGTTTGTTTTATTTTGTTTTCCATAGCTGTAATCACAGCTCTCTGCACAACAGGAGCCGAGGATGATGCAAAGTGAGATATGACAGAGGAAGGAGAATTCAGACCTTCCTTACCTTTCCCTCACCATCGGCGAAAGTGACTCTCTTTTCGTTTTTCCTTTGAGAAACCTGGGGCTGCAGGAGCCTTCTTATCCCCCGTGATAAACTTTCTGTTGTTATTTAACTGTGTGTATCCCATTCGCTTTCGTCTTCTTCAGTCGGGCAGCGGGCAAAGAAAAACCTCACACACCCAGAGAGAACTGTAGGGATCGTTTAATGGACCCTGCGGGAAGTGCAGCTGCAAATAGAGAGAAATAATAATTTGTAGCCTAAAAACTTGGTGTCCAGGTGGAGAGAGAGGTTCATTTCTCATCCTGGAAGATTAATGGTGGCTGCGGGTGTGAATTAGTGCAACATTTTCTGCAGCGTAAATGGTTAATATGAGCAGGAATAGTTTTACAAAAAACCGGTTTCAAGGCTGAAACTTGCATTTTGTGATATCGTTACCCCCGCGAGACTGAGCAGCCCCCGGTCCTATTTTAAAAACACCACCTCATTATTTACTGAGTGTGCGCGTAAAAAAAAAAAAAAAAAAAAAAAGTCACGCAAAGAAAACGAAAACAGCCCAATTTGAGAGGCTTTTTACAGAGTTTTTGCAGACGTGCGTGGCCATGGCAGGGCCACGGGAGCCAAGGGACCGGGCTGCGGTGTCGGGGGTGGCTCTGCAGGCAGCTCTGGGACACGGGGCTTGAGGGTTTGCCACCAAACAGGCAGGTGGAGTTTTGGGTTGCGAGGGGGGTTTTTTTGGGGGGGAGGGGACGGAGGTTATATATTGCAGAGTTGCCGTTGTCCACAATAATTTTAGATCGGCTTAATTTGCGAGTTTCGCTGTTGTAAAAAAATCGGGTGGGGTTTGGGTGGGGTTTTGTGTTATTGTGGTTTATTTTTTTTTATTTTTTTTTTCCCCTCTGTCTCTATTAATTTCTTAGAAAAGCACATTTAAACGGGTAATTTCCGCCCTTCTAATCGTTTCCACAACAGCAATTCCCCGGGTTGTCTCGGCGGTGGGAGAAGGCTGGGGGTGACCGCCACCCTCCCCCTGCGACATCCCCCTCAAACTCTGCTCCTTAAGGCCCATCGCCCGGCTCCGACCCCCCCCCAGGGCTGCACCCAGAGCCCTTTCCCCGTCCTTTCTGGCTGGATAAACCCCTCAGCCGCTTCCCCGAAGCTTTTGTGGTTTGGTTTTTTTTTTTCCCGGTAGTTTTAGGCGCACGAGGGTGGGTGCGGAGCCCGGACGGGCCCCCCCCGCTGTCCCCCAGCCCATCGGTGCGGGAACGTGGCTTTGTCGTCGGACTCTCTCGGCTGGGGGACGAGACCCGGGGCCAGGATTTGCGGGGATTACTCGGGACATCAATCCCGGCCATAAAACCCCCGGGGGGTGGGAGGTGGACGGGGGCACCCAGAGGTAAGGGTAAGGCTGCGCTCACGGCGCTCGGGAGCAGGGGGGTGGCATTATTTAATTTATAACCGATCATCCCCAAGCCCTTTCCCTCTCCCTGCCTCCTTTCATGGAAAAAGTCCCCCCGGTTTTTCCTTTCCACGTTTTCCCTGCGCGGAGCCGCACAGCTTGGGGCGGGGGGGTGGTGGGGTGGGGGGTAGATT
>JAOXNO010000012.1:6184535-6207655 GCA_028565335.1 Limnodromus scolopaceus
GTGGGGAGGAAGGCTGGGGGAGGCAGGGAGAGAAGGAGACGGCCGGGGGTGGGGGGGAAGATCCGCAGCCGCCTCCCTCCCCGAGCTTCAGCCAGGGATCGGAGGGCTCCGGGGGTGCGGGGATCTAACCAGCTTTTTAGTCTTAGTCGATAAGTCGGTATCTTTAGTCGATATCCAAATCCAGGTATTTCCTGGCATTTTCCACGCTGGATTCACAGCTTCCCCCGCCACGCGTTCCCGGCTGTTAGGACTCGCCAGCTGGTGCCGAACTGGTTTGGTTGGGGGGGTCAACGCGTTGCTGTGAATCAATGAAACGCCCAAAGGCTCCTTGCCAGGATGGTGGAAAACAAAACAGTGCCAAGTATCAGTCGATGGGCGAGTGAATTGGGTGTTTACAAGAAGCGCCAGGCTACATCCATCCCACGCGTGAATACAATGGCGGGATTGTTGGTTTACGAGGAGGACAAGGTCGGAGATGCTTTATATTCTGCTTCGCAGACACATCATTCCATCCTTTTTCCAAAGGGCAAAACACGGGGAGACCGCGTTACCCGAGTCCGACGTTCGCGATCGTTTTTCTTCCCCCTTTTTTCCCACCCTCGGAGTGTGTGTGTGTGTGTGTGTGTGTGGGGGGGGGGGAATTGGGGGCTCCTCTCCCCAGCCCCGCCGGCTTTGGGGGTGAGAGGGGATTTCTCAGGCCGTTGGCTCTCTGAGACAGTTCAAAACCCCGCAGGTTTCGGCACACAGCGGGGGGAGCCGGACCAGGAGCTCAGGTCGGGATGGCAGGAGAAGAAATTCTTGTCGAGGCAGAAAGAACTGCTTGAGGACGGAAGAAATCACGGCTGGAAAGTTCACTGCGGTTGCAGTCCCAGGGAAAGGAAAAGGTAGCTTCTCCCTCTCTATACATTTGAGCCGAATAAATCCGGCCACTGAGTCGGGCTCGGTCGAGGCGCAGGAATTCCCGTCTCCGTCGCCTCCGAGCAGGATAAAAGTTTTAATATTCCCTCCTCCGAACCTCCCCCTGAGAAATAAGGACCGTGGCAGAGCAGCAACGACGTTGCAGGGCTCAGACCTCGTGTCAACACGAGCATCAACGCCCCGAGCCTTTTTCCTTCGTTTTCCCTAAAAAACAAGGAAATTCCTTGCATTTTCCCTTCGCCGCTGCGGAGCAGAATTAACACCTAAGGCGAGTTTTGTTGCAAACCGGTCGGAATTATCCCCACGGCCAGATCGCCATAGATTTGTTGGGTTTTTTTTTTTGACCGAATACCTTTTTTCACCCGGTACCGGACCGACCCACAGCGGCTCCGACCCCCCCGAGCCCGTTCCCCACCTGGATTCCTTTCCCGGCACTTACTGGTTTTCCCGGTGCTCGGGACACGGAGCGAAGCACGGAGCTTCCCACGGGGGAATCCCACTGCCTTCCTCTCTGGGCCCTGGAGATATAATAATTAAGACCCTCCAATTATAATCAAGACCCTATATCCCTTCGAGAACTTCCCTGAGAGGTTTAAGTAACCGAAGTGCATTTATTAATATATTATAAATATGCGAATAAATACTGACATCAGTCATTAAGTTAGTATTCTCAATATTGATGCAGTGATAACGATATCGGTCAATGTTAAAATATTAATGCATTATATGTACAATAATAGTAATAAAAATAACGAGAATAATTAACAAAAAATCATCCCGACGAACTTTTTATTTAATATCCGTACCCGTATATGAGCATGTACAAAGGAGTATGGGGAAAGACGCCGTCAGGTTTTTTCCTGTTGCATTTAACGTAGCGGAGAGGAAAGTTTTCTTTCCATTCCTTCCCTTAGTTCATTAGTGTGTGCCAAAAAGCAAAAAAAAAAAAAAAATCAACCCAAACAACAACCCACCAAAAAAGCCCACACCAAACCCCCAATAACAAAGTACTGAGATAATACCGTGAAACAGAAAAAAATAATTATAAAATCGGTTAAGATTTTTTTTTTCAAACTTTTTTTGTACTTAGTCCCTGTGCTGCCCGAATCACAATAATTCCCGAAGGGAGAGGAGGTTTTTCCCTCCTCCCTCTCTGTAATATTTCAGCGTTACCTCTCTTTTTTTTCAGCTCTCCTGGGGAAAAAGGCTGATTTTTCCTCTCCCGGTTTGGTGCCACCGACTTTGGGGCTCCCCCGGGCGCCTGGAGACCCCCTGGGCTGGGCTTCGGGGGTGCACTGGTTCCCCCCAAACCCTCCCCCGGGAGGGAAGGTGGGCTGGGAGGCGGGGAAGGTGTCCCGCAGGAGGGACCCATCCGTGGGTGCTCGCTGATACCCACCTCCTCTCCTCCCTCCCGGGCTGACAAAGGGCTCGAGTTCCCAGCCGGGAAGGCAACTGCTTTGGTTTTACGTTAATTATCCGAATTATTAAAAATGAGGCAAAGCTAAAGGGGCCCCCAAGGTGCTCAAGAAGGTGCCACTAAAGCCATTAATTTAAGCAGAGATTTGTTTGCGAACGATTCAGCCGGGAGCACTCCCACGGCTAAACTGTGGTTTATTTCTCTTTCATTTTCTTCTCTTTTTCTTTTTCCCTGCAAATTTGTCCTGTGGGGTCCCGGGGTCCTTGGGATCCCGGGTGTGAACAGGGGACAGACCCTTGGGTCTGGTTGGAAAAAACTCGAAACTTTCCCTGTTGAATCATTCGTGTCCTCATGAAACCTTAACGAAAATGGAATTATGCAACTTTCAGCAACTTTTCCCCACCCGATTTGTACCTTGTCACATCTTAATTTCCAGGCGATCTCTACGGCTTCTTGCCCTCCAGCCAGGAGAATCAATTTTCCTTCTTAATTGTCAAGCAATCAAGATGTAAAAATTGAAAAAAAATATAGCACAATCATAAGTAGAAAATAAAACACACGTTCATGCTGTTAGGAAAGCTATATGCAAACTAGACATTTTTTCTACCATTTATTTCTGTCTATGCTTTTATTTTTTCTTGTTCCCACTGATGGGTACATTTCTCTTACCCAGAGACGGTTCTGCCTGTCTTTGTACCAGGCATTTACACACTGTTAGGAGCAGTCTACAGATCATGATTTCCACTCTAAAATTCCCCATTTTCAGAATTCTGATTTTTTTTTTTTTAGCCAGCATTTCCACGGGAGCTGTGGGTTTGACATACGCGGCTCCACGCGTGCAGACGTACACCTGAGCCGCTCCCCACCTCCCTACAGAGATATCTCACAGCCTCCCTGGGCAACCTGTCTCGAGCACTTTGGTGGTCCCGGACCGTTCTTCCTTCTCATTTGAGTCCAATCCTTGCTGCTGGTCAATGCAGTTGGGAAATAACTCTGATTTTCAAAGTATAATTTAGGGAAAAAAAAAGATTCCCAATGCCAGAGTTATTCACTGCCACCCTAAAAAGTCCTTAAAAAAATATTTTTCAGCCATTCCCTTTGACAAATGTCCTTCCGACATCGTCCAGACCAGCTTCTCCGTAGCAAAAGAGGTTGACCACGTGCATAGACCTGCCCACCCGCACAGCAGGAGACTGGCTTGTCACTCTCTTCCCGTTGCCAAGATAATCCGGACGGTTTAATACCTGTGCCCACACCGTTTTGTATTCACCAGAAGGAGAGGCGGATCTGGGGTCTCCCTCCTTGCGCGGTGTGTGCACCACATCAGAGCACTTCCCACGGCACCCGCCCCACAGATGGCTCACAACTCATGTCGCCTTTCCGCTGTCATTATGTACAGCTTCTCCTGCTGACTAGTCACGTACCGCAAGACATCAGGGAGCGCCGGCTCGTTTTATGAATGCCAGGACCAATAAATGCTGGTCCTCGGCGGTTGGGAGCGATGTTACCACCCGTGTGACACCATGTAATCGTGTATTTCTGTGCCCAGGCCCCGGCTGTTAAAAGCAGGGTGTGTGACATCGCCATCAGCGGCTTCATATTTTCCACTCATTACCCAACACGTGCCAGAAACACTATAGGTTGTTGCTAAAGAAAAGAAATCAAGAAGTAAAGATTGTTTCCTCACAATTGGCTGGCTTATTGTGTTCGGCTCCTCTCTTGAGCTCACCCATTTTTACTGCTTGTAGAGAAGACATTTTCCTCAGACCATAACGGCTCGTATCCTTTCTAAAGGTAGTGGGGTTTTATCTCAGATATTCTAAAAAAATCTGTATTGGTTCCTCCTGGTCCCCACACCGCTTCGGTATAATGATCCAGGGATTTCAGACACAATTCCCCTTCTGGTTCTGCCGTGGGGCAGGAAATCTAGACCAGTTTCAGCAGAAAGCAGTCAGAGCGCTCCACAAGCTACATCCCTCCCTGTCTCTGCTAGAATATAAATCTTCAGATATATGTTGTAGTGAAAGAAGCCATCCCATATGCACTGGAACTAATTAAATCCCAATCAGATGTTCCCAGCAGAGGGGATGTGCCTTGGGAGCAGCGCAGCTCCTCCACGCACACAAGCAGAGACTTGCACCTTCCTACACGGGCTGGTGGCTGGAATTACGGGCCCCTGAAAGCTGCTGAGCAAATGTTTTGCCTCCTGAGGTGCAGGAGGAGTCCTGAAGTGCATTAAGCTTCTGTTATCTTTGGTTTGGCTCCTATTGTTACTTCTACCAAAGCTGTGGTGGGTATGTCTTCTGCCGCTACACTCATATTTCCATGTTACGTGGGTGTATTATGTCCTGGTTTGAGGTAAAACAGAACTAATTTTCTGTTCAGTAATTTCAGTGTATGTGCTGCTGAAACCACGACATCTTCGGAAACCCCTGCCCTGATCCTGCAGCAGGTTGTCCACGTTGCTTGCGCCCAACTGCAGCAGCTTGAGGTTATGGCAGGGCTGCGTTAAAACTGAATTAACTGGTGGTCGCTTGTAGGAGGGAGGAGGACCGACCCTCAGCAGCTCAGCCTTGGCAGCCCAATCGTGGAAGG
The DNA here is from genome assembly GCA_028565335.1 of Limnodromus scolopaceus. NCBI lineage: Eukaryota > Metazoa > Chordata > Aves > Charadriiformes > Scolopacidae > Limnodromus > Limnodromus scolopaceus. The sequence continues at coordinate 6,189,466 of JAOXNO010000012.1, forward strand.
AGCTCTCCGAACTCAACCCAAAAGGACCAAAATGTCCCCACTGCACCCTTTCTTTCACAAAAGCAGGAAAAACGGATGCTGAGGCTTGTTGTGCCCCTAGCTCTTGAAATGAAGCTACCAGAGGACGAATATTACCTACACCAGCTGAAAAGCAATATGAATGGAAACCGATGCAATTTTCACATGCAGATAAACCCTTTAATCTCATTTTGCATAATTGTATTGTTGCAAAGGGATTATGCACTATTGAAACTACGGATATCCTCTAGCCTAGATCATTTCTCAGAGCCTTTAGTCAACAGTATTGCTGTATATAATAATTATAGCCCATGATCATCTCGCTTTGCCCAGCTGTTATTGATATAACTCATCAGCCAGACGTTGATCGAAAAACATACCACTAATAAATGCCACTGAAACCTGCGTGCATACAAAATATGATGGAGTGAAGAAGTAATAAAGCTGCTACAGTGAACGATCAGAACAAAGCAATAGTCACGTGTAGTGGGACCTGAAAGCCTTCAAGGCAGAGGCATTTACTGGAATTGCTTCCAAAATGCACAATTCAAAGTGGGCAGAACAAAGGAGGTTTGGTTTATCTCAGCAAGGAGCCAATTTATACCAGAGAAATGGAGGAGATGGTATTTAATATCTGAACGCAGGGGCATATCTGGGCTGTGTTAGCTCTTTGCATCTCCCCAGCTTCCCAGCTCCACCGGCGGAGAGCTGAGAATGTCTCTGTGCTTGCTGAGAGATGAAGCTGCCAACCTGTTCTTGTGAGGACCTTCCCCACAGAAACACCCTTTCCCCCCCCGCCCCCATCTTTCCTGTAACTCCTCTTTGCCAGCTCCCATTTCACGGGAGTTAAGAGGACAAAATGGCATCAGCTCCTTTCTTCTGCCAGTTTGACTTTTCAGGTGGAAACGCTGGAAATTGAGCCCCATCCTGTGTGTGTCCCCCCCCCCCCCGGAGATGAGCACAGGGAAGTGGCACACGTACGAGTGCAGATATTGTAGAACAATTCTTCCTGGCCAAATGAAGTGAAGACAACTGAACCCGTACTTGCCCTTAGCTGAAGGGCAGTGTCAAAACTTCATTTTCTTTTTGATTAACCCTCAGATTAAGTAATTTAAAGGGAAGGAAAGTGATTCTGCTGAGTGACACTAATTTCAGTCTGATTCATTTTACAGTGTTGTAAAAACAATTATGTGCCTGGCACCCTCCAGAACATTGAACACTGTTCAATAACCATCAGATCTACTGAGATGAAACTGATACAGCTTGTTAGAGCATAAACTTATTGAAAATGTGCTTTGCAGCCAGACCAAGCGGACAGTGGCTGATTTTCCTCAACTTAACTAAAAAGGTGCTGTTGCTATCATCTCGTTTGATCAGATTTTTAAAGGATTCTAACCCTCACTTGGGCACTTAATTGGATTAATTTGATTTTTTTTCGGCAGTATTAACAATCTGTGGGATTATGTGTTAGGGGCTTTAAAAGGACTAAACTTTTGTAACAGCTTGGGACAGAATTTTAAGTATTTGGCAATTATGTAGAAGCCAGAAATGGCCGTCTTCCATTTAAGATGTTAAATAAAAGCGCATTCCCAGTGCACTTGCTCCCAAGGATATCCCATCCTGTCCTAACTCACCGGTCAGGGCCGCACACAGCAAATGGAAGAACTTTCAATAATCCAGTTCTTCTGAAACCAGCTGCTTTGATTTGCTGTTTTCTGACTAGATTTACATATCTGTCCATTTTAATGCTTAAACTGATATGACTGTTAAACCCAAAAAGAAAGGAAATTATTACCTCTGCATCCTTTTTCTTTTTCTGCAGTGACACAAGACAATGAAGAAACTTCCTTTTACAGACACAGAACCTCTTTTGCTGAGATCCTGAAATTGAAAGAGATGACGTAGAAAAGGAATATCCCAATGAAATTCACTTTTCCAGAATTAAAAGGTAAGAGGTGACCGATGGCCTGAATATATCCAACTGAGAAGGTTCTCTGTCAGCTCTGAGGTGGCCAGAACAAGGCTGTAGACACGAATGTTATGGGATCTCACACTTTGTCCCAGAGTCAGTAAGAGCTAAAGCCCCTAAAAGGGTCTCTCTGCTGTCAGATCCAAGCCTGTGTCACTAACAGCTGGACCAGGAACCAAAACCAGCCTGAAGCTGTCAAAATGATCGACTCCACTTTGGAGAGAATGAGATTTGGTTCTGTTCCTCATTCTGTTGGTCACAGAGAAAGTTCCAGTGAGGTCCAGTGACACAGGGGATCATCTCTGCCAACTAGCAACAAGCTCAGTGACTCAGTTTCCCTATCCACAATACTATTGTCATAACTATATTTTCCCAATCCACTCGTGATGCTTTGTGCAGTGTTTCTAATATGCCATCCTTCATTTCTTCACCTACGTTTGGTTCCAGAACTGAAGGATGGATAAAAGAAAGGGCTACTAATTGCCTTGATTGTATTTTTACACAGGAACAGTCCTGGAGTAGGTAGCTTAATTTCTACCAAAACTCCTATTAAAATATATGAAATTATTAATATTTTATTGATGCCCTGCATTGGAATTGTCTTCCTTAACACAGACACATCTGTCTCCCGAGGCTAAATATCTTGTATCAGGAGTTGATACAAAATCAGATTGATGGCATGGGCCAAATCCATTCTTGGTGCAACATTGCTGAGGTCAGTGAAAGGGAGAGCGTCAGCTCAGTCTATGTTACAAAATTGGCTACTGTTAGAAAATGAGCTAAAAAAGGTGAGGATTAGACACCGGTTATCTTTTAATTTTGTTTCATGATGCTGTTCTGCTGGGATAGAGGTTTCCACCCCTTGCTGTCAGCTACTCATTCCCCACCTTCCCTCAACCACTGCCCACTGAAATAAAACAATAGAACAGTGAACGATTGGACAGAAAACAGTTGAACAGCGGCTGTAGCTACTCCTGCTGCAGATCCAGAAAGCGCTTTTGTTAAAAATCACAACAAAACAACTTTTCCCAGCATTTTTCTAGCGTAGTTCCACAGGTGAAGCTCAGAGAACGAGTGCTGAGCACCGAACTGGCACCAGTAACAGCAGTAGGCTGGGGACAGGAGGATGAAGATCAGGCAGGAGGAGGCACTGGGTTCTATTTGTTCTGTTGCTGGAAGAGGAAACAAGAAGCAACAGCCTCAAACCTTTCTTTTATCAAGGCAGATGCTGTGAGTGCTTTGGATGGGGACAGCGCCTCCTTATCGACAGTTTTGTTAATATGTAGTAAATCCACGTACGTTTTCCGAAATTGAGCTTGAAAAGGAAACCGCCTTATCCCGTGAAGCAATTTGTCAGACGCATGGGGTCTTTTTGCCTTTAACCAGATGAAAACTAGGCCAAGGAAGGGCATATCTGGGAGTAGCTGAGTGCTCTCTTAACAGGGTTAAGTGCAAAACGAATGACTCTCAATGGAGCAATATAAACAACCAGCTCTGCTGACCCCCCCGACTGAAGATCACACTTGGTGTCCTTCATTTTGGCCTCCTCCAGCCTTCACTCTTCATGAGCCTGAGAAGTGAGACTGCTGTACCACACTAACGTATTTTTTTATACTCTTTGCAGACTTACGCAGACTCTTAGACGTACAGGTTTGGTTTAAACAGATCTTGCCTTCGAGATGTGGTACAAGCACTCAGCAGTTCAGCTGAAGTTCAGTACGGAGAACTTTTTTCCTCACTAACTATATTCCTTTAAGCAAATCAGACACCACACTGGCATTCTTAGCAAAGGAATTTTCTTTGAGCAAAACAAGAGCTGGTGGCAATCAGATACCATCATAGAAAGCATATATACATCAAGTTCCAGTACAACAGTTTCACGACAGGACACCCACAAACTCCTGACATTTCTTTTCTAAAGGCAGATTTCACCGGTCATCTATTGATGGATGCTACGTGCTAGCAGAGCTGTAGAAGTGGAAGCAGCAATTGCCTAAGAGTATATTTTAAAAAAGAAACAACAAAATGGCTCTGTCAGCTCCAAGTGAACAACATTGCCTACAGAAGAGAGGATCTCTCTGATTTGGGGAGAGGCTTTGAGAGCAGAGGTTTGCTCAAGCCCCATAAGGAAGGAAATACAATAATTAACATATTAATGGTATGTCCACGCTACAGGCTGACACTTTAAACAGCCTAGCTGATATTCTGGAAGTGCTGTCGCCAAGGCAGAGCTGCACGTGCACTGTCAGTTCCCAGTAAAGTAAAATAAAGATAGCTCAGGCATTGCTTCACGAAGGGGGCTCCCAAATTAGCTACAAACCCCTGTGCAGTGAAGTGTTTCATTATTTTGGTGGTACTCGCTTATCACCACCTACGTGCCATCGCTCATAAAGGCCAGCTACTCCATACCACCACTATAAGACCACAGAACAGACACGTGCTTTGGAAGCAGACTGAAATCATACCTTGAAAGAAAGCACACCCTTCCCCATCAGCTCTTCCCACAGATTCTGTTAAACTGGGCTTGGGGCTAGTGAACAACTTGCAAAATAGATCCTGAAAATCCTCTGCCTGGCAGTATATTTGTCCTGTGTTGTCTCCAGGAACGACATGATGGTCAAAGAGAAGGCAGCAGAAGATAGCGCTTTCCTCGTCAAGGATTTGTCTTCTAAATATAACTTCTATCACGTCAATATATCATCTCCGAGGCAGTTACCATACGCTGAATACTGCTGATTAATCATCTAGCACACAAAGCAAATCGGTTCCCCTCTTAGCAGTGTTCAATCCTTCATTCCTAAATCACTTTAAAATTAAAATTAGGAATCTTTTGCTCTTTTGATGCTTTTGTCTTAACATTCTATAAACAGAATACTGAGGATACAGTGCTGAGTCAGAGGAAGAAAAATCACCTGCCGAGTAACTCCTGTCCCTCCTTACTACAGCGTGAAGTCAAACCGAGCAAGTGATGGGCCCCACTGAAGTGCACCTTTTTTCATTGTATGCAGTTCACCCACTATTTTCAGAATACTCCTGGAAGGTGCTTGTTCTTGGGCAGATAGATATTACCATCTAGTTTCTCCTTTTCCTCTTCCTTTGTCCTCAAATTTATTTGTAGCTTCCATGGTTTGTAACTTAGGACACACTATGCTACCCTTTGTGTCAAATAACTGGGATGCTGCTGCCACAAGCCATTTAGTATTTTCATGAGATCAATGTTTTAGAGGACTGGAATTAGAAAACAGAAAAAATACCATGAATATGGTCCTCTGAGTGTTTTTTACCTGCTAATCTGACTCTCAGATCTGTTGCAGGGTGATGACCACATACTGCGGGATCTCTTGGATTGGGGTTGTAGCCATCCAGTGGCTCCAAATCTTATTTGATTTTTGCTAAAAGTCATCCCCAGTCTGGAGCAACAGAGACAATATCGCTCAGCATATCTGAGCTCACAGCTGGACCAAAGGAATGGGTCTATCCCACATCCCGGGTGTAACTCCAAGCACCCACACCTGAGTTGGACTGTGTTTGCATTGTGTGGCTCCGGGAAATGCTAAAGGAGAAACTGTGAGCCCAGTTTATCCCTTTGCATGGAATTTTTGCAGAAAGCAGAGCCCACAAACCGGGCTCTGTGTCTGGCCCTGCTGCCTTTATTGCTAGAACTGATAAAATAACTGATGCGAAAGCCCTTCCTAGAAGAGCCCTCACCTGCCAGCCTCAAACTGTATATAAACTGAATTCCTATGCAATTTGATGGCTACCTAGAACACAGTACGTCCAGTGTGTTAGGAAATTAAACATATCTTACAGATGAATGAGATATGCAGTGCAGAGCCAGGTCAGGGGATGCACTATGCTCGATCCCAGCATCTAAAGTCAGAGGTGACACAGGAAATCCAGAGTTTCGCTGCTGGTTTCAACAAAGATTTGTGAACAAGTCACTCAAGCTGGAAAAAACAGCTTCTTATCCAGCCTGTAGAGTGATGCCAGCTGTTTTTTTATACGTATTGCAAAGAGGGAAGCGAATAAGTAACAAAGTCAGTTTGAAATTGGAGCCTCAGCTTGAACGCAGAGTTGCTACCAATCTGCTACGTGCTGGGGGTAGAAGAGGAGGAACTGGCATGAACTTGCTGTGCTCTGAGAACCACAGTCTGCCCCTTCCATTAGCAAGTAACTTCCACCGGGGGCGATGGATAACTCTGAAATACTTCTGTAGGCAAAGAACTGGAGTGAATCTGGACCCTGCACAGGTCCCAGAGCACAGTCACTGGTTTTCCACCCATTCAGTGTAGTCTATCCCCCTCTGCCGGCCACCCATCCGGCTCCGGGAACTGCAGGAGACCTGCAAAGAGCCAAACCAACCTGTAACTGGTGGTAAGAGAGAAGCTGATGGCAGCAATGAACAGGCTGGGGGAAAAAAAGGAAAGGAAAAAAAAAAAAAAAGAAAAAAGGCAAAAAAAGGGACCATTTAATACATGCGCATGTTGCGGGATTAAAGAGAATCTTTTATCCTCAAGAAACTAGGGGTTGGATTTGTGATTCAAAGTAACATCAAACCTGTGTATTTCAAAGTGAGCACTGCTCTGGTGTAGCTGGGGGAGCAGATGTGATAGTTATGTTTTATAGTAGAATGTGCTGTTATCCATATCTTAATAATAACATCTTCTGTATGCAGCCACATCTGGCTGGTATCACAGCCATATTTCTGCATGCAGTTACTAAAAGTGGGCAGTTTCCTAGAATATTGGAAACACTGACAACAAACACAAATGTAACCAAACTGGTGTATTTCTACCCTAATATTGCAATAGCTCTATCTCTGTACTGCTTCTTCTTTGTATCATTATAACTGTATTCATGCCTAGAAACTTCTATTGTTCAAACTGTTACTAAGAGCAATCCCATAGCACAGGAAAGGATTTAGAAAGCAAAATGTAAAGAAGCAGCGTTTACTCCTGGATCACCTTATAAAAGTTGTGCCTTGCACAATCACAGCACTGCAGCTGGTTTATTTACAAAGAAAGAACGTGGAACATTGCAAGAGAAATGCTTGCAATAGGACAAATATTATGTCTAGGTAAACTAATATAAACATGTCTATCACAGCTGGCAAAGATAAGTGCAGTAAAGATGTAGAATTGTTATGGAATGATGAACTAAGATTACAAGCAAAGTTTGGAAGGAGTGGTAACATCGTAACATCTTACTAGACAAACCAGTGTACCTAGGAAAAGCAGGCAAGCATTTAATCTCAATAAAAAAAAAAAAAAGAAACAGATCCAATGTATGCTGTCAAACTGGAGTACAAACTCCCCTCTGTGGAGTTTTCTTCCCAATTTTGGTGTCCAATCCTGTTACTCACCTGAGTTTCTTCACTTGATTTATTCAACAGCAAAACATACGGTGCACTGGGGAAACACAAAGAGATGCTTTGAAGACTTATGTCAAGCATATGAAGGTGTACAAGGAAAGAGAAACACTTCCCCCTCTGGGATTAGTTTAGGAATGTTCTCTCCTTTTTACCTCTTCCTACCAGTGTCTTTTTCTCTGGCAGAATTAACTCTGTTCTTGTTAATGGAATAATTTGTCAGATGCATGCATACATTACCCTGTAAATGAATGAACAAGATGCAGGGTTAGAAAGGTATTAGCCTCCTCCCTTCTTCTCTACATGATCCTGGTCACACTGCATAATGTACAAAGCATCTTAATTAAGCACAGAAGATTTAATGGCACTAAATATGATCAGCCCTATACTGATCCCATTACTCTAAAGAACCCAATAAATGAGGCTCAACAGTTTCAATTTCACTTCACTGCAATCTCATCAGCATTCCAATTCCATCACTTCTGAGAAATCAGCAGTTTCAATGGAAGATAACCCTCTTTCTCAGTCAGGCCCCATTCTACAACCACTTATTAGTAGAGCTAATTCTGTGTTGGAATGATCCAGAACTGCATACCAGAACCTTTCCCAGCCATCAGCTAAGCCATGACTTCTTTTCAGAAAGAAGTAAAACAGAGTATCTTAGCATTTAGGGCTTCTTTTCCTTCCAAGATTTCTTTTTCTTATAATTATCTTCCCCCCCCCCCCCCAATAATTCTTCATGAAAAATAGTACCAGAATAATACAGAAAGTTAATTAGATAGGTATTTATGGAAGTATTAACTGTGCCAAAACTTGTGTGCAGCACTGATCTGGATAATATAACACATACTGTCTTCTACTACAGAATCTGCTCAAATATTTCATGTGTAATTTTATTTATGGCACTGAGATACTAGGAAGATGAATTATGAGTATTTATGAAGTACTTAGAGATTCTCAAGAGAGAGATGCTTCGGACAGTGGAACCATTACGATTTCTCTGTATCTCTGGCTGCTTTGTATTGAACTGTCATTAACTTCTGCTAATAGGCTTGTTTACTTACCAAGCTACGATGCAAAAGGTCAGAGGATGCTGAAGTAGCAAAATGTGTAAGGCCCTCATTATAGACAAATATCCTCAGGGGGAGGTCACCAACACATAAATCCTCAGATCAAACTTAAACCTAGCAATAGTGAAAGGTTTGGAAGGAGAACATGAAGCCAATTTGCTTCTGAAGTTGCTTGAAACACATGAACAACACTGGTAACTCCTTAATCGCGATAGCAAAGGTGTCAAGATGTTGATGTCCCTGCTGAACTCCTTTCTATGACAAATATTCTTCTACCATTGTCTAACCTGGTGCTGAGCTGGGAAAGGTACTGTAAACGCCTCTTACTGGGGTGTATGTCCCCAACAGTGACCAAACTAGAGCCTGGGTCTGCACTAAGGCAAGTGTTCGCAGGTTCCCTGCTTGATTTAAAGCCGTAGCTGGTCTTCGTACCGCTCAGCAAGAGTTTGAAGTTCACTTTAAGCATGAATGTTTGAAGGAATGAAACATTAACAACAGAAAAGGAGCCCGTGGGTCAGTCTGCCCTGTCTCCTGCTCAAGAGGATCCGATTTCCTACTTCCTTTTTCTCCAGGCCAGAAGCTCCATGTGTCCTCCCTTCCACCTCTTACTATTTTTTCCAGACATCCACAGACTTTCATTCTTTCCTTGGAACATTCCCTAAAAAATAACAATGAGGTCAATGCAAAGTCAAACAAATTTAGCCCATAGAATAACGTGTGTCTAAACTTCAACAATCAACAAAAGTAAATGAAGGTTTTACTCCTCGAATTACTGGAAGTCCAAACAGCTAGAAGCGTACAGAAGTTTTTATATTAGGCTTCATTTGGGACATGACGGGACAATGACCTAAAAGTGTCAATTTAAAACACTTTGGTGGGACACTTATTTGGAATAGGGCTTAATGGGACTCATGAAAAATGAGTATCTTTTAAGTGGTCATTCACTGGTGAGGGATAAAGTTTTCCTTGTCCAATGCATCTACCCTGAATGCTCTGAATTCTTGTCAAGGTGAGTCTGTCTCAAAATATCAGAAGTCATTTCTGAACAAGAGTTTACAGAATAACATGTAAAGTAGACATTTGTCTTTTGACAGCGATGAATTCTTTTGACAGTGATGAATCCGAAGAAAATGACCGGTGAATGCTATTTATGGCCGAGTGACCACATCAAGGCAAGGCTAAGCTGGATATTAAAACACCAGCTCAGTGACAAAGCAGCGATCTTGAAGCATGGAATGGAGGGATTACCCTTGAGATGTGGAGCTGGCAGATCCTATCCTGTCCGGGTTTTATGTCCTTCTCAGATTTGGTGATGAAGATGCCCCTGCCCTGACAGCCAGGGTGAAGTTTAGAGAGACAAGTCTTGTGTTTTGTTGATCTGCGATTGGGCTACAAATTGTCACAACTACGAGGAGGGAAACGGAACAGAGGGGCACCACAAAAGTCGTGAAATAATTGCATTAAAGCTGCTTTCTAGTGGAGATTTTCTCAGCCTAGGTTTTCAAGCTCTTGCAAGAGTTTTGCAAAAGTGTAACTTTAACCATAACAGAAAATAGGATTGTAAGAATATTGTAAGATTAAAGAATCAGGACTGCTTTCCTTCAGTCCTTTGCACTTAAAAAAGCTTTAAGTGAAATTGTTCATTTTTCCTCATTTCTTTTCCAGCACTAATTTCAAACAGAGAAAACTCTTTGCTTTCCTCTAGCCCAGCATATTAATCTTTGCCTGGTATTCAGAAAAGGTTTCTAATATGCTGGAAGTTAGTCCCTTCTGACATGCAAATAATAGAATTTCAATCCCATAGCCAAAAAATAATCGTGCCAAGAAGAAAGTCAGGCTTTAAGAAGGGCATAGTCTTCGGGGAGACACTGCGAAAGAAGTTGAAGTCTTTTGGGATGAGCTTTACCAACCTGCTCATGTTCCCAGATGGCAAGTATTTCCCACAGATCTCACTCCTTCCAGGGAAGCGGATAATTTTCTGGGGAAAGAAATCCAGGGAGAAAAAAAAAGCCATGAACAAATATTTTGATCTTCATCTTTTTGCTTGCAAAAAAAAAAAAGGATCATCATATGCATATAGCCTAACCAGCTCACACCCATAAGCACTTGATTATTTTTCATTTCCATCTGTTGAGAGGGTATAATCTCTCCAGCGTGCTGTTCACTCCTCGTTATCTCTCGCTCCCCAAAAGCCGTCCCCGCCAGCAGCTCCACGTGCCGTGGGGCAGAGCGGGAGCAGCTCCATGTGCCGTGGGGCAGAGCGGGAGCAGTTTCAAGAGAAGGAAGATTCGTGATTTCAAACTCCCTGTTCGGACTCGGAGGGAGACGTAGAATTGCCGTTCAAGTAGACCTCGGCAATCAATCAAGGTGGATTGCTTTTGCTCGCTGTGGATGTGTTATTTACAAACCACCTGCTTTAGATGATAATCTGGGCAATTAGTCATAAACAACTACCGAACAAACCAACAGTTTCTTACTGTTTCAGCAGCTCCATACGAGCTAGCAATAACAAACAGTTCCATTGATATTTCTGGAGGGTGGTGAAACCCAAACATTCCTGGAATACAACTCTGAATAATGCTTTATTTGTTTTGGGAACAGAGCCATTTACAGAACTTCTTCACGTCCGTCTCTCAAGGCACGAATCCAGAAAATCCTGGCAGGAGCTCACAGACATATTAAATTTTGACTTCTTGCCTAACTTCAGTCATTATGAGAGAAATATGTATCATGATCACAAGCTAGTACTTCAGGAAGATTAAACATTAGGGATAGTACATACTCGCAAAGAGCAAGTGTTAGAACAACAGGGGACACCTCAGGGCCAATAAAGAACCTCTCTGACTAATGACTGGTAGCACATGTCTGAAGGCAACCACGTCAGCAGGGGAATTCCGAGACAGCCTGCCAAACTGTGCAAAACAAGGCACATGGACACTAAAGCTTTTCATTTCCCACAGTTTTCAAGCGCTGTGTTAAAATAACGTCGCGACCCCTGGGTCGGGGCGACCCCAAGCACCAATCCAGGCTGGGCGGATCATGGGGGGAGAGCAGCCCTGAGGAGAAGGGCTTGGGGGTGTTGGTTGATGAGAAGCTCCACACGAGTTTCTGGCAGCTGGCAGCCCAGAAAGCCCCCCCGCATCCTAGGCCCGGGTGCGCCCCCCCCGGGCTATACGGAGGCCCCGGCAGGCGGGCCCCTCCGAGGGCCGGCCGGCTCCACCATCCCCATGGCGGCCGCTGAGGTAAAAGGCAAGGCCGCGCCCCACGTCTGAAGGAAACAGACCCCCACTCCTTCCCGCCTCCTGATTGGGCAAAGAGACCCCCCTTACTTCCCCGCCCCTTTATTAACATATTGCCGCTCCATTGGGCCAAGCGGGAAGAAGGGCCTCTGATTGGATAAAAGTAGCAAGGGGGAGGGGGCGGTGTTGTTACGGCAACCAGAGGAACGCGCGGGCGTGCGCCGGAGTTGCACATGCGCATTCTGGCCCTCCCGGCTTCCTTTCCCGCCCCCAAACCAACGGCCTCCTAAGGGCGGTGCCTCGCCAAGGGAGGGCGTGGCCTCATGTGAACGACCACAGCCAATCACAGCTGCGAGAGCCGGTTGATTTGAATATTGAGGAGGGGCGCGGGGGCTGCGCGGGGGCTTCTGGGAGGCGGTGTTTGAGGCGGGGCGTCGTGAGGGAGAGAGGGGAGTTTTCCTGAGAGGGTTTGTCCATTTTCCTGATGGCCGGATCCTGTGGTACCAAACCGTTCCCCGCTACCTCAGAGCTCTGTTCCCCTTCTGCTGGCTTCGTGTGGAGAGCTGGCAGTGGAGAGCTCTGCCTTTGGGCCGCTGTCGCATGCCTTTTTGGGAGGCCGGGCGTGAGGCCCACAGCAGCCTCAGGTAACATGAGGTAGCAAAGCCCTTTGATCCTCAAGTAGCAGTGAGCATACAGGATCTTCCCGTTAAGAATTTGTTTGTGAGGCAACAAACCTTGGCATGAGCCCTATGCAACTGGTTGGGTGGGATTTCAGGGCTGGGTTTTAAACAGCCAAATTTTGCAGATCGGTCTGCACCGGCTCTGCCCATGCTACCCTAAGTCTGGGCTAACAGTAGTACATAGATCCTTGTCTTAAATCGTTAAAACAGCACAAAAATAATCCTAAATAAAAAATAGTGAAAGAAAATTACCAGCTTTGAGAAACTGAAATCAGACTCCAAGGTCTGTTGGTGTTGTGCACACAATGGGTAGCGCCATTTACATCTAGAACTTGCAACAGTTCTATGAATTCAGTTCTGGCTGCCATGGAAACAGACTGAGATGGCTAAAAATGGAGCAGGTTGTTCTAAGCTAATTGTTTGACACACAAAAAAAGTGCTTGGATTCCCTTTTTTTTTTTTTTGGTGATACTGATTCCTTTAAACTAACCTGCTCCATTTCCATGGCAGCCGGCAGCAGATTTACTAGCATTCATTTTAAATTTTACAATCCTGATACGTGTCATAAGGTTAAGAGTTTTCCAACATTTTCTATAGAATTAAAGATCCAGTGAGCTCCTTAGATTTATTTGAGCAATCTGTAGCATACTCAATACTATGCATTCAAGTGATATATAGGTATATATAGCTTGTACATTAAAGCAGCTTGTAAACACAAGGGTTAGAGCTTTTACTGGGACTAAAGAAATTTTCATTTGGGATCGCTCAGTGATGTGTCTAGTCTACATTCTTGTCTCTCACGTTTTAGGGTAAAGTGCAAGAATCTCATGTTTAGTGGTTGTCTTAGAAAAGTTCAATGAGAAATAGGATTTAATATCTATTTCAAAGCTAATGTCTCTTCTGAAATATGTGTTAGGATTGTAACTCTGAGTATTATAACATTTCTTCCTTTAAGGGCACAGGGGTGTTCTGGTAAGTAGCTTGCAAGAAAAGTTTGTGTGTCCCTATTTTCCCTGATTTGTGAAAAAAAAACCACCGGTGTAAAGCAACAATAACACCTCAAGGCACACTTTCTAGGTATAGTTCTGAAAGGACAGAATACAGGTCATTAAAATTGTCTTATATTAACAGAGAAGGAACTTCCTGAAGGTATAAAAGCCACTGAGCTGCCTAAAAAAATACATTCTCTCCTTCGTATAATGAAGAGCCCTTCTTCCAAACCTTTCCTACATTTTGGATCAGATCTGTCCTAACAATAGCCCTTTTTAAGGAAGGATTGTCAAGTCTAATGACTCCATTAAGGCAAGCGTGGGTTCATATATACTGCTACAACCAAGTAATAACTCTTAGGAATTAAAAATCCATATGGCTCTCTCAGCTGTACTACATAACATGTGCAGCAGCTGCTCTCAAAAATACTATGACTGTTATTAAAAAAGGAATTAACTCCACTTATGGCTTATGAAACTGCAAGTTATTACTAGACAGAAACAAATTTAGTGTAAAAAATGTTCAGAATCTTCAAGCTGACCATCTTTTTTGTCTTTTTCATTGTCACTGTTTGTTTCTGGTTGCATTTAGATGCCGTAATCATGACCAAGGCCCCCCAGGAATACACATTATAAAAGCACACACAATATTCTAGTCTCATCCTGTTACTGGGGAAGGGAAGCAGGCAGGGGACGAGGCGTACAGATGTAAGTGCCTCAGGGCTTGAGTTATCAACTCGCTCTCGAAGCAGCTGCTCCCACTGGCGAATCTCTTATGGATCAGTAGAGGACAAGTACAGCCTGATGAACCCCACCAGGTTTTGCAGGCTGGGAAAACCATTGGGAAGGGTTAAAAACTCCCTGGAGTCGGAAGGGCATCAATCCCTTTTGGCAGCCATCCATTTTTTCTCCATCCTGGCTCACTTCTCGTGCTGTTCAGCCTTTCTCAAAATGAATGGTAAATCTGGTGAGGGAAAGGGGGATTATGCCACAAATTTGCTGAGAGGCTTTGGCCAAATTCCTTCATGTTTGCGTAACTGTTTCCCTGTCTGTAACATGGGGGTAATATTTAATTAAGTTATGCAGAGCATAAGTCTCGTAAGGCCTCCTTCTTCAATGCTTGCCATGTGAGGTTGTAATGTGAAAGGAGCTATATTTAAAGTAATTAATTTAGGATCTGTGTTGCTGATGGCTTTGCTGGATTTTAGACTCTCAGTGCCAGACTAGTAATTACATAAGACTATAAGCCCTGGGCACTCTGAAGCTTTGTCACCAATGTCATTTTTTATTTATATTACATGGTAAGCCGGTGTGCAACCCTACATTTAAGCCTAAGCTGACCTTGCATACAGATTTTAACGAGCTGTGGCGCCTCAGAAGGCAGAGAGTCCTCATGATCTCTTAAATAGGGCCCTGTGTGCAGTCTTGTCTGCTTTGTGAGTGGGATGGGCACAAACATTGCAGTGCCAATTGTAATATATTCCATAATATCATATCGCTGGTGGGGAATGGACGAGTGAGCTCAAGTTCCTTCCTAGAAGGCTTTGGTGTTGTATACAGCAAGGTGCGATGATCTGAGCAGGCAGCTGAGCTAGAGATACTTGGGGAATGACTAAGTCAAGGGGGCATACTTTGTAGTAACCCAGTTTCTGGCCAGATCCACTGGACTACAGAAACATTGCTTCTTGGGTCAGGAGGCACTGTCAAGTTTTCCCTGGAGGTAATTTGGACTGGCTGGGAAGGTTAAAAAAAATTAATCTTGAAAAAGGAAGTCCTGCTAACAGCAAGAGACAGTCTATGCAGTGCCACTGCCCGAGCTCTGCCACTTAAAATGTGATCAAAACCTAACAAAACCCTCTACTTGCTGAGATTTACTGCTTCACAGACCAACGGAGCGAAATGTAAACTGCAATACATCCGTCTTTATTCCACAAGCATCCGTGGTTCTGTTATTCCCCTCTCCAATCCCCCTGGATGAATAGCCCTTTCCCCTCGCCACGCTGAATGGCCCAGGTGACTCCGAAACCGGCCACCCAGCAGATGCTTCCGCAGTACCAACTGTTCTGAATCCCCCACCCCATCTCCGGCTCTGTTTTTTCCCCCCTTCATCCCCCGTGTCCTACCAATCTAGGCTGCCTGGCACATGCTGCAAGCTGCAGTCCCACCGGAGTGATATTGTGATGGAAATGAGGGAGGGGATGCAGGCAGAACTGCACAGATTTACAGCACTCTAAGGGTTTCCATTAAAATCCTTGACAACTTGTTATTTATGAGTAGACCAACAGCTCTTCTAATATCCAGGGCCTAGACCCCATTCACTTCAATAATGCTGGTTTGGAATAAATGAGCCAGAGGATGGAAACCAGTTCTGTTAGTATAATGGAGGAGGCTAATAGCTGTTTAGAGAAAACAACTGATGTAATTCTGGGACCCAATCCTTTCACCAACAAAACAATAAAGGTTCGATTCTTCGGTGCGTTTCACGTAGTGATTTAGTTCAGTACAAAGAGGGTGATAAATGGCAGCGTTTGGATTTCGTGCCGTTATATACCCACTAAGCACTCCCTATTTGTACTGGTGCACTGGAGATAAAGGGTCTCATTGACTCCCGTGCAAGCAGGAATAGGTCAGTCTGGATCTCCACAGCAGAACAAAGATAAACAACATGGCCTTACAAAATAATTCAAGAAACACCCCCCCCCCCCAGATCTGCATAGGTGTAATATCTTCATTTTTCAGTCTCACAGGAGCCTGTGAGCATTTCCTTCCCCAGATTTTTTCTGAGATGCCCAACCTGAGCCAGTGTGGCAGTCTGTCTGTCATTTTAGAACATTTCTTTCCACCATTCCCTTCTCTGCTCCCTTCCGCTTCCCATCAATGACACGTCAAATACAGAAGTGCCTCCACTTACTAAGTACAGGACTGATCCCTTAAATAAGGACTTCGGTGATCAAAACACTTTAAACTCTGGATGTGCATTATGCTGCTCTAAAGAATTATTGATCTCTTCTGATGTGTCTTAAAATCAAACTGACAAGTTGATTACTGAGTATAACCACTCAATAGCTGCCTTGCACGTGACTTTCCTTTTCCACCTTTGTTCACCTGCATCTTGTCTATTTACATGCCTTTTGTCAGGAATCTTTTTATTTCCTTTCTGTGTCCTCGTCTCTCCACGGGAGCCTCATTAAGGTGAAGTGAAGAGAAGCAGCAGCAGCGCTCCCAGACTGCGTTCTGTGGGGTGAAAGGCAGCGCTGCCAGATGGATGGTGCCCCATGCCTCCACCTCCCCCTCCTCTGCACCCCAAACCTTAGCACTGTGATTTTGGAGAAGAATGACAATACTGAAGGTCTGAATTGCCTCTTTTTCCAAAGAGGAAAGAACACATGGATAGATGAAGAGGAACCAGGAGGAGAATGGGTGGAAGAAAGAGGCTGTTCAAGTGAGGAAGGAGACTGTGGCTGTGGTGCTGGGAATTGCTTTCTAAAAGAAGCCGAGCCACCAGGCATTTCTTTCAGCATCCTTCCAGATACTCCAGCTTTGAGGCTGAAACAGTTTGGGAATCTGGAATCTGGAATTTTCTCTCTTGGGACCAATCTCTTTGTTTTCTGCACCAAAAATAACTTTTCCCAGGCAAAACAATGGTCTTTCCTATGAAACGAACTGACATCAGTTGGCATGTGATGCCCTCTGTGACCGTAGTTTGCCGCGTGTCTGTGGAGCTGAGAGAAGTTACCCTTTGGTTTGCATTTTACACATATAGAAACATACCTGATAATTGGAAAATGATGTGCCATGGACAGAGAAAGATATATTCAAAATATACTCTGTGTGAATGGGAGAGAAAGCTCAAGGGAAGAATAAACTTCTTGGAAAAAGAAGGCAAAAAATGAGGGAGAAGCAAAAGGACCAAGGAGGGGGAAAAGAGCTCTCTGAGGCTGAGTGGGTTTGCCTGGACGAGGGAAGAGACAACGTTGCGCTGCATCAGAGCAGCGATCACTCACGGAAAGCAAACTGGGCCAGTTTCTGAGCTGGACCAAACAGATAAACTCTCTACAGGATTAAAAAGATATATATTCACAGAGATTTGTCCCACAAAGTATGACTTCTTCCTTTTAGGTACATCTCTAATGAATGCCTATTCAGATGCTACATGAGTTCGGGTATAAACTGTGTCAAACCCCTACTGTCTCTCTTGAAAATTTATTTCAAGGTCCTTATCCAATACATATCAGTGGAATATTGGATCTCATCCAAAATATAACTATATCTAATTATTAGCCATTTGAGCTACTTCTGTATTAAACCGTAAAATTGAGATAGGATTGAAACCTCTTATGATTCCAAAGGCTAAATGCAGCAGTAACATAAATAATGCTGTAAATTACAAGCAAAATGAAAACTTGGTCAGAAAATATATGATGTAATTTGTGCTTAGGGGTAAATTGGTCCCTGGCTGCCCAGGGTAGGGAAGGTATGACCTGCATCGGGCCGAAGTGTATAGCTGGGAGTCTGAATCTGTGTGATTATTCCAGAAAACAAATGACATACCTTAAACTACTTCAAAAAGCCAGCATCCTCATGAGATTTATTGCAGTCTGACCCCCTCTGCCGGTCACCCGCTTGCTGCCTGTGTCCCAGGGCCAGCAGCTCAACATAGGCACCGAGATTTGTAGAAATGATAGGAGCAGGCAAGTGGAAAACGATAGGTACCAGTGTAAAAGGGATGGAAAGGCAATTTGGGGGCACCGACACTTGGCATTGGCAGCTCAAGGACGTAGATGGTCTCTTTTCTCAAGTCACAGGCGACAGGACGAGAGGAAATGGCCTCAAGTTGCGCCAGGGGAGGTTCAGGCT
>JAOXNO010000012.1:6207755-6218721 GCA_028565335.1 Limnodromus scolopaceus
TGTCAGTTAGGTTGACAGTTGGACAAGATGATCTTTAAGGTCCCTTCCAACCTAGAAGATTCTGTGATTCTGTGATTGTGACATAACTCTAACCCCAGGTGACCGGGTTTGGATTTAAGATACAAGCCACCAAAGCCCATACTAGCAACAGTGTAGAAAGGAAAGAGGTCTAATAACTGGCATTTGGGGGAACTACCAGGTTTTTTCGTAAAAATTCCTTTTGTATCTCTCCGTGTTTGATCTGCTTCTGTCAAGCTGTAAAGCAGTAAAAGAAGAAAAATGTAATTTAGAATGAGGACGTACGGGAAAAGGTTGGGGGAAAAGCCTTTTCTTGAAAAACAATGGGGCTTTTCCTGAGGAAACAAGTGTTCAGTTAAAAATAAGCCTCATTTTGATGGAATGTTCAATTGTCAAAATTGGGATAAAGCTATGCCAGGAATGCTGAGATATAGTAATCAATAATGTCAATACAATGTCAAAACATGTACAATACCAAGTATTTTTTAATTAATATTTTATCATCCCAAGTGAGGAGGTTTTCAGCTTTTTCTCCTAGCCTTGGGAAAAAAAGTATTGATACAGTGGATGTTCCTCCGACACAGCAGAAATTCAGCCAGCTCTAGGTTTTTAGATCAGCGCTGCTGGGAAAGGAGGTAAACACACAGATCCCATAGATCTCCTAATTCCTTCACGTTATCCCATACTATCCTTTGGCTTTCGTGGTATATTCCCATGCTGTGAGGAGCCACTGAGCATCAACCAGTTAAATGTGCTTTCCGTTAAACAGAAACAGTCCCACTACCCATAGGGATACCGTGTTGTGTGCTAGAAGTTATTCAGAGAGGTGCTTAAGTACTTTGTTAGACAGAAGCTTCAGCAAGTAATTGAAAGCCGGCAAATAGCTCCCTTAAGACCCCATCAATTCCTCCCGTTTATTTCTTTAAGAACGAACAGACACAGGCACCTTTTTCAAAGATTTTCTCCATATAGCTTTTATTTTTGTTTGCTGTTATTTTCTTTTACAGTTTTTTTTTAAACAGTGCTGACCAGTACAGTACATCTCAAGACAGAAATACTCTATTTAAAGCTAGGTTGATAAAAAGTTTATGTAGAATCAAAACAGTAAAATATTTTGAAGTCTTTATTACTCTAAATACTCTTAAAACTCTTTGTAAACATCTTAGGATTTTCCATTGCTTCCGATAGTCAGCAGGAAACACAGTCTAATACAGCTGGATAATAAACCTTTCCCCATTTGTGGTTGCATGGAAAAAGAGCTGTTAATCATAAATTTAAAATCCTGAAGCAGAAATAAAAATAGTAACTGCATAATCTGTGCACAAAGCATTGTAATATCATAAGGCACTTAGTTTTGGATCACAATATTTTGGTTTGAGAGAACAGGCTCTTCTTGTTAAATCAAGGAAGTTTAGAAACGTAAAAAAAGAAATAATCCAAATTCATAATTTCCTTTAAATAAAGATGCCCAGCTTCTGACTGAGACACCATTTATCCTCTGTGCTGCTTTTTTGTTGCTTTTCTATGGGCTCCACACATACTGACCTTCCCTGTTGCAGAAATTTCAGGTTTTCCTCATCTGGAGATGGATGGAGAAAACAGTGCAAGTGCCTCACCCTAGAACAAGCTGTGCTGCTGACTTTGCTGGAAGAAGGGCCCTAAATCTTCAGATCTGCAAACAGATCCTCGGTCTCCTTATAAATACATCTATTTCCCTTGCTTTACAGCTGATAGTGAAAGAAGAGATGCATTTTTATTTAGACTTTTTCACTTATCAATAATTAATTCAGCATTCCAGAAGCTGAGCAGGACTGAAGGCGTTATCCTAAAAGATTATACAATGTTTCTGGGCTTTGGTTAGTAAACACAGTGCTATATTAAAGAATAAAACCTTTATAATAGAGATGTATCAGCCAAGTGCAGAAAACTGCTGTACTACATCCCATCACTTGGATCCCTACCTGGAGGAACGATTACATGGCCAATCCTGTTCTAAAGAACGGGTGCCACATTCAACTGTATTACTAATAAGAGGATTTGTAACTCGTTTAACAAGCATATATACTTGATCCAAGACACAGGACTTAAGTTTTGTTACGGTGATTCAGTTTCAGGATGTGGGTGCCTGACCTGGTTTATGCATTGGTCACGTACTGCATGGAACAGAAAGCTCAGAATGACAGTACTAGTGGCGTAGTCAGTCTTGTCTGGGTGATCTTATTAGCATGAATCAAGCCTATACAGTGATTTTGGTCTATTCTATACTGCAGCCTCTGCTACCTTACCCTATAGAGCAGATACAAAGTCAGAATTATTCCAGGTTGTGACAAAAAACATGGTCATCAAACACCTGCTTTTTGGACTTATCAAAGGTCTCACTGCAGACTGGGCACTCCAGGAGATGGCTCTGCACGTGGGCCTCATACTGACATGTTTCAATATCTTCGGGAAATACTTCATTGCACATGGGGCATTTCCTTATAGAAGCCTGAAGTACAAAGCAAATGTAAATAAAGTCAGTTTAAAAATTATGTTCAAAGAGAAGAAACAGAAGAGTTTAGTAGCCAGATATTATTACTTTTGGACAAGTCTTTCTAACACTCTCAAGTTTTCAAATGTCTTCAGGCTTTTCTAAATAGCACTTAAAAGTCAAGAGCTTCTGAGAGGTACTCTAACTTTCCATCCTACGTAGCACATATTCATATCTCGACTATGAAATAAGGTATTTAGCAGCTGCATACTGCTCATTCTGACATTAGATGCTGCCAAGAGCTGGTCCTCAAAGATTAAGGTCAACAGAGTTTCTTTTCCTTAACACATATAAGTCTTACTAATTCTGTATGTTAAACGTACGTGGCTCCATTTTGTTGTCCACTATCTTACCAGAACTAAACCAGTACGTCCACTATCTTACCACGACTAAACCAGACAATTGGTTACAAAACTGAACTTGAAGCTTTTTATTTCAAACCACTAATTCGTGTCCATAAACCACAAATTTATGTCCAGTCATGTCCACTTTACTTACTAATTCTGCAGCTCCTGCCCCCGGGTTTGCTCCTGCTGCTGGAAAAAAAGAAGTCAATTTAGCCACAACAAAATGATTAACAATGTAATGTGCTGATAACTAGTAATTCTTGAAACTTGAGGATGTGGCTCTGGATCTAAACCTCTATATTTAGGACTATGGAAACTGGACATAAGCCATAGAACTAGCTGTCTCGCAGCTGAATAAACTAGCTAATAGTTGTCTGGCTTGGCAGAAAATGAGCAGACAGCTGATCACTTAAGTCAGCTCTTAACACCTGGCAGCATTTTGCAGCTGCCAAGTCATCTGCACACAAGCAAAGCTGCACAGAGGTGCTGCTAATAATGTCTGTTCTACAGCATTTAATTCGAGAGGGAGGATAATTTGCTGAGACTCTTAACTGCCGTGTATTTGCGCTTACAGAGAGAATGCCAAGTAATCTCATCACGATACGGATTTCCAAGCAGAAGGCCTCCTGCTTCTGGACCTGGAACTGGAGCTTGAGCTTGTGAAACAGCAGAGGAGGAAGAAACCTCTTCAGCCTGCAGGAGATGCCTCAGCAGTTCATTGTCTTCCTTCAGTTTCTGCAAAGGGACAGAAGGGCAGAATGAATTTCCAGACACTCGGGAGACCCTTTCAGAGAAAAGTAATGCTTTTCATTAAGACAGATCCTGTTATATCAGAATTAAAATTGCTCTGAACTTCTTTTAGGTAGCTCAGCGTTAGTCCTGCTTGATAGAATGGGGAAGTGAGGTAAGGAAGGGCACGGATCTATTCTGTGGCCTGCTCAGGAAGGCAGACAAGATGATCACAATAGAAGAATACATTTTAAAAGACAGAAGAATATCCTGAAGTTGTGCAGAGTAGGGAACACAACTGAGCAGTCATTGTTTAGACTGGACAAAAACGCTATGTCCATTCAAACGAGTAAGTCCATTCATTTCAGTGGTGTCAGAATGAAGCTATCATTAGGAGGTTTTGAAAATCCCCACGCTATTACCAGTCTATTCTGTATTGGGGGAAAAAGGTGGCAGTTTTTGGACCCTTCCTCTTAGGCTGTACAGTCGTGGCAGCAACAACACACTGCGAGTGACGCACACGGTCGTTTGTACGTGCCTGCAGACAGCCTGGTTTTGGCGATGGTCCTAAAGTAGGCACAATTAGTGATCTGTTTGGTGTGAGGGTTAATGGAACTGAACACTAGACTGGGAGATCAGCGTTGTATTCAATGCAGGAAGTTGTGCCAAGTTCTCACCTGATTTTCCTCATCAGCTTCATTCTTTTTTGCCTGCAGAATCTGAAACAAACGCTTCTGCTCCTCGAGTTCTTTCATTAAGTCCTGGTTTTTTTGCTGTGAAGGAAGAGTGTTATTTGGTAAACCATGGGAAACTGGCAATTAAATGATGACAGCTCCAAGCACTGGAGCTCTCATATTCTTGCTGCCTCATTCTGCATTGATTACCAACAAATAACCTTCACTTTCAATGCGGGTCTTAACCATGTCAGAGTTTATCACTTGGGATATCTCCACGTCACCACTCACGCTCTGTATTTTCATTACAGCATGTGAGATGACACCTGACCTCTGAAG
The DNA here is from genome assembly GCA_028565335.1 of Limnodromus scolopaceus. NCBI lineage: Eukaryota > Metazoa > Chordata > Aves > Charadriiformes > Scolopacidae > Limnodromus > Limnodromus scolopaceus. The sequence continues at coordinate 6,212,393 of JAOXNO010000012.1, forward strand.
GGGCTGTATGACAGGTCAAACAAGGGGTTGAAGAAAAGGAACTCATACAGCTGAAAAATCCACCCTGGCAGGTAAGAGCTACCCACTCTGCCAGGTTTGCTGGTGCTGTGAGACTTGCACTGGTGGTGGATAGCCAGTACATCCTCAGAAATTAAATCTTGTAGCTGACTCTTGAATTAAATCAGTAAATTAGACAAGCTAGAGTACTTAGGGACTCTGCAGTCAGTCTCAAAGTATCCCTTTTAAGAATCCTAAACATTTGGCATCCCAGCAGAGGTAATCACATCATCTATTTTAGGCATCTAATTTTCAATGCCAAAGTCAGAGTAGAGCCTCCGAAAGCTTCCCCAGCAGCACATACAGAGAGAGAGGCACCTTTAGAAGGTCACTCAGGGCAACAGGCTAAAGATGATGTGACAGCCTCGGTCATTGCCAATGATGGTTTCTTTTGGAGAAAGGCCCTTTTCGTTTATATCCTTTGCATTCCTTCAAGGAGTGATTTCCCACACAATGTGCAAGGCTCCTTATTTTGCTCCTTCTGCACAGAAATCCCAGATTCTCAAGAGTTGCAAAGAGGTGTTGAAGAAGGATGTGGGGCAGAGCACCAAACTACAGAACAGAAACTGTATTGTGCATTCTGACCATCTTGCATCTATTTCATTGATTATGAAATGCTAAATTTAAGATATTTAAGATGAGAAAGGGACAAAAATATAAACAGGGAGGAGAAGAGCAGCAAGGTTGCTGCCTCACACCAATTGCTAGTCAGCTTCGATATTGCAGCCTCTCCACCCTGGCTCCTCCAAACACCCTGATACTCAGGGGAAGCTTTACCTGTTGAATTCCAATCGCGCGTAACTGGCGATTCTCTTCCTTCAAACTTTCAAGCTCCTCTGTCTTGTCACGGTCCACGAGAGACAGGCTTTCCACTTCTTTCTCATAATTCAGTACTTGAGACTAGGGAGAAAGAAGGGTGGGAAGGAAGTGAAAATGGAACAGCTCTGAGTGAGGAGTACAAGCACCTTCTGCTGCAGAAAGCAAAGCTCCAGAACCCATGGCTGCTTAAACCTTTTTTTTTCTGCAAACATTTTTCCATTAAAACCTTTGTAGAAACTGAGAATAGTTACATGGGGATGTACTGGAGCTGATGTATTGATTAGAACACAGTACTCATTCGTACCTTCTCTGAGGAACTTTTTAAATTTCAATGTGACACTTCCAGTCTGGGCAGTCAGAGAGCAAAGAGAAAACCAGAGACTCTATAGCCAGTGGTTATTCCATCATTCTGGGTCTCCCATGTCCCAGACCTAAAACCATACTATTTCCAGTCTGCCTTCTCCTTTCACTGACCTCCCAGCTACAAGTCTTGTTTTCACCCAAGTACTGAACATAATTTTAGGATGTTTTTCAAAACAGAAATGTTTTCTGCCTGGATCCTTAGCTAGCAAGAGGTGAACAACAGTCTGATTTTGGACAATTTAATGAGCATGCAAAGAGGATGTTTTTAGGGAAGAAAATCCTTACGGTTTCTCTTAGCACATTCCCCTCTACCCTTCCTTCCAGAACACAGATTTCTTGAGGTTTTCTGGAGGTCAGATCATATCAAAGGCTGACATTTTCCTAAAGAACCCAGGTAATCAGAAAAGAAACTCATACACCACGTATTTGCTCAAGATTGCTCAGTGATCTGTCAGAGGCAAAGCAAAGCAAAGGAGGCAGCTCCGTATTTGCTACCTGCAGCTGATCCATGTGATCCAGGGCTGATTTCAGTCTGGTTTCCAGGCGTTCCTTGTCAGAGGTCACACTCTGAATTTGCAACTTGAGTCTATTCAGAACAAATCAAAACACACCATATTTTCACAGATGGAAATTTAATCCATAAAGGCAAGACGCTTACATGAAATTCTGCTGTAAATACACTTACTGGTGCAGTTCTGCCTCTCTGCAGTCATCCAGCTCCTTTAGATGTTTATTTTCCTGTTTCAGAGAATTCAGCTCCAGCTCCAGTTTCTCTGTGTTGCTCTTTAGAGACTCTAAACTATTCTCAAGCTCCTGAAAATCACAGTGAAGTTGACAGAAGGTAAATGGGACCCGAGCAATAGTCCTGCTCTGCACTGGAACTGCAAAACCCCTCAAATGCAACAATTCCAGGCAGCCCAGCTGAGGGAGAGAAATCTCTTCTTTGCATCCTGACTATTCTTTCAGACCCCATTTAATTTATATTAAACCCTGAGCAAAACTGAAGGAGGAAAAAATAATGATAATGTGATTTTGGAACAGCCTACAAAACATTTTTGAACACTTCCCGTATGTTCCTGACTCCTGTGTCTGCTGATGCCTCTTGATCATCATTATTGTTCTTATCACAGTAGGGGTCTTGTACGATTTGGTAAAGGAATAAGCAGATAATACGGGGAGAAACCTCTTTAGTTTTCTCCTGGAAGCATCCAGTGGAACAAGACCTGACTCAGTCCCACTTTATCTTTCAGATTTAAAGCTTGTGACTTATTTTATTAACTTTTTTTTTTTTGTTTACCTGCATCTTGTTGAGCTCTTCCTGCAGATCCATCTTTTGTTTCTCGAGACTGGCACAGCTTGCTTTCAGCTCCTCATTTTCTTTATGCAGATTTTTGTTTTGCTGTTCAAGCTCTTCCACTTCTCCCTGGCAAGCAACGAAGTCATTCAGTCGTAACAGAAGCACTGAAAAGCCACATTCCAAACAGCACAGTGCGAAGAGCAAAGAAAGATGAGCTCTGCAAAAGGGAACAGTGTGTACCTCCCCGGGCTTTCACCACCAGCACAGACCAGGCAGCTGCTTCACTCTCCCCGGTCTGTCCAAAACCGACTATCAAACCAACTGGAATACTGAGCACATACTGCCCCTGATGTTTTAAGGTGCTCGCTGTGTCTGCAGAATTCAGCAGAGGCAGAGGTTTGGGGCTTTTTGCAGTTTGTTAAATTAGGATCATACGGGCAGTGTAGTCATTAACAAAAGGGCTGCGCACAAGACACTGCAAAATAAGAGCGCGTGGCTTCACAGCACCTCAGTTATTGTCCTTGTGCATGCTCTTACTCCCATCTAATGGGAGACTGTTTCCAAGAAAATGACATTTTCTTTTAAAAATATTCAAAAGGCCCTCATCCACTATGTATTAAGTTGCTCCCCGTTGCAAGGAGCTCACGATCTAAGTCATAAATGGCAGGTAGAGAAACAAAGGCTGCCCAAATTTGTGTGACAGATCAGCAGCAAAGCCAAGAATAGAATCCCAGTCTGCCAAGTTCTAGCTTGGCATCCAATTTACCAGATCGCTCCACGTCAGCAGTGAGCATATGCCAATAAAAGCAAAGACAGGAAAAAGCAGGGGAAGAGAGAACACCTACCTGTGTGGTAACCACCAGGATATCGTCCTCAGTCTCTGCTCTGAACTGGAAAGGCACGCTGGCCCCCCGCACCACACCATCCTGGTCAACGTAGCAGAACTGGTAGTATTCATCGTCTTTTGGCAGGTAATAAGCTTCAGACAAATACAACAACCCCGTCACATGCAGCTTTTAATTATTCAAGTCTCTTAACTCTATAGCACAGAAAGCGAGAACCTCAGAAAACTGAGACGTCCTAGTTGAGTATTGTTCCTGCACCCTTAGACATTCCCTGGGGCCGTGATAAGAAAATAAACAATATCACTCACTCAGGATGGCAGAATTTAGCAGATTCAAAATTATGTGATTTACTATGGGATTTGAAATAAGTCTCCCAAAGCACAGTCCTGCAGATACCCTGTAACTCTGAATGCTTATTGGTGGCAGGAAAGGGGGAGTCTGGGTGTGCACGTGCACATACGTCCCCCAAGTGACCCAGGCTCCCCACTTACCTTTGAACTGGATCTGTTGCTGCACAGGGGTGTCACTGGGGGCGTCACTGGGCAGAGGAGCCCACATGAACGTGTAATACTCCCGGGTTGTTTTCCATCCCACCTGCAACAGCAAAATTTTTATATGGCATCACACAGTTCATGTTTATCCTACGGCAATGGGACTGTATTTTCACATAGATCAGTTACTGGGAAGATTTTTGCACTGATATTCTGATGTCTAAGAGCTGTGGTCTATGCATGAGAGGATAATCAGAATGTTTGATCAGCCTTGAAGCTCTTCAGGTCACAACAGGTCTGGCACTTTGTCCCTAGGCTGAAGATGTTCCATTACACAAGGTTATTACTAAAAAAAAAATCCCCAACCCTGTTCTATCAAAGGCCACGCTGTTTGTTGCTGCCTGTTGCTGCCTGCTCGTCCTTGGCACGTCTAGTTTCACAGTATTCACTTACCCGGAAGATGCCCACCCAGTCCTTCCCGCGAGGAATGATGTTCTGTGTGAGGGTGTAATAACAGGATACGTCTCCTCCGGGAATATAAAACTTCTCCACGTTGTTAAAGACGACCTGGGAGAAGTGGCAGTTGTCTAAGAGGACGGCAGAAGTGGGAGGCTCGTCTGAAGTCTCATCCATCGTGGAAGTCTACGAGAGGAAAGAATAAGGGGATTATCTCATCTTCGGACACTGCCACCACAATTGTACCTGTGAAGAGTATGAAGAGCTACAGCTTGGGAATGAGACAGTACGAGATCCAAAACCCCCTACAGACACAACCAGGTTGCTCAGCAAGGCACAGGAGCTCACTGGTGTCCCTGCTGCTGTGGCCAGGCTGCTCCTGACACCACGGCAGCTTGCAGATCCTCTTCAGCAGACACGTGTAAGACTCCTTCATCTGACCGCAGCTTCCCAGCTGTGCTGCCTGGTGCTCTGAGGCTGCCAGCGTGCCACAGCAGCCTCTCTCCTCCATGGGACCCACAAACCAGACCTGCTGGCTGTCCTACAGGTCTCCTACATGGGAGAGGCAGCGATGCCTTGCAGCAGGAGAAGCGTGCACGCCTGCTGTGGGATCCTGGGCTTGAAGACCCTGCTGGAACGCCGGCTGTCCCCACATGCAGCCCCACATAACGTTTTTAACACGATTTGACACTCCAGGCACATCCCCACCATATGGAGTTAATGTGGGGGTGTGTCAGCTCTGCTGAAATCCAGAGACCAGCACATTGCTTGAGAAGAACAGAGGTTTCGCTGCATCAGTGAGATGCTCCGACAGCAGCACAAGACAAAAATAGCAACTTCCAATCTATCGTGCAGTCTCAGCTCTAACACACTCCCCCGTCGCTGCCTGACCGTGGTGAGACACACAAGACACGCTCATGCCGGTGACAAGCAAACTCAACAGCCTCCTCGCTTTCTGCATTCTGATCCAACGCAACGACTCAACCTCCAAATACAACGTCTTTCAGCTTCCCGGCTCCAAGGGCAGAGCGGTACCTTGCTGAGCTCAGCTCCCATGGAAGAGCACGAGCAGAGGAGGTCCTGGTTAGGCGGGTCGTCGTAGTTGTGTCTCGCGAGCCCGTGTCACGAGGCTATTATAGCCTTGCTACTCGTGACTGCCACGCTGAAACCGCAAGATGATTCTCAGTAGCGAAAGGAATACGTTGCATGACAGCCGGGTCATCAAATAGCATTAAAGCTTTTGCATGAGTTATCTAGACTTTACGCTGCGTCGTGACACTACAAATCACACAACAGTAAATCTGTAAGTGGGTGCATGGATCAAAACAGTACCCGAACTGCCAGGAGCGGAGGCAGGACTGGAAACAGAACACTAAATCACCCTCTTTGCCACCACGTCTCGCAGGCAGCCAGGCTTCAGCCCTGGCAATCTGTCAAGGGGCAGATCGCTGCGGAGAAAACCCCGCCGCCAATCCCAGACAATTCAATTCCAGGAATCCAAAGCAGAACCTTCTCAGCTGCTCTCAGTGACAGCAGCGGCGAGTAAGGATTGACCTCAGAATGGAGGGAAAGTTCATCAGGAACAACCATCCCACTGGAGCATTTCAGGTCATCTCTAATCCAGAAATTTCACGTGGAAACGAACTCCCTGAAACCCTGCTCTTTTTTTTGGGGTATCACCCAGGAAATCTCAGCCTTCTCTTCTCCAGACTAAAAAGCCCCAAGTCCCTCAGCCTTTCCTCAGCAGAGAGATGCTCCAGGCCCCTCATCATCTCTGTAGCCCTCTGCTGTAGTCTCTCCAGCAGCTCCCTGTCCTTCTTGAATTGGGGAGTCCAGAACTGGACCCAGTGCTCCAGATGGGGCTTCACCAGGGCAGAGCAGAGGGAGAGGATGACCTCTCTCGACCTGCTGGTCACACTCTGCTTGATGCACCCCAGGATGCCATTGGACTTCTTGGCCACCACATTGCTGGCTCATGGTCCATCCTGTTGTCCACCAGGA
>JAOXNO010000012.1:6268382-6280843 GCA_028565335.1 Limnodromus scolopaceus
GGGGGGGAAGAGGGAGTTGGGTTGATAACAGCCTGTAGACTTAAAACTAAACGTGTCTTTTTAAGTAAAGCTCATTCCCAAGCACGTTGTGCCTTTAGAGGGTCCTTGTGCTCCTGAGCAGAGGTGGGAATTAATAAACGTTGTTAATGACGTGAGGATTTAGTGTAGTGGATAGGAATGGATGGAGAAATCTTAAAATTGGCTTTTTTTTGTTTGTTTTTCTTCTTAGTCTTTGTTTCGAATGAGTGTTTTCACACCAGAGAAATGGTCTCTTTGCCTGTGCATAATCGTGCAATTAATTGTTCGTAACGAAATATCCTAAAATTTTTTGATAAGGACGAGTGGGATTTCTTTGTTTGTCAGTATTGATCAAAAAATGCGCCTTTCTCCCTCCTGACGTTGGGATTCTCTGAGAATTGGACTGAGAAAAGTTCCCCAGTCCTTCTCCATTGAAATAAAGACGCTGCCTCGAGTGCTGAGACAAAATATGCTTTTAATCCAGTCTTAAGATCGTTCTCTTCCCCTTAAAACAGGTCTGGCTTAAAAGTTATAGCAGCATTAATAAAAATTAGCAACACCCTTGTTTACAGCAGGGCTTGGGAACTGAAAGGCAGGATGAATGCTCCTTTCTGAGGATGTCGAGTTTAATGGGATTTGGTTTGTTGCTACTTTTTTTTGGGTTTTTTTGGTTTTTTGTTTTTTTTTTTTTTGATTACCAAAAAGGGTCATAAACTTGAGTTCCTCTTCTTCTTTGCTTTATTCCTGTGAGCCCCCAGCCCTGAGCCGAGAGCTCTCTGCTGCTGATTTTACACCTCTGAGAACTGTAGACCTCTGGAAATTAATACGGTTTTGATCGTTTCCAGCTAGAAAAGCTAGAAATAATTTATCATTAAATTAGTCATTAATAATTCCTCAGTAAATTTCATCCATGAGGTCTAAAGCCGAGACAATTTAATCAATTTTAACATATTTTGACATACCTGGGCGAAAGAATGTGTTTACTAATTTACAGCCTGAAGTGAGAGAAATGCCTTTATTTCACCTCTTTCCAGCTGGCAAATATGTCCAAGAAATTGTAATTTAACTGTAAACTTTGTAGCCCCAAGTTTTGAATCCGCTGGAGACGGAGCCCGTCCTGTGTAGATGCCCCTTGTTAAGAGTTTGGTGATTTTTAAATTCCAAAGAATTGAATAAATTGAATTCTGGAGAGAACCTCGGGGGCAATTGCTGGGGCTGAACCCGCTTCTCCGGTTGAATTTGCTCCTATCTTTGTCTTTTAGGTTAAAACCCAAGCAAACAGAGATATGGCTAAGGGAAGTTGGGGTTAAAGTACTCGCTTTGAAAATTGAGACCTTTCAGGATTGGGGGAAAAAAAATATATAATTAAATAAATAAAAAAAAAAAATGGAGGTTTCTGCCCGCCCCAGCCCAAGCCCCCAGCGATGTTAATGTTTTCCAGAGTTCCCGGGAGGGTTTGGGGCGAGTTCAGGCTGCTGGGGATGGTCCAAGGTTGGCCCAGGGGGTGGCAGCTCCAGGCTGGAGCAGGAGGAAACGTCTCCAGCCCCTTTGCCCCGTTGGGGACACCGGCTCCGGCCCCCCCTGCCTTCCCCCTGCCCGCCAGGTTTGCTGGATTTAGGAGTGGAAGGAGTCGATGGAGGTGGAAGGTGTGGTGGTGTTTTGTTTGGTTTTGTTTTTTCTCCTGTTTCTTTTAATGATGCCACTGGTTTTATGGAAGGGTTTTGATGGGGAGTAGTGGGAGCCTAAAGCAAATATAGAGGGAAGCCCCCAGGGGATGCTGGTGTCTCCCCCTTCCCAAGAATTAAGGAGGGGAGGAGGAGAAAACCGAAAAATTGAGGAGCCTGAAACCTGGAAGTTGCAGGTTTCTTCTGAAAAAAAAGCTTTTTAAAGAAGTTGCAGAGGCTTTTCTGGGTTTGTTTTGGGTTGGTTGTTTTTTTTTTCTTTTTGGTGTGGTTTTTTCACCAGAGAGGAGCTTTTCAAAAGTTTTTAGGTGAAAACTCTCATTTTCACTGCGACTGGAGGCATTTAAAAGCTTAAGCGAGGATGTGCGCTCCTAAATCGCCCACTTTGGACCATCGCTGCCAGCTGCCTCCTTGGGGGGGCGTGGGTGAGAGGGGCTCCCAGTCGCCGGCTGGACCCTGATAGACCAGGGGATACTGGGGAGGGACCAGCAGAAGAACCAGTTTGCAAGGTCTGCTTGTCCTCCTGACTGCCAGGCTCCTCCCCGAGCGGTGGGTTTTCAGCCTTTGTGCACCTTGAAATTCTTCTTCTGCCCAGTTTGAAGCATGGAAGTGACCTGGGAGGGTCCAGCACTGAATACCCTGGGGGGGGTGGTGGTGTATGTGGTGTAAAAAATGAGCTTGCCCAGCAAAGTTGAAAAAAAATTGAAGAAAACAAGTGTCACAAGAGGAAAAAAGCATCAGTGATGGGGCTGGTGTCCTACATCTGCTTGGGATGGCTCTTAGCTGCTGCGGGGAGAGGCAGGAGGAGTGTTGCAGAGGTAGTTATGGACTAGTCTGCTCACCAGGAAAGGGGTTTTTTTAACCTATTTTTTCAGGAAAGGAGAAGCCCAGACCCACGGGGGTGTTTGTCCACTCCAGAGATGCGGGGGTGTTTAATCCCAGCTGCCTTCCAGGGTCTCCTGCTCATACGTGCCAACCCTGCGGGGAATTCAGCTCAGAGACCTTTGCTGGGTTTTACCTGAAAATTGAGAGTTTATCCTGGAGGTTGTGGAGCTGGGGGAGGGGGGGGGGGTGTTGCAGAAGACAGGGTTGGAAGGTTTTCCAACCACTGAGATGCGTTAAGGGGTGTCCGTGCATCTCCATCCCTCTCTCTGTCCTTGCCCTTGTGTGTTTTCTGGTGAACCGTGAGATGTTCTGCCCAGGCGGCATCGAGATGGGTGTCCCTGCCGAGGGGACAGGCTGGGGGAGCGTTGGGGTTGGCCAAGGTGACCTCGGGAGGTCCCTCCTCACCTGAGTCCTGCCCTGAGCCGAGGGCAGACGGCTGGGACCGAAGCAGGCTGGAGGCTTTACACCACCTCCGCCTTGGTAGTGCCCCTGGGAAACGGTGGGAAAGTTAACGTAAGGTGGTGTTTTAAGCTGGTTTTCCTAAAACCAGTGTGTGCCTTCTGCTTGGGGTGGAATAACCCGCTGAAGGAGAGTGGAAACCAGTTCCCCATCCGTTTACGTCCGGTGTCCGTAGCCTGCTCTTGAAGATGCTGGAGCCATCTTCGTGTCTTTAAGTATATAGATTTAAAAGGAAAAAAAAAAAATCACGCTTTAGTTGAAACCTGCTCAGGTTTCTCCTCTGGAGAGAGTTAGCAACGGATGGGGCTTTCTGGGAAGGGTCTCGCGAGGGTTGGGGTCCTGCAACCCATTTCTGGCTCCTGCCAGCCCTTCCCGTCGGGGACGCTGCCCGACTCTTGTCCCCTTCCCTGGGGTTTGGCTTCGTTTTATGAGCGTGTGAAGTGAAGCCAGATGCTTTTGGGTATCGCTGTGGCTTTGGGGTGCCAGAGCCCGTTGAGAGGTGAGGCTTTGGGGTACCTGGGGTGGGCTGTGTGTGTTGGGAAGTTCTCTTGGGAACCCGTTCATCCTCCCTGTGGTGGTCCCTCAGCTCGAGCCCGCTCCGGCTCCTGGTACAGCCCCTGCACGGGAGCTTCCCCGAGGAGGCTAATAAAACCCGAAGAGCTGGGGGGGGACAGTTTATTGAGATTCTGGCTGGAGGCGAGGGGCCAGGAGCTGGTGGAACTCGGTGGGTGGGAGTGGGGACATCCCTGGGGATGGGGACAGGATGGGAGCAGGCGGGAGGGCACTGCCAGGGCAGCGGCACAGGGGCAAGAGCATCCCTGCTTCTCTCCCACCTCCTGATGCGAAAGAAAAGGGTAGAGCAGCCTTCCTGCCAGGGGGAAAAAAGAGGAGAGAAAAAAAAAAAAAAAAGAGAAAATAAACAAACATAAAAAAATCTGTCCGTCCGTCTCGGAGGAGCCCTCGCGATCCGTCAGGAAATGGGTCATTTATTTTATTGTAACTGACACTTGGGAGCCCTGACATGGTCAGAGCTGAAATTTCACACTTTTCTGGCTACTGTAATTGTCTGGTCCCGTACGGAGCAAACCGCTTTAAGAAAATAAAACCCTAATCCACGGGCATGNNNNCCCCGGCAGAATGCCGCTCCGCGCTTTTATTTGGAAAAGTTAAAATCCACCAGGTTGGTTTTAAGATGCTCCGGACGCCTCCCATAAAAGCAGGAGCCGCCCCGTGCACCGGGAACCGCTGGGAGCTGGCAGGGCTCCACGCAGCGCGCGGCGAGATGCAAATCCCGCACGGTCCGGGGGTATTGCCGTGTGTAAACAGCACTTGAGATTACAGGGAAATTGATTTGCACAAAGAGGGGAGAAAGTTTTGACTCCGCTGTAGTTTCCTTTTTTTTTTTTTTAATTTTTTTTTTTTTTTTTTTAAATGAGTTAAAAGACGAGATCCTGGGGGAGCAGCCTCCCGGAGCGGAGTGTAAAAGATCACAAGAGAATTGTGATCTAGAGCCAAATAAAAGGGAAGAGAATTAAAAAAAAAAAAAAAAAAGCTCTCGGGGCCAGATTTTCACCCACAATTGGAGCCAGATTTTTCCAACTTGCATTTAAGCGTCTAAATAAAAGCTCCGTTTTCGGAAGCGATTAGCGCCCGACGTGCCGAGCGCTCTTGAAAAATCTGACCGTCGGGATTCCCTCATATTTCTGGAGATTTGGATCCACCAGCCAACGCCCAGGAGTTTTCAGCAGTTCCTGGTGCCCCCTGGGTCCTGCCCCTTCGCCCCCCCGATGCTCCCAAGGAGGGGCTGGGTGCTGGTGGGACCAGAGGAGACGCTTGTCCCCCTGCTTTTTAGCTTTCAGCTGAATGGGGAGCCGTTGCGTTTAGTGCTTGTGGCCAAAAGTTTGGCCAGGTATTTGGGAATTTCGGGAGTGTGCATGCACGAGGGATGGGGAGCTGTGGATGAGATGCGGAACCTGGTCTAGTGGGAGACGTCCCTGCCCAGGGCGAGGGTTTGGAACTGGATGATCTTTAAGGTCCTTTGTGACCCAAACCACGCGACGATTCTATGAATAAGGGAGGTGAGGAGGCAGCGGTGGCCGAGATGCTCCGTTCTCCTTCTGGCTCTACATTTCCTCGGGTGTTTTATCACCTGGCTTTGCTCGAGCCCCTGCGCCATCCGAGGCGATGGGATCAGCTCTTCTGGTTGGGTGGCACGCAGGGAATTCCCCGCAATTAAACCCGGTCTCTATTAAGGTATGAGGAGCGACAGCAGCCTTTGCCTGGGAGGTGTCGGGAGATGCTGCATCCTCAAGGGGTGAGGGGGTGATCTCTGCCATCCTGCCCTCTAACCAGGGCTGTCCACCTTAACCAAACCATTCCTTGGTTAGTCCTGGTCACGTCCAAGCAGACTTGATGACCAGAGTGGGGAGTTGTGTATGTATATATATACAGACACACATATATGTGTGTTTTCTTTGCTATGAAGACATTCACGTGTGTTTTGTGACCTCCTGTGCTTCAAGCCTCCGGCGTAAAAGTGTTTACAAACAAATTGATCGAATGAGCCAAAGCCTACAAGAAAATTGTGGTCTCTCTAAGGGAGAAGAGCTCGTGGCTGCGATCGGTTTTCACGGAGTTGTTTGTTGGGGTGTAATTTCACGAGAAGCCAAGAACCTCCTATAAATGTTGTGCTTGTAGGCTGGGATTCCCAAGGCTCCTTAAGGATGTGCTTTTAAAGGGGGAAACCATCCTTTTTGAAGTTAATGGGGCTGCTCCGACGGCAAAACGAGGCGCGTGCTGAATTTGAGCCTAAACACACAACTTTATGTGAACTTTATATAGTCATTGTTTAGCGTTCGGTTACAGCTGAGCTAATAACGCAACAAATTTCTCCGTCGTCTGCAGCCTCCTCTTGCTTACGGCAGAGACGCAAAGTGGCTGTGACTTTTATGTGTGGTACGTCTTGGGGGGGGGGGAGGAGAGAGAATATTTGTGACTCTTTAAATTGTGACTCTTTAAAAGCTGTGGCTTGAACGAAGAGCTTCCCCCGGTGAGCCCTGTATCCGTGATGTTGTTCCCGTGCCCGCCTGGCCGCGCACCCCTGCGTGCCTGGCACCAACAGTTGCACGGCATAAATTTTATATTTAGTTCCCCCCCCCAAAATACTCGCTCGTGCAACTTTGAAAGCTGCTTCTTGCTGCCGTTTGCGCCAGCGAAACTTGGCGACGGGGAGGTTTACGGGAGGCAGACAGGAGAGAGGGCACGAACGCGTCTGAGGGGGAATTGGCTCGGGGAAAAAAAAATCCAGATCAGATATTCCGGCGGCTTTGCGCTGGGTTTCCCTAACGATGCGTTGAATTTATTTAGGGGGGTGTGTGTGTTTGTCGGCTCGGCTTTTCGTGTTGCCTGTGCCAGAGCAGTGGAGGGCTTTAAATGGCTTTGCTTCGGCACTGCTATTTACTCTAATAAAAGTGAACAGCAGTAGAGTTAGAAAAGCCCCTTCTTTGCTGTTTTCCAGCTCCTCCCCTGTCCTACCCCAGCCTCAAACTTTTTCTTCTCTGATTCATGACACCCCTCCCTCCCCCCTACTAAAAAAACACCCCAAAACTAACAAATATGAGATGTCTTGCCCCATCTGGAAACTTTGTGTCTCCTCTGCTGCTGGTCCAGCTCCGGTGGGATGAGGGAAGAAGCCGGGGGGGTTTAACCCTCTCCCAAACCCAAGGAGGAGCACAGCCATGTCCATGCGGGCTCCCTGGGGGGGGGGTGGGGGGTTGGTGGGCTCTGCATGAAAACCCTTAATTTCTCATTTTTCAATGGAAATGCTAGATCACCTGTTCTTAGAAGAGTTTTGCTTCACCCTCACCTCCTTTCTGAAGAGGAGGTGCAAGAGAAAACGAGCCTGGCTTCAACCAGATTTGGTCAAGAACCCTGCTCTTCTATTTAAAGTTTATGTTGGGAATGAATAAGGAAAAACCCCACTCTTTAATCTCGCACTTTTTCATCTCAGTTGCTTTCTTCTCTTTACCTTCACTTGAACGGAAGCATTTGGATTTCACTTGTAGCTCTCAGTGGAAACACCATCGCAGCTTTACCCCAGCTGCGCCACCAAACCCCCCGCAGATCTCTGTGTCGTCCCAACGATGCTGGAGCCAGGGCTGGAAGGGGCTTTGGGGGCTCCTGGCTGGGATCTGGGCTTGGATTTGTACTCGACACACTGGGGACAAGTGTGTTCCTTGCAGCCTTGCTGGAGGTCTGACACCCCCCACCACCACCACCACCTTCCCACCCAAACTGGGAGGACTGGCGGGGCTGAGCCACGGGTCTTAACTTGAGTTTTAGTAAAAGGGTCTCCACCCTTGAATTAAGTTCGCAAGATAGTTAAATCGGTGTTGTAACTTCTGGATTCTCCCTTCACGAGTCAGCTTTGATCTGGGAGGGCTTGTCTGCCTGCAATCGCTGCACTGGTTCAACCTGATTTGGCTTAAAACAGGCTGGGTGCCACTGGCACTGAGCCCCGCACGGAGAACTCTCTTAGATTGATCTTTTTTTTTTTTTGATCCAGTTTTATCTGACAAATCCCTACGTGCCAGGCACAAGGGGCTGTGGAGTTGTGCCGCTCTCCGGCGCCGTAACGTTGCGGAAGAGGAGCCCTCAAAGCCACCAGTCCCTGTGCTGCCTCCTCCACCTCCTCTTCCTCCTCCTCCTCCCGACACAGACCTTGCTCAGAAAAGCCTCTTAGAAGTCACAGGCAGTTTTGTTTCCTCTTCCTTTCTCGCGCTGGCATGTGCTCGTGCATCTGAGGTTGTCGGGGCCCTGCATCCTTGCAGCTCCCCTTGGCTTTAACGAATCCCTCCTTATTTCCCCTGCTCCAAGTGCTCCGAGCCCACGGGATTTGTGAGCCCTGCAGTAAGAGGTCAATACCCCGCTCTCTGGGGAGGGGCTGGAAATACGGAATAAAAAGGTGGCCCCGACGGCTTTCTGTAGGCAAAATTTTATCAAATGTGTCTGTCGATCACCCTGGCAATGATGCTTAATTATTGAGGAATTAGAGTGGCGTAAGAGCCACCTGAGAGCGTGTGCTGATGGGGTTTGGGGTTCCCGCTGACGCCGGCTGCGTGGGAGCTGCCCGAAGCTTCGCTTCGAGCCCGTAGCACCATCAGAGCCACTGGAAACCAGTTAGAAATGTGTCTGGGCACTGGAGGAGGGCAGAGGTGCCCTCTCGTGGCAAGGAGAAGCGGGCGAGAGGTTCGTGGGTGGCACCCAGCTGCCTGCTGACACCCCATCCCCCTAACGAAGGCAGTAACGAAGGGTGGGAGTCGGTGTGGCCGTGCTGTGGGTTTCACACCACGTCAGCTTTTATTTTGTGCGTTGTTGGACTTGGGGGAGGATGGCAAAGACCATCTTCCAGATGGTCCGAAGTCCAGACCTGGTGGACTGAGACGTCTCCTGTGTCAGTGGCTGATGTCGTAGCTCCTGGAGGCTTAGGTCCACGTTTAGGACCTTTTCTATTCAAAATTGGCCTCGGTGGGTGAAGGGGGATGTTCTGAAATGTGCAGAACGCATCAAAATACAGAATATACTTTGCCTTGTGTGCTTTTATTCAGGTTTTTATATCAGCATCAGGGATGGAGGGACCTTAACACCCGTGTGGAGTTGGCCGTGTGCCCTTCAGCGCTTGAGGACATGCAGATGATGCTGCGTGTTCCTTTGCCCGGCTGCCTTTAGTGTTTGTTGCCTTGTGCCGTGCTCTGGTGGTGGCCCTAGAAATGCTCCAGGATCGATGGGTAAAAGATGGGGCGAGGAGAAAGTCCCACTTCTGCTACCCCTCCACATCTCATGGTCTGGAAGGAAGTTTGCCTTTAAACATCATCACATTTGTTGGTGTGTTCACAGTCCAACCAGTGCCAGTGCCAGGGGGTCAGGTTTGATTAAGGTCAATATGAGAACTGATATTTAGTTTTTTTCTTAAGGGATGGAAATCTCTCACCGTGTCTCGCTGGCTGCTGGGTCGCAGTGGGACCCAGCTGCCCCACGGCTGGAGGTGGCTGGGAAGGAACTGGGGTGTTCTCCTGCCACCAGTTTGTCAGAGGCGGCGTGTCCCACTGAGGTTTGGGGTTGGGTTGCCGGTTGTGGGAACCCACCAAGTTTCGCTGGGCTTGGCTTTGGGGCATGTTCAGAGCATCAGAAAGAGTTTTTTTTCAATACGTGGCAACCTGCCAGCAAATTAGAATGGAAAGATAATGCAAAATGGATGCATTGTATAAAACTCATCCATCTTTCCTCTCTATTACTTACTGTTAAACTCGTCCTGTCCGCAGATACTTGATGTATTGACTTTGGCAAGGACTAACTGCAGAATTCTTGGGGGATGATTAGAGTCTTCCTCTGGGCAAGTTGAGGATAAGGGGTTTTGAGATTTCTTTTGAGATTTCTTGCCATCTTTTGAAGCACCGAGGTGCTGCCTCCTCTCGGAGGCTGGCACTTAGCTGGGTGTGCTCCGCGCCGGCACCATCTACCTGGGGTTGGTGGGGGGAAAATGAGGAGTGGAAAGGCAGCACGGCGGTTTAATAGAGGAGGGAATATAAGATAGAGGGTTTTTTTCCTACTTTGGGCATCAACCGATCCCTTCCCTCTGCACCCGAGAGGCAGCAGGTCTTCTAACAGCGGGAATGAGTTCTTCAAGGCTTTCAAAGGATGCTCGTGGATGACTTCTCATTCTCGGCAGCTCCCTGAAAAATAATCTAATCAATTATTAGGCGTGCTTCTCCGTGTACAAAGCATTTCCAAAAAAGAGCTAATGGGGAGAAACCAATTAGACAGATTTATTAGCCCAAGATCAAATTCTGGTTGCTGAGATGATTGATGGAAAGGATTAATCATGACGTGCTTGCTTGCCAGAGATAACTACTAGCCAAGGCGAGTGGGTCTGTATGAGACTCTTGCGTGGATGATGCATGTCTCCACCATCCCACGGCTGGTTCACTTCTGCGTCCCTCCAACTGCGAGAAGCCAAATGTCTTTGTTGGCTTGGCCTGATCTCCTCAGGAGGGGCCTCTTGGATCGTTTCTCTTCAAAGGACGAGCCCAGTTTTCTCTCTGCTTTTCTTTCTGCTACCGCTGCTTTAATCTTGTCATTATACATATTTGCATATTTCTTCCCCAACCTCTTCTGCCTTTTATTCCACCCCCAAATCTTGTTCCCATCAGCCACCCAGCAGCTCTGGCTTTGCTGTTGCACTGGTGCAGCTGGGACTCTCTTGCCTTGGCCACGTCCCCCAGCAAAGAGCAACCACTGTGGCCACGGCGGCTTTTCACTGGTTCTAGAGAAGTTGTTTCTTTACGAAGATGTAGGATGTGAGGTCAAGCAGGTCACCGAGGCTGGAAGGAAGGAGGATAGCGGCTCGAAAAAACACAACATTCTTTTAGAAGGAAGGGTGTTGGAGTTTAAGAGTTTGTTGCACTGATGACGTCAAGTTGAGGTCTGGTGGGAGAAGGTGTTTTGGAGGCAGAGGGGTGGTTCTCTGGGAGACCTTTTCTTTTTCTTTATGAGAAAAATCATTGTTTAAATTGGTGTTTCCTGAGCAGGCTGCAAGCTGGGTCCCTTTTCAGGACAAGAAGAAGGATGCTCTTCTTTCCTATTCCATCCCTCCAGGATTCTGCTCAGTTGTAGCACATTTGGGAGCTTTTTGATGGGGTTCTACCACTTTTTTTTCTTGCTCTGTGGGACTATACCTGACCTGCCCCATTTCACAGCCCGGGTTGTAGTGCAAACTCACCTCAAAAATCAGCTTCAGCGGTGAAATCAGGCTTTGAAACAAGGGGCCAAGTGGGGTTATGGGGGGGACTGGGGAGTGTTGCAGTGGGGGCACCAGTAATGGGGAATAGCATGGCCAGGAGAGGGCAGTGATGACCTTAACTCTGGCAGAAAACTTCAATGCTGTAAAAAATACCCTTAATTTAGGGCTCACTCCCCAACCTTTAGGAAATGATAGCCCCCATACGAATTTTTTTACGTATATGCTCAAATTGAGTATTCTGGATGTTTGACATTGTGGCGTTAATGCTCAAGATTGATATGACGCCTCCAAATCTCAGAGCTCTGGTTTTAGGCTCTTTGCAAACTCAGGGAAGGACTTGTCCGTAGTTCCTCTCCATTCCCATAATGAGGTTTTTTCTTCCAAACCGCAAAGGTTCCGAAAGTTCATCCTTGACCCGCAGCATGTCCATGAGGAGCTAGCTGGGTCAGGAGGTTTGGATTGGGAAAAAAAAATCAGATATCTGCCTCAAACCTTAGTAATGTTGCATTTGAAGAAGGAGTTGAGGTCATTGGCCTTGCTTGAGCGTCATCTGGTGTATTTGGGATGTGATATATTTTTCTCCCGCCGTGCCAGTGTGTGAGCAGTGGTCCAGTGAGGACCTGGTGTCCCTGGTCCTGCTTGGGGGGGGTCCACGTGTCGGTGGGTTTAATCGTACAACAACCCAACCGGCACGTGGGGAAGCTGAGGGACGTGTTGGCTTGGAGAGCAGCGCAGAAGGTGACAAATCCCAGGTGAAGCGGCGAAAGCCCGGAGGCAGATCCCGTCTGGATGGCGCTGGGTTGTGCTCGGAGGTGCGGTGGGGACCTGCCGTGGGCTTCCAGCAGGTACCTCCCTTTTTGTGCTTTTGTTTCCTTGTCAATGGAGGGAGTTCAGGGACAATATTCCTGCTTCGCGGAGATGCCGGCAAATTGAAAGCCTATCAATTTATAAGGGAAAAGCAAGTAATTTCAGCTACAACTTTTCTCTGAGTCCCCCTGGCAACGTTTGTGTCTTAGCAACCGCATTTTCCTATTTAAAAATGTTTAAAACATTAAAAAACAACAACAACAACACATTAAGCACAGGATTAAGTGCTTTCCTGAATCAAAGCCTAACTAGATAAATGAAATGCTGTTAATTGAATCAGGGATGCACTGTGTTTTCAGCCCCCAAATTTGCATAACATTTGCATTTGATTGAAAAGCCATCATTAATGTTGTTCAGTCCTAGTAGGTCCCCCCATGTCTCTGGCTTTGGCCGTCCTCCTCTTGCCCAAAGGAGCTGTGTAAATGGTGTTGGTAGGAGATGGACGGGATGGGGCTGGTGCTCGGGGTCAAGGAGAGCCCCAGCGCTCGGTCCCTCAGCGTCGTGGTGTCATTAGTCACCTCTGCTTTGAGAAATACCTGGTGGGGGACAGAGAAGGTCCAGGAGATGTTGGATATAAGGGAGATGCTGCAGCCAACATCCCACAGAAAGCGTCTGGTGTGTGTGAGGCTCCAGGGTGACTACAGGGCTATTTCAAGTCCAGAGGAGGCCACGGAAATGCTGGGAGGGCTGGAGCCCCTCTGCTGGGAGGGGGGGCTGAGAGAGTTGGGGGGGTTCAGCCTGGAGAAGAGAAG
>JAOXNO010000012.1:6334358-6367147 GCA_028565335.1 Limnodromus scolopaceus
TGCTTCAGCAGGGGAGTTGGACTAGATGATCTCTATCGTCCCTTCCAACTCTAAAAATTCAGTGAAATTCAGTGAAACACGCACTACCCTCTCTGAAGCCCTTCAGACAGCAGAAATTATGTAGGAAAATCTAGAAAGAAGCGAAAAGGGAAATGGCGATGCTGCAGTTGGGGCAGGATTTGGGATCAGAAATCACCCTGAGCTCTGTCCCCAGCCGTCCCTCGCTGACATAAAGCCAGGCAGGTCTCAGTTCCACATCCCTTGCGCACCAGGGATTACTTGCTCCTCTGACTCCAGCACGCTAAATTGGATCACACGGGCTGCTCGTGCGCACACACAAGTAACCACCGCTGGAAACCCTTTAAATAGCAAGTTCTCTTTTACACCAGTCCTTTTTCGAATAAACTTCCTGGTTTTAATCAAAGCTTATTGAGCAAGTTGTTTTCCTGGTAAAGGTATGAAGCAACAATCCTCGCAGGGTGCAGGAGGGAGGCTGAGGGTTTTAATCACGGAGACAAAAGCGCAGCAATATTTTATAGGGAATGCCCACAAACGCTTCAATTCACTGCCCCTGCATCGAGTTACTCCGGGAAGAAGGAAGGCTGAATTCCTGTTTGAAAAGCAAAACTGGGAACTCTTTTGTAATGAAGCCCGTGTCTCAGGCTTTCATTTTGCCAGCTCTCAGACGGGCAGAAGCATTTCGCGGCTCCCAATTCACCGACACGAACACATCATCCCGCGGTTTTAACTCCTGCATCCCCTGGGACGGCAGCACACACGACGGGGCGAGAGGGACAAAGCGAGGTTCCACTATCAGTTGCCCCTTGATTATTATTCTCAGACTACGGGGGAAAACAGAGCTGAGGCAACGCGATTGCAAAAGTAAGACCGTAAACAGAAACAGCACTTAGCCATAACACGCTGGCTTTTGTTCAGGTCAAATAAGAAAGAAAAAAAAAAGTCAGATATAAGCAGTAATTATACAGCCTCCCTACTTTTATTTTTTTTTTTTTCAGTTCAACGTTACTGGTGGTGTGGGGCTGTCACCAGTTTGGCTACTTGAGATCTATCCTGCAGCTTTCTCCTGACTTCACTTCGTTAATTCCTTTTACTTCTTGCTACTTGTCGGCTCTCATTAGAAATGTGAAGGCATTAACCTCAACGGGGGTTCAGAAGAAAGCAGAAAGGGGGAAAGTTTTCGCTCCCTACATGCTCCTCCTTCCCCCTTCTTTTCATGTTAAGCAACTTCTCATGTAGGGAAAAATCATTACTCTGCATTTCTGAGAAACACGCTGCGTTACGACTTTTGAGTGGAGCAACAACTCATTTTCATAACCTTCCCATGCTACTCATGAAATTCTACTAATTAGTTATTGCTGCATTAAAAAAAAACAAATCGAACCAAACCCAAACAAAAAAACCTCCCAGACCATACACACAACAGATCTCCAAAATTTTTCCATGCCTGGTTTTGGAATTGCAGGTTGAAGAACGAAAGGTGCAACGTCACCAAACCCCTTGGCACGAGGGCTGTAGCAGCACGTCAGGCGGAGAGAAGCAGCATTCCTTAAAGCTTCTATTCAAACAAATGAAGTTTGGTTTCCAAATTGCAGTTGTGTCAGGGAAACCCCCCCCGAGACATCCCACCTGTGCCTGGGAACACCCCCTAGGCTTCCTGAACGCTGCCTATAGCCTTTTTTTTTTTTCTTCCAGCTGGACCACAGCAAAGAGCAAGGAGAAATAACACCTCTGCTCTTGCCATGGTTTCACTTTACTTTCTGTGCTAAACCAGGCTAAAAATGTAATTCTCTTGCAGCTCACCTGAAGAATCTCCTCCTTTCCTACATACAAGAACTTCCATCAAATCTGCGTTTCTTCTGTGTGTTTATAAGTGATTCATAAACGAAAAAATGCCCCCAAAGTAGCAACCTTCTGTATTATTCCAGGACATACCATGGTTTATTCCAGTATTACCAACGCCCTCGGAATATCTCTCCAGCAGGATCAGTAACTGCCTTCTCTGGAGGGTTAATCATTTAAACAGCATTAATTCTGAACAAACGACGTGCGTGCATATCTTTAAACTGCTCATTAGATTTTCATTCTTGCCCTCAATGCCGCCTCTTATCCTCAGAAATCATCATCTCAGCGGATTATCAGAAAAATCAATCAATCCCTGAAAGGGTTGGGGTGTTTACCTACAAACCTTTTAAGCCAAAAACTGGGAGATTCAGCCTAAAAGGCTCCAATGACCTTTTTGGAAACCAGACACCGAGTTGAGGAAAAGTTAGATGTGTCGTTTCTCAGAAAGACATCCCCATCTGATTGGTGTCGGCGTTATTACACATTTCTCCTTTGTGCAGAAACAAGATTAAAAATATCTAAGGGAACTATGCTACTGCTGTACAGGTCGATTAAAATAAACAGCAATGACCCCGTTCAGAGTTCTCCAAGTGAAAGATAATAATTAATAGACAACTTCAACAGGGGACTTTTAGCCCGCTTCCGGGCTCTGCCCAGGAGTTCGGGAGGTTTTTCAGAAAAGGGAATTCAAACAAAAGCTGTGTTTCCTTTTTGGTGGAAAATTTTATAGGATTTCTCACTTTCAAAAGTGTTTTAAACTGTGCATGATAAGGCTCTTCCGCTGCAGTACATGGTGAAGAGCCTCAGACCGCAGAAAACAGCGTAAGAATTATAAACGCAAGCACATATCACACATACCCATTTTCATGCTAAATTAGAGATCAGTAAGACACGAGCGAAAGAAATTATTTAGGAATGTGATGAAATAAGAGGACAGATTGCAAACATCCAGATCAACTGCTGTTCTCTGGCAGCTTCCTTTGACTACGGTGTTTGTGTACAGAAGTTCTTAGTACACAGAGATGGCCTACATTGCAAAATACATCCACTCCGTACATATATGTAGGACATGACTCAGTGCAAAGGCAGCTATCCCAATATTCAAAAGCATTTCATCATAAGATATCTGCTAACTACAACCTGTAACAGCAGCAACAGGTCAAGAAAACAAAAGGGATTTATTAAAAAAAAAAAAAAACCACACGGGGATTTAAAAAAATGGAGAATAATAAAAAAAACCCACCCCAAACCACCAAATTCCTTTCAAATCTTTATCCTCATTTAAAAAGGCACAGTGAATGAGACAGAAGGTGGTGGTGTTGTCCAAAAAAAGCCCTGATTATTTCCAGGAGCAGAGGGTGCCCCCTTTGATCCACGACAAACTTGTTCTTAGGCACCAGCATAAATTGAGACGGGTCAACTCAGGCAGAAATTACCTTGGTGGGTCAGAAAGCAGTAATGAAATTAATGTAATTCTCATTTCTTATTCAGAATTATATTAGAAGCTTAAAACCGGCAAAAATATCTTGTTGCTGCCAGGATAAAAGCCTTTATTAAGGGCATCTGTGAACTCTAAGGTAGACTTTTTTCTAGCATCTATAGGAAATGCAAATTATTGCCTTTCTTTTGAACTTCTTTATCCCTAAGGATGAATTTTAATTCTTCTGCCATGTCTCCAATATATTTACAACATATTAATTCATTTATTTTTATTTTTAGCACAATCAATGTGCTAAAATCAAAATATAGGAATTAATTTATACATCCCAAGGCCAGCAAGGCAATACCACTTAGTAGTGCCAGATTACTTCAAAAACTGCCCTCTGTCTCCTAAAACAGTGGAAGTTCCCAATTTAATTCCAGTTTTGATCACCCTTAAATCTCCACAAAAAGTCATCAGGCTTCATTCACATGCACACGAGCCCTGGGAAAACGAGTGTTACTTCTTCCCCACCTGCACCCTTTGAAGAGCGCACTCCCTATGAATCGCTAGAAATGAGAATTCTACAAAAGAAACCAAATGGTGAAATAGTACCAAAATGTTTTTTCAAGGTAGGAGTAAAATAAGCACTATGGTTCAAGGCAGATTCATTTGATGGAAGCTGGCAAGTGATGTGCTATGAAAGACTTTAAATCTTAATGCCCACGTCAAAACTTGCACAGTGACACTTCTGCTTTTAAATTTAAACGATAAAAGAGTGAACCCATCTGATAGTCATTCATTTTCAATGCACTTTTCTCCTTCTGAAGTACTTGAAGATTTGCCATATAGTCTAGAGACGTTATTTATTAGTTCCAAACTGAAGAGGTTATAACGACGTTGATTTCTGAAAAGTCAAATGGCAATTTCAAATTGTTAAAGGCAGTGCATGATACAGTTATCTATAATTACTCGGGAGAACACAGAGTGCCAGACTTACTGTTTTTAACATAAAAATATCACCCTTCAAAGATGTGTGGCTATTGGCTCTAACAAGTATGCATACTTCCGTTCTACACTGTTCTAACGTGGGTGCAGATCACATCCAGGCTTCAACTCCATGGGACACGCTCAGCATTACATACTACAGCCCCCAAAATAGTAAAAAAAAAAAAAAAAAAATTAACTAGATGCTCATTAAACAAATAACAGCATCAGACTGGGAGGACAGAGATCAAATGAACTTTTATAGTCATTTCTGAAAAACAGTAGAGCTCAAAGTTCAGAAGCAGATAAGATATAAAAGTCATGTTTTCCATTAAGAATTGCTCATATCTTAACCATGGGGTAGCACGTAAAAGGCTGGAAAAACTGTCAGTTCATTTTGTCATCAAAATGGTCAAGTGTTTATTTAATTCACCTCCATCATCTCTCAAGTAGCCACGTCTCCCAGGTTTAAAGATCAAAACCAACACCAAGCTCAGAAACTTGCTCCATCTCCTATTTACAAGTGAGATGTTCCTCACTAGCAGGTGAAAAAAAGTCTTATTGAGTCTTATTGTGCGTCAATAGAAATATGAAACCATAAAATAGTCATTTAAATGTTTTATGACCCTGAGCTGAAGTCCCAAGAGGGAAAAAAGTTTGACATCATTAGTGTTGTTGGGTGCCTGGCTGGAAGTTGCATATTGTTTATCATATTCTTATCAAAGGCATGTTACCTACAAACTCTGCAAGTAATAATCAACCCCAAGAGTGTCCACACAACACGGCACTGTCTCTGCAGGGACAGAACCAGCCCCGCACACAGCACATCCCTCAAGCTCCTAAAAAAATGGTTCTTGACCCTACTGACGGTCATTGACCTCACTGACAGACCCCACCGTTGGTCATTATAACGCAAAGGAATAGACAACAAATTATACGTATTACAAAAATACTAATCTTTTCAGCTCAGAGGTAAACTCGGTCTGTCACTTGGCTAAAACAGACTAAACCCGTCAAAGGAATGCACTACCTTTTAAACTGCATACCCTGAGCTCCTCCTCCTCTTCAATAAATTGAAAATAGCTACTAGATCCTCAAAAGACACAACAGGGCAAAGACAAAACTATCCAAGATGGGCTGCAGTGCTGGATATGAGCAAATTTCACAGTGTTAAAAGCCTAAGTTCAGTTAAAAGACTCTTTCCAATGTTGGTAATTTCAGATTTGGTTGGGAATACAAGGTGGGTGACAGGAACTTTCGATGCGCGGAGCAATATAAATTAGGGCACGTGAGAAGTATCCGAGCTGTGTAAATAGGAGAGTCCATAATTCAGTCAGGCGCGAACAATACAAAACAAATAATCACCACACCTTTATCCAGAAAGATAAGTCGGTCTGAGATAATCCACTGAACAAACAAGCTCACGCAGCTCGTGCCTTCAGTAAGGATAAGGCACTGTCCGGTGGACCAGCAATCTGAATTCCTCCGGAAAAGATGCTGTGCTTTAAACTGCGCGTCTTCAAACGCCGACCTCCCCATTGCGTGTTAATTCTGTTGCATTCTTAAGGTGGGAAATTCAAAGATAAAAATTCAGTAAAACTTCGCTTTAGGATGTTTTGGGGAAAAAAAAAACAATAAATAAAATTTAGTCTCACTTTCCACAAACATTCAAACCAAACCCAAAGCCGGTATTCATTTCTCTTTGCTCTTCTTGAAGGCAGCATTTTAGCAACACAAACCAACCCCGTAACTTACTAAATACAGTAAAACTGATACCAAACTTTATGCTCGGTTTGCCAACATCAGCGAGGAGGAGTAAACACACTCCAACACGTTTCTTAGCGTTGCGCAAACCCCGCCAAAGGTGTGCACGCCAATGCAAATTGGTTAAGCAGAAGCGAGAAGCCACAGCAAATCTCAACTTTGAATTTCCTGCCTTTTGTAACACCCTTTTTCCTTTTCTTGCTGAAATATCTACTTCGTAAGGCATCACGTTGCCACGCTTCTAGACCAGTATGTCAACTTTTGATATGTTTGTCCCAGATAACGAGGAGAATCCGGTGACATCGCGTCACGTTACGACAGACTGTGAAGTGGGTTAAATAGTTTAAATCTTCTCCCACAGAAAGGAAGTTCGTAAATCTTGGAAGGAAAAAATACAAGGTGCATCGTTGCTACAAACTAAATAATAGAAAAAAACCGTCCCAGATTTTAGAATTCTGAATAGCAGCCTAATACTGTAAATTTATTGAGAAGAAAAATCATTTTGCAAAACTGGAATACAAGTGATTTACCAAGATATTTTTTTTTTTTTTAGCATTTAAAAATCATTTAATAACAGGCCTGACCGTAAAATAGTGGCACAACAGAAATGTAGGTTGCAAATGTGACGTGGAATGCATAGAACCTCTAGGGCGGACCAGCCACAGTAAATACAACAGTCATCATCATGAGTGTAAATTCACTTTCAGAACTGGCTTTCTCTTCTAGAAGGTAAGAGGGTGTATATAAATATTAGAGAGAAAACATTTTAAAAAACCATTGGTTTATTTTTCAGAAATGCTGGAAGGGGTTTCAGCTCAGTCAAAAATGAGTAGGTTGGTTGGGCCAAAATTGCCCTTTCTGGTTCCTAAAGTTTCCTATGCTTGTTATGAAAAAAAAAACCAAACCCAACATTAATGATTAGGTGGTAGAAAACGGTGAAAAACATCAACTGAAGGAGCTAATTCTCAACAGACAGAGGACATGGTGTTTCAAAACACAGTGCTTAACAGCATTAACCTTGAGGAAGTAATGCTAAGAAGAATTTCCACCATTTTTGCTATCTTGAGAGAAAAGAATGTAATCCCATTAGCCACAAACCCCCAGTTCATTACCAAGCAGAACGGTTAAGTCCGACATCTGCCTACGAGGATCTCTGGATGTATCGTCTGGTGGGATTGAATTTAAAAAGCAGCACAGAAGAGGAGGGATTTTAAAGGAAAAAGAGGACTTACAGTACATTGCCTTGGGCCTCTGTCTTCACTGAAGGTGGCAACAAGATCCTAGATTGCATAATGCTGCTATGTTTAGCTTTAGTTGAAGAGAAATACAAACCTGAAAAAATAACAGCTACTCACTGGTTAAAACAGATCCGTTTGGCGTTCCAGCCCACCATCCCTGCACTAACGTGTCGTTTCCCCCTCGTTGCCTCCCAGGATTATGAAACAGTGACATGCCTACGAATTCAAAGTTTCCTATCCTACAACTGTAAAACTTCGATTTGCCAAAAGTATGACTACGACCCCTAGAAATCATCCCATAATTTTATGCACATTACGTTTATGGGATAGAACTTCACATGGTACACACAGTGCTATCAGCATTTTCTTAACAATGCAACTGAAACACCATTGTCTTATTCAAACTCCTCTTCTCACTCTTACAACCAACCAGTCAGAACCACCACATTTATGAGCTCACTTGATTCCCCCCCTCTCCTAACAACTCCAGGAATTCCAAAAAAGCAATCTGAAGAGCAGCATTCGATATGATCCCCAACTTAAATCATACCATGAAAAGCCATTAAACCCGGCTCTCCTCCAGAAAAAGATGCTTGGCTGACTCGAGATACTTGATTTTCCCAAAACTAGCGGGTCCCTACGTGTTAAGGGGCTCCCTTTCCAACCCATCTCATACCTCACTCCAACTCAACTAAAGCAAACCCGTGGAGCAGGAACACAGTATCCCAACGGCCTTGTCCAAAAAGCTTAAGAGAAACGTAAGGTTTTAAAATTTAAAAAAAAAAAAAGAAAAAAAAAAAGAAAAAAAAATAGCCCTACTAAAATAAATTACGTAAAGTTCTGAAATCAACATCACTTTTGAGGCAACCTTTCCAGAGACCTCTTGGGTTCCTTTCTTCTCTGAAGCACCTTTTAAGTTGTATGGTTGTAAGAATAACTTTAACTATAGAAGCTATATGCATCTTTTAAGAATCACATTTTGATGATTATAAAAATTTATCTATTATACAACATAGGTCCAGCTACACTGAAAAAATTACACCGCTTATTGAAATACATTTCATTTTAGAAACAGACTACTAAATAGGTCTATACAAAAAACTCTAAAATAATTTCTGTAGTAAAATAAAGAGTGTGTTAGGAGAGCTACACAAACAAGAAATTTTTTTGTCTTTCTTTATAATGCTCAAATATACTGTGATACGTGGCTGGCTCACTCCATAGCCGGCACCAAAAAGCTGAAAAGAATCCATTACGATACACAGTGATACAATTAATGCTCTGTATTAATCTCACAGCCTTTCCGATTAGTACAAAGAAAACCAGGCCTATCTCCTCTTTGAGGAGAAGTCCAGGATATAAAAGCAAGCATACCTCATCAGCTGATATGAAATTATAAAATTCCACAAGTCTCAGTATCTGAAATTTATAAAAGTCACCAGTAAAACGCAAGCAAATTGGGTTTAAGTCCTGTTGGTTCCCAGGTTCAAATGAGCACTGCTGATCCAAAAACAGGATTTCCTTGTTTGTTAACTGAATCAAGGGAAAAAAAATTACAACAATCTGCTGGGGCGAAGAGAAAGACAAAGATCCTCACCAACTAACCCTCCGTACTTCCACGAGGGCATGTTTCCATGTGCATAAAAGGGGAAAATAGCTGGCAGGAAGCAAAGATGTTAGTGGTGCTGTGCTGAACTGTTTTTTTCTGCCAGGTGTCGCAGAAAGTTGTCCTCACTCTGGCCTCTGTGATTTAAAGGCTCGCTCTTAAAAAGAGCTGGAGGAGGGGGTAAATGGGGAACCGGGGGGATGGGGAGATGGTGCGGATGGTGAGGATGAGGGTGTAGGTGAAGGTGTGAATACGGGTGGGGAATGGGGCGCGGAGGAAGCGTGCTCACGGGGTTCAGGTTGATAGGTGGAGTTGGGGTGGTGGGTGTGTTCACTACAGCAGGGACCGTGGTGGCAGGAGAAGTCGTGGAGAGTGGGATCTGGACAGCAGTTGACACGTTGGCGGGGCTGGTAACGCGGAAGCACTTCTCCTTGTGTGCCTTGAGCATGTTGGAGAAGCGAAATCGCTGGCCACACACGTCACATGGGTAGGGCTTCTCCCCTGTGTGAGTTCTGCGATGCCTCTTCATGTTTGGGCGGCTGGTGAAGCTTTTCCCGCAGATTTCACAGATAAAGGGCTTCTCTCCTGCCCAACACAGATATGGCAATCAGTCAGACACAGAACATCTGCTAATACTCACTCCAGCATATTTATGCAAACAAACTGCATCCTACCCAAGCTACTGTGACTGCTACCTTCAGCAAACAGACACAGCTGCTCCACAGAAGTCCTCAGTCTCTAAGAAATCCTCTCTCACCTCTGGATTTGGATGCACGAGACAATCTTTTATAAAGCTTTGGTAAGGGGCTCCTTCAGACCAAATTAGCTTCAGACAATCGTCCCTGTCCATAGCAGGGGGGTTGGAACTCAATGATCTTCAAGGTCCCTTCCAACCCTAATGGTTCTATGATTCTACTCTATGAAATTAACAAGGAAGTAAGCCTAACCTCTCATTTTCCCTCACAGTGAATCACAGGACTACAGATAATTAGATTTAACAGTACGGTAATGTATTAACCTTTCCTGTCTGATTTCCTAGACTGGATAACAGTTTTGATCCCAAATTCCAAGGAAGGGGAATACAGCTAGAAGTATATGAAAGTTTTTGTCCTGGAGGTACTTGTTCGATAGCACCTGGAGGTACTTTTCTTCGCTAAGTTCTTACCAGTGTGTGTTTTCATGTGCTCATCAAAGTACTGTTTCATGTTGAAGTCTTTGCCACACCACTGGCACATGAACTGTTTGTGCCCGATGTGGATGCTCATGTGGGACCGCAGCTGGTACTTGTACTGAAACCTCTCATCACAGTTCTGCAAGAGAAAAAACAGCAACCCATCACATTCAGGCATGGCACATCAAGAAGCAAGTCCTGGGACAGCGCTCAAATGTACTATGGGAAGGAGTAAAGAGTACCTGAGATAGCACACACACACACTGACCCTCACAGAGATGCAGAATTTAAATTAGTTAGCAAGTGTAGAATTTGGTCTGCACTAAAAGATCTGCTGGCACAGGAGCCTTGGCAAGGAGCGTGGAACAGTCACAACCTTTAGCTGACAGAGCCGTTGGCAAAAGCCCGGCAGAGACACGGTTACGCCAACAGAAAAGTGCTTCTGTTGGCTGAAGGTATCATTGGGAGGGTTTGCAGCTTTGCCAGCGATCTCTGCTGGACTACAGCGAGTCTCCACTAGAGGACTCTGCTCACACGGCAAAACCCACGGCAGCTCTGTACCACAAGCTTGGTTTTCAGCAAGCCAGTCTGTTTTCCACCTATTATTTATTGGCATAAGGTAATTCCTTTCCCTAGGAGTTCTATCCCCAAAACTGCTCTGGCTGTACCACTGTCATGACTATTACGTGTCCGGATGGAGTTGTGCCCCATTCTGTGGACGGGGTGAGCCACCAGCCCTGGACCCAGAGCTCTGCACCCTCTCTGCCTCTACCATGTGATACCCACCAGCATCCCCATCAGATGACGAGACATTACCCGGTCATATGTCTGGGGCAGATAAGTCTGACCCATACGGTCTCCTTCCCTAGGGCAGGCACGAAATTGCAATCACAAACACACGTGAACACATCAGTGAGATGCCCAACCCCATCCCAACACACGCTTGGTTTAAGAAACACAAATTCAGAGCACTGCCTTAGATCTCAGTGGGGACAAGTTTTCCCCACAAGTGAAAATCAAGCAGTAATTTGTTCATTTTCACTCTCGCCACTTCTATCTGTTTCGAGTTTCGAGGCAGGACAGGGAGAACTGACGTAATTTGCATCAGGCTTTGCTATGAACGCCGAGGGAAACTAGGATTCAAATCCTGCTGTAGCGTGTATTCAGAGAAAGAACTGACAGCCAGCAGCAAAAGCAAACAAATCCATCTCAATTTGAACCCCTGCTTGATGCACTCCTGCTGTGCTCTCACATAGAGAAGAATTTCCCCCCAAATCTTTATGAAACTGCACCTCATTTCCAAGTCAGTCAATTCAGTTTCCACCTACATTCCCCAACTGCCAGGGTGATTGATTTTATACTTTATGCTCCCGTATCTAACCATATTACCAGCTGCTGTCTCACCTCGCATCGGAAAGGTTTCTCTCCAGAATGCTGTAGGGAATGTACTTTGAGAGACATACTGCGCTTGAATGATTTTCCACAGGTTTCGCATGTAAATGGCATGTCCTTTGTGTGTGC
Source organism: Limnodromus scolopaceus (assembly GCA_028565335.1). NCBI lineage: Eukaryota > Metazoa > Chordata > Aves > Charadriiformes > Scolopacidae > Limnodromus > Limnodromus scolopaceus. Next base: position 6,345,929 of record JAOXNO010000012.1, read on the forward strand.
TGCAACACAACAGTACATTAGAGGGGGTCATTCAAATGCAAACAGTTCTTTAACCAATTTTTTCCTCCAATTCTGAGCAGGAAAATTATTACCACTGAACAGCTTTTAAGTATATACACATATGTGCAGAGACATGTATTTTGCTTACTGCCCAATACTACAGACTTGGACTTTTTGCTAAGGGTAAAGCTCAGACAACTGAATTTGCCTTACTATTTTTCTCTTCAAAATGCTAAGTTAGGTGAGAGTGTTGATCTGCTGGAGGGTAGAAAGGCTTTGCAGAGGGACCTGGACAGGCTGGACGGATGGGCCGAGGCCAATGGGATGAGGTTCAACAAGGCCAAGTGCCGGGTCCTGCCCTTGGGTCACACCAACCCCCTGCAGCGCTACAGGCTGGGGGCAGAGTGGCTGGAGCTGCCCAGCAGAAAAGGACCTGGGGGTGTTGGTCGACTGTCGGCTGAACGTGAGCCAGCAGTGTGCCCAGGTGGCCAAGAAGGCCACCAGCATCCTGGCCTGTGTCAGGAACAGCGTGGGGAGTAGGACTCAGAAGGTCACCGTCCACCTGTACTGGGCACTGGTGAGGCCCCACCTCGAATACTGTGTCCAGTTTTGGGCCCCTCACCACAAAAAAGACATTGAGGGGCTGGAGCGGGTCCAGAGAAGGGCCATGGAGCTGGTGAGGGGTCTGGAGAGTAAGTTTTATGAGGAGAGGCTGAGGGAGCTGGGGGTGTTCAGTCTGAAGAAGAGGAGGCTGAGGGAAGACCTTATCGCGCTCTGTAACTACCTGAAAGGAAGCTGTAGCCGGGGGGGGTGGTCTCTTCTCCCAAGGAACAGACGATGGGACAAGAGGAAACGGCCTCAAGTTGCCCCAGGGGAGGTTCAGATTTTTACATTTACATTTTTACAAGGAAAGGGTTATTAAGCCTTAGAATGGGCTGCCCAGGGAAGTGGTCGAGGCACCATCCCTGGAGGTATTTAGAAGATGGGTTGACATGGTGCTTAGAGACATGGTTTAGTGATGGGTTTTATCAGTTAGCTGACAGTTGGACTAGATGATCTGAAAGGTCCCTTCCAACCTAGACAATTCTATGATTCTATTTAAGAACCACAAAGACGCGTTATGAGGCAGAACCAACAGAAGCGCCGATCAATAACTCACCAACCATATGTTTCCGCACGTGGGCCATGGTGTAGAACTTTTTTTCACAAATCTCACAAGAGAATTTCTTTTCTGCATATCCGTGGACAATCTTGATATGTTCATGGAGGGACCAGAGCTTCTTGAACGATTTATTACAGGAAACGCACTGAATGAATGGGATAAATAGAAGGAAGTTTAAATTAGAAAGATTCAGTGATTCAAGTTTGTGGTGTTAAGCCACATATCCTCCTCTTGCATGACAAAAAGAAGCCCAAAATAAGTCAAAATGCCGTATATTGTCTCAGCCTGCACTTCAGCTTACATTTACTGTTTCACAGATGAAACAATTACACTAAGAAAAGCCAGATCAAGCAGGATTAGAGAGGATGTTAACGCACTGCATTTTGGTGCCACCCAAAGAACAGCACAGCCACTGCACCAGTAGATTTCCAAACCACAACAGCATTTCTAACTGGTTGCAGCCCTCAAGGAGCTAACACAGAGAAGACAATTCACAGGCTCTGATGCTGCTGGTGCAGGAAGAATCCAAACCCCCGGTGCGGGAAGATGCCAACAGAGGTGGTGGAGGCCAACACCACCAAGTTGCCTTCAACCCATCTGCACATCCAGCCCTGGCTTTCCAGGAGCACTGTGACCCCCTCAAACTCCAGGTCTGACAGCCCAAGGACAAGTCAAAACGCTCTCATCCTTTTAGGTGGACACAGAAGACGGCTTCCATCTTGCAGCTCTTGACCATGTGGAGAGTCTGGGTCACAGCTCATACAGCAAAGCAAGTTGTCACCCCCGTCTTTTGTCTTCTGACTCTTCATTCATACAGATCAGTAGCACTGTAGGTCTAAACCGACTGTATGCAAACAGTGTTTTACTCTCTTCCCACAACTACTGTGAAACGTCCAGAAAGTCAGCGATGAGCTGGATCCACAGGCTCTCACACGTCTCTTTTCCCCCAATAGTTAGTTCTTGCTAAAGACTTGATAAAAAAAAATCCTTGTACAATTTTGAAGACTCTTAGTGCAATTTGACAGCACACACAGATGTGAGGAAACCAAGTCATCTTCATCTCTGAAGTGAAGAGGAAGGAATTGCGGCTCGTTGGTTTTTTGTTAGCTGTTGGGGTTTTTGGTGCATCTCCATTTTTCTGCCTGTCAATTCTGCCAATCCTTCCCTCACAGTCAGAAGGGCTGTACGCTCCTCACCGCAGAACTAGCAAACGCTACACCTTCTGTCAATTTAAATTGTTTCTTCTCTGTACAGGCACGTTACGCCGCTTCCACAGCGCCTGAACCTCTGCAGCCTTGGGAACTGGTACACGCTCACCACGCTGACTCCACGGAGGGCCTCTGCCTCTAAAATTACCTACTTGGAGGCACGTCAGGAACAAGCTGTGGTCTTTGGGGTGAAAAAAACAACCTAGAGAATAAAGCAATGCTAAGAAATGATCAAAATTGCTTTGATTTAGGGTTAAGCAAGCCCTTGAAGCAGTCAGTCTACAATTTAATTGATGATCGGCAGCAAGTAATTTAAATCACTGAGAGCTAGCACAGAGAGTCTGAGGTGACAACAGAAATTCTGTGAAAGTGCTAATTTTGAAAGGATGAAAACCAGAAATTACCTGGAAAAAAAAAAATATATATATTCCATCACTTAGATGAAAAATATAGAGAGGAGCCAGCCGTGTTTATCAGCTCAATTACCACTTACATAATGAAACCATATTTTTTTTCCTAGACAAAGCTCCATATCCCTCTTGACATATTAAACCCTATATTAATGTAAAACTTTCGGATCTCCTCACTCCTTTTGCCAAGTGTAATAAAAACAAATTAGCAGGCAGCTGTGAAACACATTCCAAATGTCAGGACAGGCAAAAATTATTGTTGAATATATGTTTATACTGAGAACTTGAAGAGGACTAGCAGTGCTGCTGGCACTAGAAATATCTGGGAAAGTTTCTGGACCTGATTCTTTTGGTACTGGATATAAGACACCATTTCTACAATTTCTTCTCTTCCTATCGTTTTTGGACACAGGAACGTAACCCCTCAGAAGTAAACGGGTGCACGGATTACAGGAAGCTTCTCCATTCTATATCACACACAAACCATTCATGAATTCCTATTTAAAGTCCAAAGATTTTACGCTGTGAATGAGCCACCTGGATGATAGGGCATTCCTTAAATTTACATTTAAATGTTCTCTGCCACACTAAACTGGTGAAGTATTTATTTCAAAAGCTGCAACATTTATGCATTTTACTAACTATGCTCAAGGCTCATTATCTTATATTATACTCCTTCCTTCAGTCTTCCTCCTATGAGCTGAAACATAAGGAAAAATAGCATAGCGTTATATAGAGCTGCATTTGAGTCTTACAGCAAAGAGAAATTGCAATAAACATTTCAACTGTCTCCCACACAGCGGGAATTGAATACCAGTTCAGTTTAGCATTTAAGCAAACAAACAAAGAAAAAAATAAATCTTAAATCTTTCTGGTTTAACTCACTGGGCAAGGCAAAAATCTCGTTGCCCTACAAACTCTCAGCATTTCGGCCCGGCAGAAGTTGAACTCCAGCTGCTTCATGCTGGCAGGGGGATTATTTCAGAAGTAGGTGGCAACGCTGTGCCGGGTTTAACAAGGCAAAAAAAGCACGTTTGAATCGCCAGATAAAACAACAGTGCCCCCAGTTACATGAGAACACAGATGCCTATGAGCAAAGTACAAACCACAGATGAATCAAGAACTCTGAAACTCTTTCCACAACTTAAAACTTTAAAATGGTTTTATTACAACACAGGCTTCCATTGTTGTATAAAATTAAAAGCTGCAAATCTTCTGGTGAGAAAGACCAGAGATTGTTACATTATCAGTGAGATTTACTGAGCTGCTTTTTGCACTGGGAAAAGGGCAGGCTCATGAACAGATTTACTTGAATTCATACACCTCCATGTGCATCCATGAACACTACTGCAAATTACTTGTACGTAATTATCTCGGTAGGATTTAAAAAAAAGGTTACATTTTAACACAAGTTCAAATCCTGACTTCACTACTTTCTTTCTCACCTGCTTGCCTCTCCGCTGCGTTTTACAAATTTCTGATTCCAATACCAAAGTGCCATCATTCCCGTCTCCCTTGAAACCTTACCTGGACACACTCTGTGACTGAGTTTCAGGACACTGAGACACTTTGAACTTTAAAGCTAGCGAAAGCTGCAGGTGCTCAGCACCTGAGGAGGGAAGGTTTATCCTGTCAAATGTGCTTGTTTTCAGGCCAGTTACTCTTGAGTCTGACATTTGTTAAAGTAGCTTTGCGTTCTCCCCAGCTCGAGGTTAAATACTAGAGTAACTCTGCTAAAGCAGCCGTCAGTTGGACACTCTGTTCCCTGCAATTTACTTCTTTTGGAAGACACCAAAGTGTTGATACGTAGAGACAAGGTCTGGGTCAGGACCTGGTCTGCGCAAAAGATTTCCCCCTCTGAAGTGTCCACTAGCCGTATCCAGGGCACGACAGAAGGTATGGAAATCTGGCAAGCAGGTGAGCAAACCTACCTGGATATTTTTTTCACAGTCTGTTTGCTGGTGAAGGGACAGCTCACTTTCTAGAACAAATTTCTTCCCACATTTGTCGCAGATCTGCATGCGCCTGTGAGTGACGTTCATGTGCTTCTCCAGGTACCAGCGTGTGTTAAACACCCTGGGGCACTTCTCACAGGTTAAAGTCTCCTTCTCTTCACACTTTGATTTCTGCACAGGTGCCTTGGGCTCCTTTGCAGCTTTCTTCTTACGCTTGGGGGGCTCCACACTCTTTCTACGACCCCTTGTAGTTCTGGGTGATGGGGAAGTTGTGGCTGCTGCAGCAGATGCAGCTCTCCTTGTTCTCCTTTGTGCAACACTAACTTTTTCCACTCTTTTCTCCTTTTTCTTCTGCCTCTCATTTTCCTCATAATCATTACTGTCTTCAGTGGCCTCTTCCCCACTGTCACCCTCCTCTTCCTCACTGCTGGTCTTAAGAACAGCAGTCTCTTTGGACTGGGAGGGGACACCCTTCTCCCCTTTTGATACATTTAATGTTTGGTTGTTAAGGTTTACCTCTACTATAATCTGCTCCCTTTTGTAAGTCACTTCATCTTCCTCCTCTTCTTCCTCCTCAGAGTCGTCAGAGTTTTCTCTATCTTCTTTCACAGCCCGGACCTCTCCTACCGATCTGTTCTCCCTGAAATATGGCTGCTCCTCTCTTTCATGGAGATGTGGTTTACTCATTTTACTGTCCACCAACACGGAGTAAGGACTTCCTGACTCTCTCTTGTACACTTTGGTGGACAGATCAAGTTCCTGGCTGGCACCATGATAGAACGTGGGTGGCACTTGACCACGGCGACTGTCCTCTTGCGCCATCCCTGCTACATGCGCGGCACAGTTTTCAACCAACTGTTGGCAAGAATTGGCCGTTTGACTCATTTGGGGGGCCCTGATTCATTGAGCACCTTTAATCCCAGAAAACCAAGTAAGCAGCTTTAAAATCGGGATGGACTCTCAAGACGGACGCCTGTTCCATCTACACCGAATGAACAAAATACAATTCTCTGCTGGTGTTTAGCACTGACGTGTAGGTCACAGAATTCTGGTATTATGGCAAGAGCGGAGCAGTAGGAATTATTCTTCTGGAGAAAGTTGCCAACGAACCGTTGAACATTTTATCTATAAAAGACAATAGAGAAAACAAAGTCAATTAAAAAAAAAAACACAAACAAAAACCACACCAACATCATCAGCAAATTCTTTTGAGTTTGTACAACTGGGGTAAAGCACAGGGTATATTATCTGGGAGCTGTATCTGCTGGGGGTGGACTGTCCTATAGCACTGTCTCAAGGAAAACTGGCAGTTAGGTACAAATACGTGCACCTTTTGTTGGGTATTAGACTCCTGAGACCTGGAAATCGAGGCAAGGAATATTCTCAACCCACCAAAGATCACCATCGCCTGCCCCAGCGCTGGACGAAGCTGCTGATCTGCGTCTCTCCTGGACTCCCAGGAGCACTGATGGCCCCAAAATTCTGCTCTACTCCCATACACCTCTCCATCAAACAAGGTGCATACCTACACAGAAATACCTTTTTTCCTTCTGTATCTCCCAAAGGGAGCCCATCCTTACCCAGAAAAAGGACATATTATACCGAACAACATTCCATTAACGTAGATATGCATGAAGAATTTCAATGGGGACATTTTCAACTCGCAGCATTAAATCAGATTAAGAACACTGTGTCCCCTGCTTGTTCCCACCTCAGAGATCACTCATACAGCCCCTTGATTTAAGGCACTTATTCTTTTGTCTCGTTCTCCCTTCCCCCAGCTACTTCTTCCTCAATACAGTAGCCAAACAATATTACATTCGCCCATCTAAATTTCACTTGCAGTTATCCAAGTTGGAATTTGACCAGGACACTGTTACTTCCTCTTGCAAAAAATGCCACGTGATCCCTAATGAATACGAGTAATCACGCTCTCGCATCTATTCTTCACCAGGACAATTACAGTTCGGCAGCAGAGTATTGCAACATCAAGCCAAGATTTTTGGCTGCGCAGAATCGAATCAGAAATACGCTGGAACTCCTGACCAAACAGCATACTCGGAGCTAAACCTGTGACTAGAGGGTGCAGAAGAGGAGAATTAAGGACAGAGCCAAAGAGACATCCCACGACTAGAGGACGGAGAAGGGCCCTCAAAGGAAACGGATGGATTGAGCGGCTAAACATGAAGAAAAGCAGAGCCCCACTATTGGAATCGGAAAAGTTCCTTGAGGCTATAAGCTTGGGCCAAGTCCAGCAGACAGGTATAAAACACTTGGATTTCGCAGAATCATATGGCCATTTTTATTAGGAGTACTCTTGGAGCAACAATAAAAAACCAACCAACCTAAAGACGTATTACAGACATGGATTTTAATGATAATTTCCTTCCACATCGTACCGAGTTAAAATACTCTTCGTACTACAAATGCAGTAACTGCCATCCAAACCAGTTTAAATACAAGTAATATATTACAGTTTCTATTTTACTTTTCCATCAGAAATTTCTATCTTTGAAGTGAATTTAATTGAACAGGAGATGAACCTACCGATGGTCTGAATAATTAAGAAGACTGACCTGTGCGCTACAATCCTTGTGAAGTGACACGCTGGGGAAAGCGATGGCCCCATAACCTGTTGTCCCATTACCAGCTTAAAGTTAATTAAAAGAGATTGTTGATCAGTTCTCCGGTATTTCCCAATGCCCTCAAAAAGTGCCCTGAAGATGCCCGATGGAGTGACCTGCAGACCAGCAGTCTCGGGTCCCAGCTTCCCAGCTCCAGAGGCAGGAAGACCAGCGCCAAGATCCAGCTGGGCTGGGAAATACGCGGAGATGGGCTGTTAACATTGGCTTGTGATCACAGGTAATATTCAGCTGGAAAAGCTGGTAAATAATAAAATAAACCGGTTGTGATTGCAAGCCAAAATTAACAACCCTATACCCAGGAAGGCCCTTAGAAAGCAGCGAGCATGATGAAATCCAACGTTTAGCTTTTCCTTCAACAAAATTTAATGAATTATTCAGAAGCTCAGAAAATCACTATGTCATGTAGAAAATGATGCCCGATTATTTCCTCGGCATATGAAGCTACTCTCAAGTCGCACGAGTAAATCTATCAGAATGCTGCTGCTAGATAGCTAGAAAAAAGCAAAAAAAACCCCAAAACTTGTCATGAAAAGGAAGCTTTACCTCCACGCCTCCCCTTCCCCCCGCTATTTACTGAATGTCAAAATATTCTCTTCCCATAACCTGCCTTCATTTCACCTCTGCTCGTTTAAGGTATATTCTGTATAATAAACCACTTTGTTTGAACACAGTACCACTTCAAATAAAAAATAATAATAATAAAAAAAACACAACAAAACAACAAAGGGGCTTCTTCTGAGTTATCAAAGCTATTTGGTCTCAAAACCACTTCACTCTGCAGACTCGGTAACCTACTTTCACTTTGAATACACCGCCCGCTACCCTCAAGGGACCCGCAACTTTCGAATAACATTATTTAACAGTCAAACAGCCCTCCTTATACGTTTAATATCATCAACACACCACTAGACCACTGACGGTTCGGAGAGACACTAGTTTAGGCACTGCCCAAAATATTTAAATAGAAGATTATTATTTTTTTTCTTGAAGTTTCTAATCCCAAAGGTAAGAAAGCGGCGGTTTTGGGTGATTTTATTTTTGCCTTCTTTTTTTTTAACAAAAAAAGGTGAATCCACTTTTGTGAAAGCTGTCAAACAGCTTGGGTTCACCAGAATGAATTTCAGCCATACCTAGAGAGGGGAGCAATACAGGTTTTGATTACGATGTAAAAAGGATGCAGAGCCTCAAAAATTGAGACTTCTCAAAGCAATTTTTGAAGCAGCTTATCCAGACATAAACCTGAGGACTAACTGTATTAGGAGCGCAGAATGAACACGAGGTGCACCCACCACTCAGTAATCAAAGATCATCCAAAAAAGGTTTGCAAGTCTACGAATATCCAAGGTTCAAACCCAGAAAAAAAACGTACAAACAACTTGCAGACAAACTGTGTAGGTGGAGGAAGCATGTGTATGTGGGAGCAACACTTCATACAATGCTTTCGCTACTGCTAAAGAAAAACCACATTTCTTCACATCATCTGTACTAAAAATAGAACAATTTCTAGCAGAGAGCGCTAGCGCAATTACCTGCCCCAACTCGAGCTCAACAGATGCCTCGAAATCGGCACGGCCCCAGCGCAACACACGCAGAGGTTAATGACTTTAAATTACGTGTCCTTAGTTTGCCCTCGGAGAAGGACCAGCCTGACAGTCTGGCTATCTCATATTTTCGTCTAACCTGTGCCAAGGACGTAGGATCTGACTTCTGGCAAGCGGCCACCAGCAGCAGAGCCTGATGTAAAGAGAGGAGAAAAAAAAAAAAAAAAAAAAAAAGGGCAACAAAAAAAAACCAACAAACCACACTGCTGCTTCCAGCTTTTGTAATAAGTGAAGTGGTTTGCACAGTCATTTCTGCGTATCAAGGCTCCCTGCGAGCGGCTGACCCTGCCTGGCCCACAGCTGGTTGCCAGCTCCACAGATGGACACACTTCCCCGCTCATTCTTTCTGCTCCCGTGTTTCTGGTGGTTCCCATTAAATTAAAAAAATCAAAAAAAAAAAGGACACGAGAGGCACTTCGGGGCACTACACAACCAGCGATGATCCCGCCACTCCTCATCAATGTGTTTGGGTTTTTTTCCCCTTTTATTTATTTTTAACCAGTTTAATTGCCGCCCACTGAAAGTTATCAATATTAGCTCTGAGAATTGACAGACGCTGGTCTAATTCGCTTTGCTGGAGGTTGGCAAGTCCAGGGGTATTGCAAGCACAAGGGTGATTTGTCCACTGACACAAAGACGGCACTGTATCAATTTATTACTTAGTCAACATCTGGAATTTCCCCCACCCTTCCCAGATAGCCATAAGGACCAGAAAATGCCTTTTAAAAAAAACATACCCGTGCCTCAATTCACAAATCAGTGGCGTTTGCTTGTGTTTTACACACAGCAGAAGGAAAAAGAGGAAGACGGGTAAGGGCTTGGGGCTTTCCTGCAGCTCACCCACTTTTTGCATGAAAAGCCAATACTACAAAAAAGAGATTGCAATAGTCAATGTACAACATTAAAAATGCATGAACTTCTTAGCCATCCAGTATTTTCTCTCCTTGTTATAACACAGCCTTTTTCAAGACGGGCACAGAAGATAAATTTTTTGGTTTTACAACTCCCTTGTACTAGATTTCACTTCCAACTTGGTACAGTAAGAAGCGCTCACAACCTTAATACGACTCACGAGACACCAAGACAAAATTGTTTTTCCAAAAGTATACGGCACCAAACACGTGGGAGAACCTGTGGCACAGCGCCGAAACACCACACACCTTACACAAGCAACACAGGTAATTTGCACACTTCCTTTACAGCACAAGCCCTGTCACTTCACATGGGACAACCCCCCCCAAAACTTCTTCTTCCCCCCCTCTTCAGTTCAAGAGCAGCCACATCTCAGCAGCTTTTTAATGGATACAACCAAGGGGCGTTGCAGGGAATGAACAGGTTTTCCACTCTGCCATTTATGTATGTAAACCACTACACACAAACCCAAGCTCGATGAAAAAGCCTGAGCATCTTGAAATTTGAAGTTTTCTTTTCCATAAAACAAGACTTCTGTCAGACTAATAATAACTGTATTAAAGACAATGCCATTTTGCATATGCATTAACAATCTGGATCCTGAAGTCTTTTGGTTGGAAGCTACAGCTTCAACCTGGGGTGACCAGATTTGCACAGGGTTTACAGGTGATGGAACAACCACGTGCATAAATAAATAATGTTATTTAAGATCCCGTGCCAATTTCAAACTAGTTAAGTAGTTGTTGAAGAAACTACACTCAGAACAGGGCTAAGGCACTAAGAACTAATCAGTGTTACCCGTTAATCAACTTCCAGTTGTCAATTTAATCAGCAGACAGGACATAAATACAAGAAAATGAATCAGAAAAATATCATTTTCATTGCACAGATACACCTTAGTTTTAAGTATAGTGCCCAACTCAAAACTCTGCTGTATTTTTCCTAAAAATAACAAGGAACAGAGATGTAAGCATTAATGCTTTAGGTAATGTGAATTCTGAAAACCGCATTAGCAAGAAGTAACTAGAGAAAATACAGAGTGTTTGACTTAAACGGTCCAGTCACCTCCAGTTCAATACATTAGCAATATTTCAGAGCACATGGAAAGAAAAAAAAAAAAAAAAAGAAGTTTTAATATCCTTGCACAGTTTGAAGAACAGGTGCATGAAACAGAATAGTGCACGGGCACAGCGATTCCCCGTTAGTGGGAAAACACATCTGGTACAAGTTACATCATGTCAGCGGATAGCAATCAGGGCCATAACACAAGAGGGAATTATTTATATCATGGTACAATCACTCCTTTCTTGTGCATCTCAGCTGCTTTATATGCAAAAGCACTGAAAATATGTTCTTAAGTGCGAAAGTTTTATCTCAAGACAGAGCCACAGTCAGCACATCCTCAGAGGTTTTGCATTTCTATGGGTAAGCACTCAAGCCTGCCTTTGCCCATGTAAATGCAAAATAAAAAGAGTGAGTGCTACTAACGATCCATCCCGTCATCTGCCAGCTTGTAACACCCACCTCAGAGATGGTATCTGGAATAGGTTCGCCCTTCCAAGAGCTACAAAGGCAAGGAAGGAAGGATAATCCTATGGAGTGTATCAGAGGGACAATTCTCTGCAGCTGACACAGACTTTGGGAATATGGCGAAACACAGAATATTCAGAAATAACACAATTCCTGGGACTCTTCTGTGAAAACCAGAAAAATAAAAAAAAAATCGTAATTCTCTTCTTTTCAAGCTCTAAATTCACTTGAAAGAGACTTCCCCATCAACTCACATAAAAAGATCAGACATTAAATGGTGTGTGGCACTGTGGCTTGCGTTTTGGGGAAATTAAAAGCTATGCAACATATTTGGGCATCTCTGTCTCAAATGGATTAGTCTTGGTACAACTAAGCAAACCAACACGCACATCATAAAAAAACCCAACAACGCTGGCAGCAAGGGAGAGTATTGCAGGCAGCCTTGGCAGGGAAACAAAAGACTGGAGAGTGAATAAATACTGTCCAATTCTCCAAGTAAAGGTCCGGGCAGAAGGATATATGGCAGAGTGGGATATGGAAGCCTGAAGATGCTCTACAGCATCCAGACTGTCCCATCCTCCAGCTAGTTTGGTTTTTTTCCCCGACTATTCCTAAAATAATCTATGAGAGGTATCTTGCTAACTCAGCAGGCAACATATTTTCACTGTATGGAACCTGGCTATTCGCCTGTAAGTATTTAACAGTCTAATGGAAAATGAAGCAGACCATATTTCCAATTCCAGAAAAAGGCCTTATATAATATCCTGCAGCTAAAACATAAAAACTATGATTAAAAAAAAAAATCTTCAGGCTTTTTCCATTTCTTAAGATGAATTACTTGGCTGTATCTAGAAATCTGGTTTGAGGGACAAAGGCTTTCAAAACCAGTGATTTCCAGAACTGTGAAGCTGGAATTTTTTCAAGCATTATCTCCACAGAAAATAGTTTAAGAGGTTGCCATTTCAGAATTCAGCAGCATTATAATCCCTCGGCTTTGCAATAAGCTGAAGGGTTTCTATTGGCTATGAACTAGTTTTAGCTACGACAGCCATAAACCTCAACATTTTTCTTTTACTAGGCAAAACCACCTTGAAAGAAGTGCTAGTACACCACGATATACCCTCAAATTAACAGTCTAAGCCTTTCCTCCTATCTTAAATATATAAAACTTAAACACCTGTGACAGAATTAGGAACTTCCTTATAGTCAAATCCATTGTTGAGTCTCATCTGTATCTTTCAGTGCAAAAAATAGAAAGCAAGATTAAAACAAAACCAGGTAGTTGCCACTTAACAGTAGTCAATCACACGTATACACCCATCTTTCAGATTTATTACTTTTCTGTAATTGTTTGGTAACTTGGACACATAGATGAAGCAGAAAAGTTTGGCACGACGACATTAACAGATTATCCATTCCTTGAAATTCGTATACTCATCAAAATATGTGCCAGAAGTTCAAAACGACCCACTGCTACGAATCTGAAGGGCAATTGTTTCACCCATCAGCCTGTTCTTTGTTCCAAATCACTTCTTACTGCCTAGCTTTCCTCCTGTTCAGTGGCAAGATTCCTTTTTGCTTTAAAAAACTCTTGCTTTCATCATTATCTGCTCACATATCTTGAAGACTAGTAAAAACAGCACCAAGATTTTAAAGCATCCATCTCTATTCAGATGCCAGTGATGACACTTCTTATAAAACAACTTATTTTGAGACTGCAAATGATTGCATTAACAATATGGGCTACACACAAAGCCATAGGAAAACAAAAAGGAAATCTATCATCAAGATCCCTACTTCTGTTTCCCAAAGTTAGCATTCTTCTGCCCAGAAAGGAGGAGTGGAGAAAGAGGCGCTAGATGTGTATCCGTGTCTTTGAATATGTAAATAGAGATCAGTTGAGAGAGCTCAAAAAAGATGTAAATGGTCTGTTCACAAGGTGAACCTCCACCTGGACATTTATTCTGGAGGAAAGGTGTTTTCATCGTGTGTTTGGGTTCTTTTGCAAGAAATAATAAACTTTTATACCCAGAATAGACTTACCTCCTCTGCTAACAAAGCCTAAAGGAGACCTTTGCAGTATGTAGAATGAAGGTAAAAGTTCTGTATATACAGAAGGGTTTAGTGTAAGAAAATTTGCTTTTTCTTACTTCAGTTACTTCCTTACAGCTTTTCGCTGATCAGCCCGTACTACACATCACAGCTCCTAACGTGCTCCTGGATCATTTACACTGTAATAATGGAACGTTCAATATAATCTCATCTGCGCTGAGAGCGTGAAGTTAAACCCACTTTACAGAGTCTCTCAGTCACAGGTTAATGGAGTTTTTAAAAAACATCTTGATTCATTTTCAGTCTACCAGTTTATCTCAAAAAAACCTGCTAAATATCTTGGAACTTTGCTGAGAGTGGTATGTAGTGGAAAAAAAAATCAGCTTTCAATAGCAAAATCTTCTTTGGCTTCATGGAAGTGTGAATTTGATCTCTCTAAAATAAAGTTTGTTCTTCTCACATCATTGGAATGTGCTTACGGATAGGTTCAAAATCCTCTCCGTTTCTCATCTAGAGCTCTTTACACACGAGATAATTTTGACTTTGAAACCATCAAGAAGTTTGTAAAAACCTCCATAGCAACAAAAAAGCTGACAGCAGCTGCACAACTGTTCCCTGCACGGTGGCAGATGCACTGGGTAGGACTCACCCCGCTCTCCTACTGGTAAATGCTGTGCTGCTGGAGAATTAGCACAAGGAACTTTCCCTTCTTTTCCTCACCTGGGCTTCTCTCAGTACCTCCTCCTCTCAACCTACCCACAAAAACACACCTGCATTCGCCTGTAGAGTTTCAGTTTTACAACTTCGAGCAGGATTTTAACGACTGAATTGCCAAAGAGCGCTCGGATCAAGCCCAGCTCACCGTGAGGTTAATACAAAGACGGTAACGTGCGTTCACACAAGCACAAATCACCAGCAGAAGTTGTTGAAGAAATCTTGTGTTGACAAAGTCTACGTGTGCCAATACCAAAACGATACCATTGTGTGTGTTTCTTCTTGCACAATGTCACAACGCTCCTGTAAACCCTGAACATGCGGTGTGGTTATCTTCCACTACCAATTACCGTCTTGTTTTGAGCTACTGAATCTTCTGAACCATTACACACAGAGTTTGTTTTAGAGACACAACGTAAACTTTTGGAAAAACAGACCCTCTTGCTTTTATAATACTCACATAATTAAACAAAGCACGTTTAACAACACACGAATTTATCAGCTTCCAAGAAATGCTAACCGAGTAACAATACTTCAGCAGAACTCCTATTTGCACATATTTTACCTCTGGAAGTAGAAAAGTACCTTCAGCGCTCTCCCTGCAGGGTTAGACGCGGAGATAAAAAGCTGTTCAGTAAATCCAGGCATGATCAAAACAGACCCTGTGTCATGGCAGCAGCTCATCTCAACCTTCCCATCTTTTACAGGTGCAGTTCTCAAGCATAAATAGCCTTCCCACTCACACAGTGGGTTTTATTCCCAGTTCTTCCTCTTAATTCATTAATGCAGCCACGGACATCTTACCTCTGCTTTGTATTTAAATCTCCTTCTGGGCAAAGTGAGGACAATTATCAGCTAAGGCCAAAGTTACTTGTTCATTTTAATCTGATCTAAGTCTGTGTGGCTGCCAAAGGAGGCAGGACACTCTCCCTATTTATATGCCAACGCTGGCATTCTTATGGTTGCAAGGCGAGATGCCTTGGGAAATCAGTCTGCCTGGAAAATAACCATTCCTTGGGATAAACATCCAGCTGGACCACTTCTCTGAATCAGCTCACTGTGCAACTTCATGAATACTACCATCCATTATAAGATTTTGCTTCCTGAAACAATCAATTTGTTCTACAGGTGCAATCTGACTTTCACCACCCACAAAATAGCAAGGTAAGAAAATAAAAGCCCAATAACAAATTTCTGAAAAACATCTAAGGATTATGTTTAAGAACTGGGGCTGAAAAAATAATGTATTTTCAAGAACCTGTAGCAAACAGGAATTTTTCGCAAGTGAGTTCAGCCTTTGTGAAGCTCACGCTTTCATTTAAAAATAAATTTCTAATGATTATGAAAATATTCTTAGATGTGAGCTCTCTCTCCTTCCTGATATGTTATAATCTAAACCCACAGATTTATCTTTAAGAACGGTAGGATCAGAGTTAGAGGCTTCAAGTCAAATTCACATCTTGGCAAAGGTCTGAGTGAACTATCAAAGAAACCACCTCAGGACCTACTCGGTGACGCATGAATTCCAAATCGCAGCAATGAGATGCTGTCTATACAGCAGCCAGCGAGTTTCAGGGTGAGAGAGAGAACACTTGAAAAAAAACCCCAAAACTTTTCTTTTCCCCCTTGGCAAAAAGCAGTAACACTTATTTAGTTCCCTAAGCAAGGCAGGGAACAGCATCTCAGTAAGACTGGGGTGAGAAGGGAAGAAGAGTGTCCACTGACAGCAGGGATAATTAACTTTCGTCTTATTGTCTGAATTTGAAGTGCTTGGAGTGTGGGATAATAGAAGTTGGTTGTGCACAGGAGAGATTATGTTAAATGATTTTTATAGCACCGTAAGTGGGCTAGATAATTATCAAAGATAAGTAGAAGGTGGGATCCCTCATCAAGAAATCTGTAGGTTAGAGGAAAAGCGATGAAAATCTAAGAGAGTGAAAAGAGACTGGTTTAGGAAACAAGTTCAAAAAGGCATTAGAAAACAGCATAATAAAGAGTAAGGTCAGGGGACAGCAAACAGAAGAAAACACAAGAATTGGAATGACTCTAGAAAGGTCCAAGTGGAAGAAGAAAAGCACAACAAGGTATGCGTTAAAAGAGAACTGCCTGGCAAAAAGTTGCAATTAAATTCAGGACATAATTTTTTCTCAGACCTTTACACTGCAGTCAGCATGGCATTTCACTCTGACTAATAGATTTTGTCCTGCAGCTATTAAGTGTGAAATGAATGATTCAAGACATGCACTTTACAATAAAGCAAACTCGAGATTCTCAACAGCCATTTTTACTATTATGTGACATGGGCGATGAAGATTTATTAGGAAATGTTTCTGTCCCTCCTAAAGACTTCTAGAGGCACATCTGTACACCAAAACTTGTGTTTTCATAATGTCAAGCCTACTGTCACAGTGCATTAAACACCTATCTCAACATGAGTCCCTCATAAAGTGACATGCAGTTAAAACATGGGAAATCTAAGCACAGATCATGTCACTTGACAGGGAACCTGGAGAATCTACCACAGTGAGAAAGCATACAAAATACACGGAGGAACGGCAACGCATCCCACCCCATCATTTATGTGAGAAACACCTCAAATTTTCTAGCCTGAAAAAGAAAAGAAAACCAGGGAAAGTTACTGTAATTAAGGATGGAGCCCCCACCACTGCACCAAACAGAGCAATTTGTTAGAAGGGGCAGAACCAGAAAATCTACAGAAGTACAAGCAGGAAGGAGAGCTGCTTCTTTAAAACATATGTAGCAAAAAATATCTGCATCAATCAGAAAACATAAATACGCCTGTTCAGCAAATGTCCAAAAATATTACAGTGACACAGCCAGTTGACAGAACTTGCTACGCGTTGGGATACAGGACACTAACAACAACCAGGCTTTTCCTGGTTGAAATAATCTGCCTTCTACCATTAAAATTCACAGTTGTCACTGTACGTTAATTTGTCATCAGACAGCACTATTAAGACACATTCCATAATTCCCTTTTCATCACATAAGCACTAAAAAGGCTTAAATAAGCATGACCTGCGGAGTTCAGAACAGATTTTTACTGTCTTCCAGGAGACCAGTCAGCCATAGGAAAAGCGAAGTCCCAGTAAGCTTTCTGCACCTGCAAGACTCAGTTATGCTCCAACTCAAATATTTGCCACTTTTTGTGTACGACATTCCCATAAAAGAAGGTATGTGGCTCAATGGATGCTTGTCTGTAAATTTAACTATAAAACTTTCTGCTTGTAAAGAAAAAAACCAAACAAGAAAGGCTCTACTACCTTACCCTACCAGGCCATCTGTCTTCACAGAGGTACCACAAATATTCCTCCAAAATTCCAGCTGAAAAACTTTCTGTCCACTTGTATTTAGCACCTGGGACAGAATGAAATTGGCTTAGCAGGTTTTGACTCAAACGTTCATACGGATCCTAATTCCAATAACTTATCTTCAAGCAGGCCCACTCTCTATTAGACGTGCGTTTCATATTACATTCCTAAAAATCACTTTTCCACGGAAAGAATCAAGTTTCCAAACTTAAAAACACACAAACGGGAGCGCAACACAGCATAAAGCGCAGGTAATTGCTTAGCATAGCTAAATGTTTCTCTTTAGTGAAAACTACTAGTCTGAAACCTCCTCGGGGAAGGGTGTCTGAAAGTGTCAAGGAAACTAATGCAAGCTGCCTGTGTTAATGAGTTTAAGCTGCTGGCACCGGAGCTACCGCGGAGTTTCACTCCCCATGCAATTGTTTTTCAGGAGGGAGTAGCAAGTTAAAAATCACCGATTTAAGATCACTCGGAAAATGCAGCATTTGCAAAGGTAATTTGGAAATTAGATACTACAAGTTATAAGGTATGTTTCAACTGAACTAGGAAAAGTCAGTCTGTTATGAGCACTACATGAATTCTACTGATGAGTTATGAGCAAACCCCACCCACTTTCCAAAATACTGAACATTAAGACCCTGCGAAGACCCAAGATGGCATATAATTTTACTTACACTTACTCACTTATAAGGGAGTTCAAACAGAATTTGCAACTTCAAGGACAAACCTTATTATTAAAATGCTCTTAAAGGCATCAATTTTGTCACTTCTAGACAAAAAGACCTTTTATGTTAACAGAGACTATTTATTTAGACTTTTGACACAATAAAGGAGTTATTGCAAAGTTTTTTAAAGCATGTAAGCCTAGTATTTACAGTGGAAACAGCTGGAAGGTAGATATTTAGATCCACAGAAAGAACAGGTTAAAAACCTACACATTCTGAAATAGTTCAACCATGCTCCCTCAGCTTGAGGAAGCACAAGACATTATATGGTGATGGCAACTGTAGACAGGATCTACTCACTGACTGCATTAATATTTAAAGTGTATAACTTCATGATAATAAAATGACCTCCACGTAAAAATCCACATTTTTTTTTCTATTGTGGGGGGGAAAAAAACCAAACTCTGGTATCCTAAGATTCTGAAAAGACAAACAGCACATATT
Organism: Limnodromus scolopaceus; assembly: GCA_028565335.1. Classification (NCBI taxonomy): domain Eukaryota; kingdom Metazoa; phylum Chordata; class Aves; order Charadriiformes; family Scolopacidae; genus Limnodromus; species Limnodromus scolopaceus. The sequence continues at coordinate 6,364,619 of JAOXNO010000012.1, forward strand.
TAGCAAAATTTAAACTAATATTGTTTTAAAAAACAAAATTACATTCTTTGAAATTTACTTCATCTTCCATTTAGAAGCCAAGATGTGGATCTTGCAGGGAGAGAGCTGTTTCACAGCAGAACACATTAAGAGATCAGCTGTTCCGTGCTGTAGGAATGTAACCAAGAGAATGGTTATAAAATATTTTAATTCAATAATAATGCACAGAATCAGGCTGTTAGAGAACATACCAATCTTCTCAATTGGCTGGTACTTCCTTCCAATTACGCCTCTCTTTTTTGTGGGGTTAGAAGGAAATTTATGCTTTGATAAGGCATATTCTAGTGTGCCACAGAGAAATAGGTCACTGATGACATGTAGTTTTGTAATCACATTAAAAATACCTGTGCCTATCTCAGATATGCTATTGGTTCACCACTCTTCCATTAGGCACCGATACGGTACACGATATCAAGACTGGAAGATGGCATCTTGTTTACTGAAAATATTTAATGCAGTTGCGTGAACTCACAGGACTCTTCCCAAGTCATTCTTACGTGGACATCTCCCGCTCCAGGTGCTATGACACCGGACAAAGTCTGTTCCATTATAAGCAATTTCTTGTACATATAAAGACTTTCAATCTTTAGATGAAATTGCACCTCTCAGTCTGAAATTTCCACATTCTGTGATTCCAGCAATAAGAATAAAACCATCCCAGAACATCCCGGTATCTTGTACTTGCAACAGAACCTGCCAAACTGCTTTTTAAATTTAACTCCTATAGATACCTAACTGCTCATATAAAACTGCTGAGGAATTCACCCTCCAAAACATCAGTTGAAGGCTTCCTGTATCAGCATTAGATGAGAATACTAATACTATCAATTAAATCCTTTAAAACAAATGAACAACAGCCTATAATGCCAAAGCCTCTTTTGATCATGTAAATATTTGGAAGGTTTTTGACAAATATTACAAATGCTAAGCCATAAAACACGTGCTGATCTTCCCAAACCACAATTACTGCAACTAAATCTGAAGCAGCTATAAATACTACTCACCAAATACTAGATAAAATTATAAATAAAATCTCAAGTCTCTGACATCCTATTACATGCAGTTGCTTAGTTAGAAAAAAAAAAGCCATCATGATTTTGCACTTCTCTTTCAAACACATTCTCTCTGAAAAAGCTTTCAAAAACGTCTAGCCCTCAACTACACATTCCCACTGAGTTTGCTCTATATCTCAACTTTATTATCAACATCTAAATTTAAAATGTTGGCTGCCTGGGGCACGGATGGGGACTCTTCATCCCTTCAGCACAAGAATCATATCGCAACTGCTTGATTAACCTCTATAAACCAGAAAAAAACCGTGTTTTACATGCAGGTAGAAAGAGAGAGAAAGGGGGTTCAAATATGTATCAAGGAGAACACTAGACCCATGTAAAGGATGTAAATTTTCTGTCACCATAAAATACTAGGTCCTTTTTACATGATATTTTCCTACTCCACAGCCTTTTTACCCACGCCAGTGTCCGCAGTCCTGCATCTGTAATATACATGTATATATATATTTATATAATATACAATATACGCAGCAGACACCTCAAGAGAAGGAGCGCCCAACTTCCAGAGGCGAACAATCAAGCCGCAGTCAATCAGCAGGGTGGCAAATCAAGGTGCACCAGACCATCCTTCACAAATCAATGCTCACGCCTCACACGGCCTTTATTCAGCGCACACACACACACACATACCCCACCATCACTCTCTTGATTCACCGCGCATACACCACTGTCAACAAAGCATGTGCCAGTTGCCATTCCCAGAACAATACAGCTCAGGTCATCCCCTGAAAAGATAAAAATGCACATTCCTCACATCCTTTACGTCTACAGTACTTCCCCCTCTGCTTTGACTTAAATCATTTCTACCGCACAAGATGCCAAAACTCAGTTGTGATTAAAGATACTTACATAATACTGTTAAGACCAAAGAGATACACTATCTCGAAGCATCTCTTTTCATCCTAACAATACCTGTACCAAGACATCCACACGACTCAAAGTTGCACAGAAGGCAGTTCAAAATCAAAACAACCAAAAACCCTAGGGCACACATACCGCAACATCTGTCCTGCCAGCAAAGAGAAGGGGAAGATACCCAAGCAGAAGAGAGAAAACATCTGATTATTTTTTTTTCCCCCTTCTCACACCTACCCCCAGAACCAGCTACCGGCAAAGGCAACGCTTCATCTCCTCACCTACCCAGTGACAACTCCAGTCCCAGAAGGGAGTGCGTTTAAGAACCGCGTTCCCTCCTAACAATCGCGAACCCCGCACCGCGGTGGCTTCACAATCACCCAGTGACAAGGAGGAAGGAGGGGGCTGCCAGCGGCCCCCACACCTCCATGCCCCCACTCCGCGGGAGGGAGCTGGAAAGCAAAGGCAGAAAGCGCAGAGAGAGCTGTGGAAAGGCCACCCAGCACGGCCAAACTAACAAGAATTTATTTATTAGCCCCCCCCCCCCCCCCCCCCCCCCCCC
>JAOXNO010000012.1:6476377-6488058 GCA_028565335.1 Limnodromus scolopaceus
CCTCCTCCTCCGCCTCCTCCTGCTCCCCTGCCAGAGCTTAGCACCAGCTGCTGTTTCATACACACCAACATTTCCCCCTCTTCCTGCGCTTTCAACAAACTCCAAAAGCAGCAGGTCTCTGATTGTTTTCCCTCCAATTAATGGCAGAGCGCACCGTTCTCCCGGGAAGAAGCTCCAACCTCTCTCCCGTCGCATCACGGCAACAACCCCAGAGGGAGCTGTGCCCGGGGTGAGGGGGGGTGGGGGGGGTATGTGAGAAAAAAAACCACCACCCTCCTCATCCTCACCCACCTGAGAGCATCCTCCACCGCTCCAGCTGGAGGGACGGGGCTCGAGGGTTGGACAAGCTGGTTGCTTTGCCCATGGTGCAGCGGTGGCAGGAGGGCACCCAGCCAAGTGCCGCCGGGATGGGGCAATCTGCTCCCTTAGGGGAGCCGGGCATCGTACACGCTGTTCTGCAGCACGAGCCCTGCACCTCCTGGTGGGAAAGGAAGGATTTACTTTTGCCTGAGAGGTTTTCCAGACCTACCAGAGCACCCATCTGTTACCCACATGTCTTGTTTGCTAAAGGCTTGTGCCCAAAGAGGAGGAGGAGGAGGGAGATGGGAGGCAGTAACCCCTTCTCCTCCAGTCCCCTAAGGTCACCGCTCACGGCGTGGTTTGCTCTTTGCCACGTTGGAGCATCTCTGTCACCATCCAGATGGTGGTGAGGGTTTTCTCTCTTCTCTTGTTAGGCTGCAAACAAAGAGACAAGAAGAGGGGAGTGAAAAAATAGTGTTATTTTTTTTAAAAAAAATAGAAATATTCCTATTTAAGCGCTGTACGGATAGTTCAGACTTACTTGGGTTGCACAGAATTATCCGAGAGCCTTGGGGTGGGAGGGTGGTCTGGCTCCGTGAGTGCACAGGAGCAGCGCTGATTTAGCATTTTTTCCCCCCCCTCCCCCCCAAAAGAGCCCTTCCCCGTGTCCCCCCGGGGACAGGCAGAGCTGGGCCAGTCGCTGTCACAGCCCCGGGGGTCTGCGCACACAGGAGGAGCCCTCCCCGGGAGCGGGGCCGGGGATGAACCAGCAGCGAAGGCTGCGGGGAAAAATCTGGGCGAGATGGAGCTGAGCAGATCGTGGAGGAGAACAGCGTCTGCCTGATGCTCAGGCACAGACGGTCCCAAACGCCTGAACAAAAGGGACGGGGGAGAGGGGAGGAAGAGATTTTAGGGGAACATTGGTCCAAACCCGCTCGGATGTGGGTCACGGTGGAGCTGCCCGAGCCCCCTCGGTGTGTCCATCCCTGTCCTCTCCCGTCAGTGCTCGCACAGCTTCGCGGACCACCGCCTGCCTTCCGAAAAATAAAAGAAAATAAACCAAACGGAATAAACACACCAAAACCCCCACCCGGGCGCAAAGCAAAGCCGAACAAAACCACCTCCAAAGCCAGCCCTCGCCCTCCTGCCAAGCCTTTCGGCGAGGCTCGGCGGCTCCGTTTCCAGCTGAACTGGCATCTGGCTGCTGGCGAGGGTCTGCGCCGCTCCGTGGGTGTCTGCGGGAGACGGGCAAGTCCCCCCCGGGGGACCCGGCGGCCACCTCGGTTCACTGCCAGTGGCCACCGCTGTCAGCGCTCGCTAGATCCCTACGGCGGCATCCGCCGGCTCTCCGGCAGGTGAAATAAAGGGAGAGGGGGAAGATAGGAAAACGCTAAAGAGAATGAGAAATCAGACCTAAAAAAAAACCCAAAACCAACCCAAAAAAGAAAAGGCAAGGCTGTCAAGAGGCAGCAAGAGGAGGACAGGAATGGAGAACTTGTCCAGCTCTTTCAAATCCCACCAGACCCTCTCTCCTCTGCAGAGAATTCCCATCTCAATCCGCTTCAAACCCCCAAACCTGCTTGCACTAAAAAAAATATGCTAAATAATTCAGTTTTCACTCGTGTGCTCTCGAGCCGCAGATTCCTCCCGGCTCCTGGAGCTTCGTGCGGTATTTTAGGGAGAAGGTACGACTCGGAAGGGAGGTCGGCCCATATTCCACCCCCCCCTCAATGCTCCGGGACGGCAGAGCTCTGGTTTCTGGAGCCCGTGTGAGAGCGGTGGCTGCGACACGGGGGGGACGAGAGCCGTGCCACGTAGAGGATAAAGGCAGGGAGAAGGGAGGGCTGGTGTGTTTTTCCACCTGCCAGGCTTTTCTGATCTGTGGCAGATGTCTCTCCGCTTTCAAACTGCATCGAGAAGCGTCCGCTTTCATCTAGCCTCCTCATTGGGAAATTTTCCCATAAGGGGAAAAAAAAAAAAAAATAAAATAAATTATCTGCTGCGGTCTACTCAAAGCATCGCGCCATCAAGGACGCGCGTCTCCATCTTTGGCACGTGTCTCTAGGACTTTATCCCGCTCCGGTGGCTCTCCTGCTCCCCCCAGCTTCTCCCAATCCTTCTGGAAGACCCACGGCCTCACACCTGCCCTGGTCCCCCTCAACGTACTGGGAGGACCATGGGGTGATCCCCGATGGCGCGTGGTCCTCCTGAGAACCCCCATACACTCAACGGGGACATGAACTACCACCTGTGTTACCTCCCAAACCCTTCATCAAGGAAAATTCCCCTACGAGCAAAAAAAATAATAATCCAGTTTTCTTGCTCCAAAACAGAATCGGGGCCAAAGGATGGCCAGGAGCAAGTTGTCATGGGTGGGATGCAGCTGGCTTGGTCACCACCATCACCCTCCACAGTCACCTACCTCCTCTCTCCCTGTCTCCATGTCACGTCTCCATCCAAACCACGCACCTTGGGAACCTGCCTTCATGCAGCTTCACGGGACTGAAGCTACTGGCGGAAACGTAGAAAGACAATTATAAACTAAATGAGAATTTCAGCAGGTTCCTTGGCTGAAACCATCTCCTGGGAAGGGGCCTGCTCAGTGCTATGGGCAAAGTACCCCAAACGAAAGGGAAATCCTTATTTTCCAGCACAGGGGCTCTTAAATTTTATGACTTGTTCAGAAAACTACAATCTCAACAACAAACCCAGTGAAGATATGGCATCTGTAGGAGATTCCTCATGGACTCCAACACACATGATGGTGAAATAACGAAGCGAGGACAGCCCGTGGTGGAGCAGCCCAGGAGCCCACTGTGTCTGCAAATCAGTTCCAGGATACACTGGGGCTTTATAAACCTTTTCAAACTGCAGCCTGAAGATGTGGATTTTTAACTACTATCTTCTCTCTTCCTGCCTCCAATATTAGACCTCGTCCCACTGAGCCAGTGATTAGATGCTGAGATACCCAATACAGAGTATTTGCTGCCGTCTACCTCCGAGTTGCCTTAAAAATGTTTGCACCTCCCTCAAATTGGCATTTTTCTCAGCTATCAGAGGAAGCAGAACTATTCTTGCGCTTATTGGTGTCCCACCAGTGAGTGCTGCTGCCCTTGCAGCTCTTATTCTGCTCTCCTCAGCCCAGAAGACGCTCTGGCACTCGGGGAGGGGAAGGCAGAGATTCGCTTCCACCGTTGGTGGCCAGCTCTTGTGTTTGCAGCCTCTGTTACAGCAAACACGGTATCTTAATTAAGGGACTTGTTGGCTTGCTGAACCCAGACAGATGGGATCTTAATTCAATTAGTATACTTTAATTACCTATTATAGTAGGACTTTAAAAAAAAAAAAAAATGGGCAGAAGTGAAAGGTTTTCTGAGCAGCTACCAATCCTATCAAATACTGATCGATGATAAGTGGTAACCGCTGTTCAGTGGTTTCTTCCTACCACTCCTCTTCCTCACCCTTAAAACCGGCTGGATTTTATCTCGATTTTGCCTGATCTCTCCTTGTGTACTGAAAATAAACAGAAGCGAGCTCTGAAGTGGCAACACACACAAGGAAATCAGTTGGAAAACACGATGCCTCTGTGTTAACCCATGTCCTCCCGACATCTCAAGCTACAGCAAATACGCTGAAGAAGATCCACATATTTTTTGCTTTATGCATTATAACCCGCTGCCAGTTAATGCCAGTAAAGAGTTCTGAACCCAATTTAAAAATAATCTTGTCTTGGGACACAAGGATGTGGCAGATTATTTCTTCTGGTCTCTTTTAAAATTATTCTCCAAGAAAAGCCCTCCAGAAATAAATCACAGTTGGGCTCCAACGTAAGGAGTCTCTCTCTATGGCTGATGTGAGACAACAGGGACAGCGTCGTGGTTAATAGGTGCTGATGGAAGAAATCTCCCCACAGCCACTATTTTATGAAAACGGCTCATTTTGAGGTCTGTTTCTATTACACAGGGTTGTTTGTGTCTAGGGATGGAACTGAATTTTGGAAAAACATCCCTCTTCATCTGGTCGGAAGAGGGCTGTTTCATCCCCAAAGCACCCAAAGAGCATAAGCAGGTCTCAGAAGACACAACTTCCCATTTACATTTTTATGAGCAAAAAGGTGAGCTTGCCATTCTCATGATTTTTTTTTGTTTTTTTTTTTTTAAATTTCTATTTTGGGAATGAAGCTTGGAAAACAGGTGGAAGCAGGCCTCAAAATTGCTTCAAACTCTTTGACCACAAGACGTGACACCACAGCGTGCTTGCAACATCCAATAAACCTTTGAAAACAAGGTACTGGCCCAATTTTTTTCTTGGCAGCTCTCTAGCCATGCAGCCACCGCCAAGAACAGCGTGAGCGGAGGGAGTGGCGACGCAAGCATCCCCAAATCTCCCGGGCGAACAAATGGGGAATAAACACGAAGACCCAGCCCAGGCACGGCCTTCTGCTGAGACTGCCAGCGGCAGGACCCGCGAGTGTCAAAACCCACTGTGCTTTGAGACCCCTGTCTTTAACAGACCTCCGTCTATTAAAGAAAAGCATTTCTGGTACGATACTGAGAGCCAACGATAGGAAAGGTTTGAAGTTTTGGGCTGGTTTGTTGTTGGGTTTTTTTTAAACAACAACTAAAGAACTCCGAAAGATACAGTATTATTGTACACGTTATCTATACTTAAACACAGCCTACCTATTTTCCGATGCATCAAGCTCTCCTCCCACTGTTTCTAAAGCCTATTTTCTCTTCCTTACGTTGCCATTTCACAGCAGCATTCACCCACATGCTTTTTGTACAGCACCAGACCGTAGCCAGAAGTTAAAAATATTAGGGGGAAGGTAATAACACGCATTTAACATATCTAGCGCCTGTTCAGCAGCAGGAAAAGTCTTCTCACATCAGAACTCCAACAAGTTCCTCTCCAGGTGCTGCAGGCAAAGAGCGCGGCGCTGAGAGGCAGGAGGTGGGAGCAGGACGGGAAAGACCAACGGAGCCACCAGTCAAAACACCCGGGGCTTTTAAATCCACAGCGTTTCACCTCCGTGTTGCTGAGCTGCCGCTGCAAATATCTACCTCGACCTCTCCATCACCACGGGTCACCGCGGCAGAGCAGAGCTGGTCCACGGGCACCAGGTACAAAGGCATTTGGGTGATTTAATTTTGGAGGACCGCGCTGTCAAAGAATATATAGACAGGATTTAAAAAGCAAAACCACTCATCAATATAACAAAAAACAGCACTTACGTCTTACAGCCCAGCTCCACGCCACGCTAAAGCACCCACAATAATTATAACCTCACGGAACTGCGCGTCTTAGAAATCCCAGCAGCCCTGGAATGGGAAAGAGTTATTGCCGTGGCGCTAAAAAGAAGGAAAAGGCTTATTTAAACATTTACTGTATGTGAGATGCCTCTCTTTTTCCCTTGCCTTTTGAGGCTTCAGCACCTAGAAATAAATCTAGCTCATTAAAGAATATTTCGTAGTTCAGTTTTGTTTACAGGCCCCAGCTAAGTAATGCCTGCTACCTAATTCAGGTTTTACCATCTGGCACATCACATTAGAAATCAAATCTGCAAGGTGGTTTATTTTTGATTATTTCTTTCTTTTTTTTTTTTTTTTTTTAATTCAGGAGTATCTGAGTTAGGAGTGGCATCACACTGGGGAGAGGAGAATAAAGAAAAGGCATTTTAATTTCACATCCTCCAGAGAGAGAAATTATTACACCCCACCAGAGTACCTCCTGCTCGTTTATGTCTAAACGCTCCACAGCCGCACGCGGTGGCTGCAGGGGATGGAGTTACCCCCCAGCCCCCAGCAGAGCCCTCGCAGAGGAACCCATCTCCCAGCAGCCACATACGGAGAAGGAAACGTGCAGTGAAATACTCGGATCTCAGCTGCACTGGGATAGAGGCAGTTAGACAGGATGGACCTTGTAGGTTCCTTCCAACTGAAAATATTCTATCCCATCCCATCCTGTTCTAACCCATTCTGTTTCATCCCATCCTATTCTGTCTTATCCCATCCTATTCTATCCCATTCTGTCCCACCCCGTCCCATTCTATCTCATCCCATTCTGTCTCATCCCATCCCATCTTATCCCATTCCATCCCATCTTATCCCATTCTGTTTCATCCTGTCCTATTCTGTCTCATCCCATCCTATCCCGTCTTATCCCATCCCATTCCGTTTCATCCCATTCCATTTCACCCCATTCCGTCCCATTTTGTTTCATCCCATCCTATTCTGTTTTACCCATCCTAGTCTGTCTTACCCATCACATCCCACCCCATTCTGTTTCATCCCATCCCATCCTGTTTCATCCCATCCCATTCTATCCCATCCCATCTTATCTTATCCCATCCCAAACCAGACTAATTTTGAGCCCGTTGTTGGGTGACCACACCGTTCCAGACCACCGTTATTCCAATTAAACACCCCAGGACAGCGAGGCACGATAATTATCTTGCCCGAGTGCGCTGCCTCCTTGCTGTACAGCAGGCAGGAGAGAAGCCAACCTCCCCAGATCCACAAACACAGGCTACAGAAAGAGAACAAAAACTCCCCGGCTGCCAACTCTCCCATCGTTGGCCACAAAAAGCACCGGCCGGTTGTCCTTGTAAGGGGGGGGGTGACACCCCTGACGAGGCTCCAACAGCCGCCGGAGCTGGCTGCGAGCTGTAACCTGGCCACGGGCTCCAAACCCGACATCCTGTTTAGCTATTTTTGTCGAGTGTTTTGTTGCTTGGCAAAAATTCAAGAATAAGCATTAATTTTGCCAACGCCACCTGCCTAGAGGAGTTGGGGGGGAAAAAAAAAAAAAAAAAAGTTAGTGGGAAAGAAAGGAACCGCGGACAAACTGCAATGCAGCAACAACCGGAATCAACATCGGGCAACTCGCCTCCCAGCGCATCACAAAAAAGCAACCAAAAACCTTGTGGTCCGACGGTAACAGTGAAATAAGTAGGGGTGAGACGGGGAAAAAAGGAGCCATCCCAGCCATGAGATGCAACAGCCTTAAGAGTTAACGCTCGTACGGCTTCGTTTTACCACATTTAAGATTAAAAAGCGGATGAAAAGCACTCCAGCTACCGCGGCAGAGGCGGAGGAGAAGAGGTTTGTAGATATCCACCCGAGGATGTCACCCTCCAGGATGCCACGCCATTAAATAGCGAGGAGCAGCACACCCACCTTCCCCCCCGTGCGGGAGTCAGACCCCCTCTGACCCAGCGCTTTCTCCAGCAGGTTTTAGAGGACTCCAAGCGCTCAGGGATGGATAACTCCGCCAGGAGCCTTCCAGAAGCAGCAGGAAGGAGAGTTTGAAAATGGTTTTCCTTCGTTCCTTTTCATCCCATCCCTCCCGGATGCGCAACCTCTGGCTATGTCAAGGCTCCCAAGGCTTCGTTAGCAGCTGGGCAGGAAGGCGGGCAGAGCTCTCCTCCTCAACGCTGCTCCCCAGCGGCAAAGAGTCAACCATTTTCCCTTCAATCCCCCCTGGGTTTCCCCCCGGCGGAGCTCAACGTCACGCTCCTGCATTCGATTCCAGAGACAAATACTCCAGCATAACATGGAACATCACTTCTCTTCCAGAGGACTCGGGGAAGGGTTCCAGTTCCCACCCAGTTTATCATCCACCATCTCCATTAACTACTATTTTTTTTATTTTTATTTTTTGCCATTGATGCTTTTCAATTATTCAAAGAGGAGCCCTACATTTTATACCTCTCCCGCCTGTGATTTTTCATCATTTGATGGAATAATTGCAATCCTCTTTCCATCCCTTCCCCAACTTACCCCATCAATTAACACATTTCCTCAAGTGATTTTAATAATTCAGTCCGAGAGACAAAGTCTGATGCATCGAGCAGGAACAAGATGCAAAATCCAAACCCCAACCTAACCCAAAACTCCGCTGAATTTTCTCATCTGCTCTCAGCCCGACAAACTTCCACCGGGTGAAAAGGCCACCTCCTCCGCTGAACCGCTCCTGCTTTATTTATCATGTATAGATTTTCCAAAAGCTTTCCAGGTCACTGCAATTTATTTCTCCAATTATTTTGTGGGCTTTTCTTTTTTTTTCCCCTCTTCCTCTCTCCCTATTTCTCTTGCCCGGTGTCTTCTGCGCAGTTCAAGCTGCACCCACCTGCTGTGCCCCCAGACCAGCACCCACCAGCACCGGTTTTAAAGTTAAACTTTTAAATTTCAACCCCCTACAAGAAAGTGGAATTGCCAAAGCAGGAATTTGCCGCAGCATTTGTCTGGAATTGCAGCCAAAGATCCGAGCGGGCAGCAGGTCAGAAAAAATAAATATACCCTCTATAATGAAACGTCTTCGTATTAGATTAACTAAAAAAAAAAAAAAAGAAAGTCATTAGAAATAAATGAGTTAAGAAATGCTGCGACACAAGTTAAATGGCAGGCACTGAGAGAGAGGAAAACTGCATTGGCCCAAGCTGACTGAACAAGATAATTATTTTAACAAAGCATTTTGCAAAATAAATTGCACAGAAGTTGAGAAATCTTCTGAAATGAAGTTGGATTTTTTTTAAAAAAAAAAATAAAAAAATCTTTGGCTCCTTCAAGGAAGTGTGGGGGGAAAAAAAAAGGAAAAAAAAATAATAATAAAAAGGAGAGAGCGGGTATTGTGTCTTTACCAGCAGTTTGAGAAGCAGAACAAAGCCAGAGAGAGTTTCAAAGCGCAGCAGCTCTCCCTACTCCGCTGTTTGTTCTGTTCATAACCAGACAAGCTGTTTCCTTTCATCTGGAAAAACTCACACAATAAGAAAAAAATACCTCAATAGAACCTGAGTCTGTAATAACAAAGCCCGAGGGGCAGCCAGAAAGCAAGCTTTTGGCCAAGTGAAAAAAAAATTTGGTGTTTGGCTCCTCGGAGGAAGGTGGCTGCACCCCTGGGTCCCGCGGCTGCCAGAGGTTGGGGGTTCACCCAGGGGTTTCTCCTTCCCTCCTCTCCTCCCCACACCCAGGAGAAGGCTGGAACCCCCCCAGGGCAGCACGAAAGGCAGCGGAGGAAGGAGACAACAGGGAGAAGGAAACACCTGAGGAGGGGGACATGGAGGAATTAAAAGCAGGAGCGCACGGGCCAAGCCAAATTCTGACTCGGGACCCGCGGTCGCTTCGCTGCAGTTCAGAAACCCCGGTTAAAAAAGCGTCTCTCTGAAATATTGTTTTGATAAATATGCCATCTCCTTGTGGAATTCAAATCTCCAACTGTTCAACTGGCATGGCCATCTCTGCAGCACCGCCACATGCCACAGATTGTGAGTTAAGTTGAATTACATTTCAGATCTGGGGAGGGGAGGATGTCAGTGGGAGGTTTATGAACAGTATGCTCCAGCTCTGATGTTGTTACAACCAGATGGCTTCAGCTGTATCATTTACAATGAAAAAACAAACAACCAAAAAAAAAAACCAACCAAGAAGAGTGAAGTTGACAAATAAATCATTAATTCACCTGCAACTGGAACAATCTGAACAAGTCGCCTTCTTCACGGGTCTCATTTCAGCCCTTCCATGACGATGTGTGTTCTCCAACCTGGCTCCTCCAGAGCAGATTCTCCTCCTGCAGGAATCTCCCCATCCTCCGGGGAAAGGGGCTCCCGAATCTCTATCGCTTTCCTGTAAATACCTGCTCAAGACACCGAGGACAGATGATGTGAACACCCCTGTCCTTTCTCCCAGGAGTTGTCTGCTTCCCGGGGCACGGCCGAGCCAGGGACACTCCTCCACCAGTTGGTCGCTAACGTGACAAGGATGAAAGGTCTCATTGAGGTTTCAGCATTTCAGTAAACAACGCAGACGCTGCAGGGGAATTAGACATCTCTGCGCCACACGGACAACTCCTGTAATTACCTGGCAATGAACTTTTCACGTCTGTAGGCAATTATACACTCGAAAAAGCTGGGTTTGAGTTCTGACAGGGCAGCGGGGAGAATCTCGTTAGGACTAAATGCTTTGCTTACCTAAAAGGAAACGCAGGCTAAATCCAATATAAAAGGAATTAACGGCGTTCAAGCAATAGATGCAACGTGGGAATTTGTGAACTACGTAAAAGGAAGGCTTTACTATCCAGAGGGTGGTGTGTTTGTGCTGAGAGCCTCGGCGGGGGAACGCGGAAAGGGGCAGGGACCCTCTCATGAGTCACCGTTTGATAAAAATAGACGGCAGCTGGATTAAACACCCAAGCGTACGAACGGAATTCTCCTTCACACGAGGGACAAGAGGCTGCGAGAGAAAGTCTGATAACACAACAACAAAAAAAATTATATCAGAGACATCAGATACCTCATCTATTTTCTCGACAAAACAGAGTTATTCTCTGAAATCCATTACGCGCCCTACCTGACCATCTCAAGGTCAGATCAATTTGCCACTGCTCCTGCATCGCGTGTTTCAATTTAAGCTCCCTGGAGATTTGGGGCTAACGAGGCCAGAAATGGATGGTGTCCATTCTACCCAGCCACCCCGCGTCGCACCTTCATGTTATAAAACAGATGGTTAATTAATACTATTCTCTCTTCCCACATCTAAACAGGTACGGGTAAAAGGAAGGACTAAGGGTCATTTTATTATATCCAAAACTCTCTAATATTTTGGTAATATCCACTATGAGAAATAAAACCAGTTTGCACTGCAATTGTGTGTGCAACATCCCTTACGAATCCCACTGGAGTCCCAGGAACAGCGTGTCGCTGTCAGTACCACAGACTGAAACCGAACCTTTCAGGAGCTGGTTTTAAACTGGGAAGTCTTAAAAATGAACCACCACCAGAAAAAAAAAAAAAAGACGACAGATACCACACAGTACAAAATAGTAATTATTTATATTTTCCAAAAGAAAAAAAAAAAAGTTACCAGCTATTTTGAAACTTCTTCCCTGTAAGAAGAGTGACTAATAGAAAGGAACAGGACTGGCTCCTATACAGTCGGCAAGTCAGGTACAAACAGTTGTTAAGAATCATTTAGCAACTCAGGACAGGGACTTTTGACGCAGCGTTCATGAACAATAAAATTTCTCCTTTTTTTTTTTTTAAAAAAAGAGGGAGGAGGGAAATAAAGCAGGGAAAAATGCCAAAAACATTTCCCACAATATCTAAAAACAGTAACCGTTGTTCTTGTCAGACAGCACGCTCCAGATCAAGGATTTTCTTGTCCTTTCAAAACCAAGAGAGACTTCCCAAAGGCTGCCTTCGGTCTATTCACACCCTCCAGAACACACAGCCTTTCACCGTCCCCTTTCACTTCAACCTGTCATTTTATAAAAGGTGGTTTTTTCTTTTTTTCCTTTTTTTTTTGGTTTTTTTTTTTTTCATTGGTTGGACTAGATGATCTTAGAAGGTCCCTTCCAACCTGGGTGATTCTGTGGTTCTGAGCAGG
>JAOXNO010000012.1:6489390-6513773 GCA_028565335.1 Limnodromus scolopaceus
TTCTCTGGACCCGCTCCAGCACCTCAATGTCTTTCTTGTGGTAGGGGGCCCAAAACTGGACACAGTACTCGAGGTGGAGTCTCACCAGTGCCGAGTACAGGGGGATGTCATGGTTTAGTCCTCAAACCGGGACGCAGGACAAGACTAACCTGCCCTTAGGGCAACGCCAGTCCTGGGATGCCAGATAAATGAAGGATCCCAACAGGAGAATAACAGAGGAGAATTCCCCCTTTACGCAGCAGTTCACAAGTTGTGAACCCCATTGCTAATAAACACCACTTTCCTCTAGATTTGTTGCACGCCGGCGCCAAAGTAAACTCACTAATTAATGAAGTCCACCGCTTGAGTTTTGAGTTGATCAGCACTGTGTAGGTCAGCCAGAATGAGGATCTCGGCAGCGTTTTCCACCGACAGGTTACTGCACAGGGCGTCCTCACACATCACCTTCAGACGTTCGAGAGCGTACTGCAAAATAAAAGCCCAAGTAGGGTTACAGAGAAGAAAACACCTCACCAGGCCTGATGTGAAGCCTTACTTGTGCTCCTTCACTCCTCAGTAACAAACTACTCTATTAAGCTGAACAGCTCTCTCTGCAGCTGAACTGTACTCAAAGAAGCAGTGACCAGCAAAAAAATAAAATAAAATAGGAGAATCATGATGCGCCCACCCTGAGGAAAAGCAATGGAGAGGAAACATACCCACCACAGCTCTCAGCCCGGCCTTCCTGTGTTACAGCCTTACCGGCGCTGTGTTCATGCTTTGAAATGAGAATCTCAGGTCCCCCGTAATATTCACTATCTCGGTTACTTCAAGGCACAAAATGCTAAAGCCAAATCTTTATTCTCACTCTATTACTGCCTGACGGCACCACTCGGGTTCAGTGGGAAGACCTATCTAACAGTGAATGCTCCATAGGTTGGTTTCAGTGAGGTTTAGGCAGCTTTCGCTCCATTTTTTCTGCCATTAATGACCTGCACATTAAGATCAGCCTTGCTCAAGAACATGCTACTAGTTTAGTAGTAAAATGTTCAATAAATGCCCCTGGTTTCTTGCAGCTACCCAGCTGGGAACAAAACATCCCAGCATGTCTGTAACGCCCTGGCAAAGGCGTTCTAACTTCACATTCTCAATGGAAGAGTCTCTACCATTAAATTGTCCATTTGCCTCAACATTTTAGAGATCCACAGGGTTGGGCCATGTCAATGGTTGAGAGATTCAAAAGATGTGCTCGGAAGGAGAGCGCTGCCTAATGAATTTCAGACCCTGCTTTCTGCAGCACTTCAGGAACATGCAGACACAGCCAAGATTTTGAAAAGCAATGCAGTGGTCTCGGGCAGACTTTGGGAAAGGTCAACGCTCGGAAAACTTGAAGCCACTCGTCATCAAGAAATAAAACCCAAACCCCAAACCTCGGTCTTTTAGAATATCATCGCTGGGAACGGTGAGACTGAGATACTCTTGAAAATCTTGGTGTGTGTGATCTGATTCTGGGGTTTGTGGCTCTTTGGCTGAAACAAACTGAGTATTTCTGAATATTTCTGATGCCACCATTACGCTACCCAGGGATTAGGAAAGTAGTCAATTCTAATGAAGTTCTTATATAAGAAGAAATAACATTAGCACTATATAAATTGTCCTAAAGATTAAACACAGTTAAGTCTCCACGTTATGACTTCAAATTGAGTCACATTTCTAAAAAAAAAAAAAATCTTTAAGATTATTTATTTTTTTATCTGACAGATAACTGCATTTGAGAGTATCCTTCATATTGTTTATAAAGCTTTTTTGGACAACTCGGAGACAAGATGCTAAACAACATCTTCAGTATTTGGGGTCGCATTCAGAAAAGATGCCAGATTTCAAGGACTGCTCTGTCGACGTGAGCAGAGCCAGTAACAAGCTCATCTGCACGACGCCGGGAGCGCTTGCCGTATGACAAGCGCTATTACTAGAAATTGATTTTATATTCTGATGGAGATTTTCATCCCATTATGATTAAATTTAAATGAATAATTTTAGAGTATAAAAATATTTTTTCACTTAAGGCTGGGTGATAATAATTACTTCAATTGAGGCCTGGCACTCATAACCAGGACAGTTTTCTTCCACCATAACATTTGAGAAGGCAAATCAAATTTACTTGCTTAATCTGTATCAATAACTAAAACAGTTTCAAATGAGGGGCAAGCCATTAGTTTATATTATTGTCTGTCAGCAGCTTAAAATGCAGCAAACGAAGCTTAAAATTATGCCTTTTGTAAATTGAATATTCTCCTCCACGCATGTACAATTTTTATGTTGATTTTCACTACAAATAGCTCAGCTTCTAATTACAGAGTTGGGCAAAAGTAGCCATTCTGGTCTCTCAGGTACCAAGATTTCCCCTTCCCTCCCCCCCTTCCCCTTTCTTAATTACACTTAAAAAAACCACCCTACCTAATAGCACACTTACCCAAGAGGCTGAAATAGTATCTCCTGGGTTGAGAAGACGTGCTTTGTTTTGGTTTTGGTCTAATTACATATTTTCCCCAAGAGAGAGGAGGAACTCAGAAGAAGCTGTTTCAGTCTCTTGAGTAAATATTAGATGTTTTATGTGCTTTCATGAAAGATTTTTTATTTCTGCTTTTAAAAGACACACAATGAGTTTAAAAGGAAAAAAACCCTACATTAAAAGCCAGAAAACTCAAAATTAAAGCCTACTCTGTCCTTAATGTACTGCTTCTTACTTACAATTCTCTCAGTTAAAGATGGTATGTGAGCTTTCAATCAATACTCTTTAAATATTGAATAAAATACGTGGCAATGATTATAATCAAGCCAAGAATCTCCTTGCATTATTTCCCATTTTAATTCTAGTCGCAGTGGCCCCAATAATGGCGTATGGAGCATTTCACCTCTAAAATCAGCGGGTTTGATGAAGCCCAGGTCTGCAGTGAGAGGGAATTTGATGGCCATGTGTGTGGTGGCTGCGTGGAACAAGGTTACATGCATCCACACCTTAAAAATCCACCACCCTGACCGGCACCCAACAAGAGAATCCAAGGCCTGAAGAAGCATGGAGACTGAACTACGCTCTCACCCCTAGAGGTGCTCCCTCCAGGTCAGAGTTGAGGCACATTGGCAGGGCAGTGTGGAGAATCTTGCACTGCTGCTACCCGTGCTGAACCTGTTCCAGGGATAAATTCAGGACTTTAGTCTCCAAGTGCTGTCAAACTGGCACCTTTCACCAGCACTAAGTTCACTTTTAAGAGAAGAAAAAAAAAAAGAAAAAAAGAAAAAAAGAAAAAGGAAATAAAATTTTGGTTATATATAAGGAATTTTCACTGGTTGATACGGTTCAGAGCACTCTCTTCTGTCCTTGGTGATGCAAAGGGAAGGAGGCAGTGGCTGGCAAGGCCACAGCGCTGCGCCTGCTACACGGGGACTACCAGCAGCCTTCCTTCCAGTCAGACCATCCCCGACACCTCCCTGGCAAGGAGCCTGCAAAACCACAGAGGGGTTAAGGCAACAGGGCTTCCTCCAGTGCACCCATAAACAGCAGGGATTGCCACTGCAAAAAAGAAAATAAAACAGGACTGTCCCGCTTTCGGCTATCCATCACTTTAGAGCATCTCTCGAAGCTGCTGTTACCAGCCAGAGCAGAAGGAGAAGCAGGCCCTGTTTGCCAAGACAGAACACTACTTTTGAGATTTGGTAATAATCCCAACTACAAAAAAAAAAAAAATATCGCCAGGTTCACCTTGACATTTTCTTCTCACCCCCAGTTCTTACGCTAGATCATGCTGAATAGAGACGTCCTCTGAAAACTTGAGAAATTGCTTAAAAATGAGCAGTAGACACAGAAATTTCTGATTGTTTTATGTTAAGATACGTATTTATAGAGCTATCTTCTATGTATCTATGCTACATCCAGGTTTACCACAACCAATTCAAAGAAACTGCCCAACACAATGACCACACGAAGTGCTTGCTGCAGCCATCTCCGAAGAGCTCTCTGTAAAGCAAGGTCCATGTCATTCCCGGTTCTCTCAACACCCGTAAATCCCAACTGTACCTTGTCAGCAGCTGCCAGCAAGTCATCAGCCATTTTGTCAAGATTTGGTGCCTTCCCCGTGTAAATAAAGCACATCATTTCCTTAAAAACTTCAGGCTCCACATCATTGATTTCAACCCGGTTCTGTATCGGAAAAATGAAGGTTATTAAGATCCTGGTAAGATGCTAAAGGCTTCCTCCTACCCAAGCTCTTTATCAGTATTCAAAAATTTGCTACAGAGAAACTATTTAGAATGCAGACTACTTGCAAAAAAAATAAAATAAAATAAAAGATGTGGATGAAATAAAAAAAATTCTAAGTTGTATTTCGCATTCTCTACTTCTCCCTATCCCACCCCAGACTCTTTCCCCGAGAGTAACAAAGGTAACAATTGCCTCCTTGATCCCTTTCTTCCTCCCTTCAGGACAGCTGAAGCAGAGACCTGCATCTAATGTGAGAAAGAGAGTTAAAGGGTGACAATAGTCACAAATGCTATCTAAGAGAGTTATCTGCCCAGCGATGCCGAGAGTGGACCAGAGAACTATTCACCCAGCCGAGAGGTTCTCCCTCCTGCAGGAACTTACCTTTTTACTCTCTTCCATCTCATGCTCAAACATGGCGCTGAAAACCGGGGAACGCGCTACGGCAGCGAGGAAAATAAAACACAGTTAGAGATGTTCTTTTACTTTTCAGGAGGAGCTAAGCGTAGCCTGGCAACACCTCAACAACTGTCCTGCTACTTAATGCAGGAAGAACTCTACTATGGCAGACAGGGCAAATTGGGTACAACTGGTACAGAAGTAGGGGGTGTGACAATGTCGTGTGGCCACTGTAGCTTCAAAGTGGGTACGGGAGAATTCCTTATGTCCTTTCACCCAAGGCTGAAGAGTACACAGGCAGTAAGGTGTGTTTCTTGACTTTACAAGAGAGTATTCCTCTGGAACGTGGTAACAAATGTGGTAACAGCCTTATAACTGCTTTAGAAACACGTTATAGCACGCTACAGCCACAAAAGACTCATCCTACCACCCTCGCCGTGGCAGGAGGCAGGCAATTAAAAATGGAGAGTTCACAAACCAGCCTTTTACTACAGCTCTGCAGTTAAAAGCGCTGCAGATGCCTCCTTTAAGGAACAGATAACTGCAAAAAACCCACTTGCCATCACGTTGTTGTCTCCTATCCCGCTAAGGCCCATCCGAGTCAATACCGACCTGCTAGGATGGCTTTGTGAGCCTGGAACTCCTGGCCCGCCACGCACAGACAGCAGTCCGTGAAACGGGAATTCTCCCAGAGGCCTCCCAGCTCGTCCGCCAAGCGACACTCCGGTACCTTCACCATGTTCATCGTGTTCTGGCCAGAGATGTTGACGGAGTCCTGTACCACACTCACCTGGAGGGGAAAAGAAAGCAAACAACCCCAAAGTTTAAAAAATCCACACTGGAAAATCCGATCTCCCTACAGGAAGTTTTTATTTCCAGGGGGGTGAAGGGAAATGCAAAGCAAAACCCACATCTCTCAAGTAGAGTCATTGTATGATTAAAAATGGCTCAATTTTAAAAGCATCCTTTCTCCCCTGCCTTAACCCTGCCCTCTGCTCCTCCATAGTGTCTGTCCCAAGTCCTAAATCACACCAGCAGATTTTCTTCTCAACCCCAAATTAACAGCACTTCTATGCAATTTAATCCTAACTTTATAGATGGTTTCCTAAGGAAGTAGAACCTTATTTTTCTGCTTTTACAGACACCATACCTGACCTAGTTTTTTCCTTCCATCAACACTCTGAAACCCTCCCCAATCAATAATGCAATACAGACAGCAGTACAAATGAAAATGAAGTACACAGAGAGCTTCTGTGCACACGCGTGTGCAAGGGCAGCGTCTGATCCCCCAAAATGTCTTCCTGTTTCTGGTTCTAAATTTCTTTGAGAGTCCCAATGCTTCCACCATATTACAAAATGAAATTTATTAAAGCCTCTAAACAGCAAGTTTAAAAAAGCAGCTTTATGTCCAGTAATCAGGAAGATTTGGAGAAGGCAGATGGATTCCTTCTCGCCTGCTCTAAAGCACACATGCACCATCCATTGCCGTACTGGCTGATGAATAACCCACACAAAGGGAACCGTTAAGAGCCTGTTCAGCACCGACCCATTATTGTTAAACACGCAGTAAATCATACGCCTTCCACAGCAGACTCCAATTAGAAAAGATCAGAGTGACTAATACTACCCCGCTATAGCAAAGAATAAAGGAAGAAGTGATTGACAGGGAAGCGTACGTGAGACTATTTCCTGGATTTGCTGTCAAGTCCAAGTTAAATTTCAGTTCTATTAATAACCAATGGCCAAAGAAGAACAACCAACAGCAAAGGAAGCTTCAGAGTTATGTAAAAGGAGAAGTAAATTATGAAGGGAGAGAGATGACAGAAGCATCTTTTAAGGAAAAAAAAAACCTGCTGACAACACACACCCCCCACTCTTGAGAAACCTCCCGTGGGTTTCTGGTGGCAGCCACATCTTGTATAAACTACACAACGCTCAAACCCAAATACCAGATGCTGTTGGCCAAAGAATACTAATGATTAGCCAGAGCAAATGCGAGGAAGTTAATATACTTCATCATTAATTTGACAGCTACAAGATCTTTGTGCCCTGTGACATCTAGACCAACAACATGGACTCAAGGATGAATGAAAACCATCAAGGATGGATGAAGGCCAGGCTGGATGGGGCTTTGAGCAACCTGGTCTAGTGGGAGGTGTCCCTGCCAGGGCAGGGGGGTTGGAACTTGATGATCTTTAAGGTCCCTTCTAATTCTTAACCATCCTATGATTCTATGAAAACTCATCAGATTCATTAAAAAGGGATTCTAAGATGCAGACCCCTTACTGGGGACCAGTACTGATTACAGATCAGCCAAAAAAAAGACTAGTGAGCTCTGTCTCAAATCCACATATAAATTCTCTTCATAGATTTTCATTTTCAGCCAGTAACTGACTGTCTTTCATATATTACATGGGGTTTTACATAAGGAGTTTACACTGGCAGATTCCAAGTGGTGACCAGTCTTAGAGGTCAAAATAGATATGGTTTTGCTTAAGCTATTTTCAACCTGTTAGCAAGGGAACCAATGCTACCTAACTCACAAGAGAGCCATTACCATAATTTGGGGAAAACTGTTCTTTTTGGAGGCTTACCAGATCAGATATTTACCTATGATGTCGGAATATAATTTAAACAGCCAAAAGTAATAAAGTTGTGATATTGAACAAACAATCCCACCGGCAAAACAGAGGTCGAAAAATCCCCCAACAGACAACTAAACGAGGTCAGATTTGAAATGCTTGACAAGGAACATCATTCTCTGGCTTAACAGCATTTTCAGCAAGACATTATCTGCGTCCGGCACCGGACACGAGCAGAGAACAAAAGGCTTTTTCCTTTTAACTTTAATAAAGCAATGAGAAGGTGCAGCGGAGAGACTCGGCAACCTTCTGGTGTGCAGAAAACTCCAGCATAACCCCACATAAGAAGCATCTCAACGTGAAGAATTGTGACCTCCTTCCAGAGTTTCTCCATACAGAACACGCCCGCTGAAAGTACAGCTGTGAACAGCATCACTTGGCACCTGTGGCCAGCAGGGAAGTGTTAGGAGAGCATATGGCCCACTGGTTTCCACGCTAAGAGACATAGAAGCTCAGGAAAGAAAAGGAAAAAACAAAACAAACCCCCCAAAAAACAGAGCGGGGGAAAAAAAAACCCCAAAACTAAGCTGTTGAAAGTTCTCGCCAAACTGTTTCCAGACAGCAAAACCTTCCCCTCTGATATCACTAAACTTAAGATTTCTCATGTGTAGTACAAACTGAAGAGAAACCAGGAGACACCAAGGGCAGGTGGAGCCAGCACAAGTTTTCTCTCCATCCAGAACAAACCTAACCCCTGAGTGGAAGCTCTGGAAGGGAGTAATTCAGTAAAAAGTGACTTAAATTAGTACTGGTTGCCAAGACAGCTGGTGGATCTCAGGTTTATCTACATCACACCTCGCAAATTCCCTTCTTGGACATTAATTTTTCAGTTTCACTCCACAATTATAAGTTTTTTGGCTCTTTTATTAATGAAGGAAAGACTAATTGCCAGATCTACAGAGGTGACATCCAAGACACTGTCCTCTTCTCCCTCCATATTGCTACAAGTGCTAAAGGAAGGGCTCCCTCCATGACAAAAATTTATGCTACTGACAGAAGACACATCCTTTAGGAGATGTTTGTTCATTTAAGTATGTGTGTGCTTATGATGGCCAAAAGAACCCACTAAAAAATAATGAAAAAAAAAAATAAAATACAGCTGCCAAACAACTTTGACGGAAGCGTTTCTTTCACTCCTGAAAGAAAACACAGCAAAAGAAAAGACTCCCATAGAAAACCTGCAGGAGATCCAAAGAGAGAACAACTTGTTCTACCTGTCTTCTGGCAAAAATCACAGCTACAGGAGGCATTTTGTAGTTAAAAAGACAATGAAAATAAGACAACAGAAGCTCTGAAGACACTAAATTAAGACGGTTTAAAATTTCTCATTAAGGTTTCTAAACCTAAATATCTAGTTTTAGAAATAACTGCCTGTATCTTTGAAATGAGTAATAGTGAAATAATAATTTGGTAAGCAGTTGTAGAAAAATACAAACACAATGAACAGAAAATTGTGGTTAGTATAAAATTCCTTTATCTTAATTTTTTCTTTTTGTTGGCTGTATAGACACACTTAGGAAAATAAAGAAAACTCTTCCTTATTCAGCAGGCAAGTAATAGGCGGGCCAGTTCCCACCGCAGAGCTAGTGCTGGTTATTATCCCAAGTGAGTTTCAAATTAGGGAGTACAAACAGATGGATGATAATACTAAACCAGAAGTGAAATGATAATGAAACGTGCTTAATTCCTACCATCATCACAGGTAAAAGACAAATACAAAGCAACAAAAAAATAAGTCGAAGCGAAATGGGATGAATCATACAGAGAAAAAGCCACCAGACACACAGGCACACACACAGAGGCACAAATAAAATCTAAGTGCCATATAAACATCCAGTATTTCTCCTGGCACCTCTGACTCCTTAAAAGCAATGATGAAAAATAAGGTCACATCTCCCTTAAGCTAATGGAACCGCTATTCTTTCAGCTTCACAGGAAAACTTACCTCACAGAAGAGAGTGAGTTTGTCATCTGGAAGAAGTCCATTGGCCTCATCCAACAGAAAGTCTCTTCTAATAAATTTTTTGAATCCCCAGTCCTTGCCTTGTACGAATCGATACGCTCGCTGGCTCTCTGAAAGAAAGATACGGTGCTTCAAACCCCAGCTGGGCGACTCGCTTGACCAAACAGCAAAAGACAAACACCTGACCCCATCAGACAGAAAAGGGTTTTTTTTACCCACCCATCGCTTTCGTTTCTTCTCCTTTAGCATTCAGGATGGAGAATTTGAACTTTGCTCGAACTTCACTTTTTGGACAGCTCACCAGGAGCAGATAGAGGGATAGATAATCTTTACTTTCTTCATCCAGGCCTTTAGGGTTCACACGTAAACACCTGTAGAAGCAGGCAGTTGAGTGAGATGGCAGGAACGGGTTTTGGCAGGTCATCCACAGCTCTCAAAGAACAGGCATTGTAGAATTTTCACAATAAAACATACAGCAAACAAGTTCTGTTTAACAGCCACCGAACCCCCAGGAAATAACAGGTAGGTAAACAGAGTGGAACTGTTTGTTACAGTTAGCCTTATGCTACATGTCCGAGTGAGAATAATATACAGGCAGGAACTATGGGTAAACCAATTAAAAAAAAAAAAAAACCAAACATGGGGAAAGAGGAGAGAGGGGGGTATGATTTAAATTACTGAAGAGCACCCTAATGTCAACCGTCACAAAAGGAAAGAAATAGTAGAATGGAGGCAATGGATTCGAGGAAATCCAGAGAAATGGTAGGTAAAATTCCACAGGAAGCAACTGAAAGGAAAAATGGATTTCTGGAAGGTTGGTAGTTTCTCAAAAACATAATACCAGGGCAAAAAGAGAAGAATACTCCTTTGTGAAGAAAAAGTAGTAAGTGCAGGAAAAGGCTAACTCAGAAGCACTTCCATGACCTGAAACTTGACACAGAATCTAACAAGAAGCAAAAACTAGGCCAAATGACTAACAGCTCAAACACACAAGGACAAAGAAATCAGAAAGATCTAGACATTAGAATGAGATCTGACTGGGAAAGGTTACAAAGGTAAGTAATTTAATAACAAAAAGCAGTCCCAAGGAAAGCACAGGTCTGCCACCCAAAGGAAGGGAACACAAATTGTATCGCACACACACTAAGTTATTTAGTGGCTGATCTACCCCAATCTATAGTAAAGTGGTTTAAAGAAAAATGCTAAAACACTTAATATCACCAACAAGGGATAAAACAAGGAACCAGGTGTCCATGGATACACTAGGTCAGATGCGAGTCACAGTAGACACACATTATGACCAAAGTTCACTCTGAGTTACTGGAAATTACTGGAGGACTCAGGGAAGATAAGAAAGGTTTTAAAGG
This sequence comes from Limnodromus scolopaceus, assembly GCA_028565335.1. Lineage (NCBI taxonomy): Eukaryota > Metazoa > Chordata > Aves > Charadriiformes > Scolopacidae > Limnodromus > Limnodromus scolopaceus. The sequence continues at coordinate 6,499,996 of JAOXNO010000012.1, forward strand.
AAAGGAAAAGAGAAAAACATGTTATCTTTAAGAGGCAGGAAGAGTTATAGAACATTGTTACTTCGACTATCTCTGTGTTAAGTCTCTGAATTTACAAACAGCTGCCATAAAGAGAAAAGTAATACAGTAGTAATAGCCTTAACTTGCAGGATCTAGAGTGCAAGCAAAAATTATCTTTTCAACAGCATAGAATATTGGAGTCTGAAACTGGGAGGCTGAAATAGAGCTTTAATACACTGGCTGTGGGCTCTCATTGGCTTATAAGAACTTGTCAAAATAAACATTGGTCAAAAAACCCCAAACGTAGTACATTAACAATCCCCCATGGCATGTCCCTTCCAGCCACGGCCTCTCTTACTACTGATGTTTTCCATTATCAGAGAAGCACTGAAAACCATCAGATCCTCACATTGGTTTTGTGTGTTCAGACACTATGCTGAAGCAACAGTACTTTCTCCCTGTGCATATGTTCTACATTCAAGGAAGCAAGAACCCATGTGCAATACAAGTAGTTTTTTTTATGTATTTCCTCTGTTACAGAGCCCCAAATTCTTTCACACAGTTGTACAAACAGGGTGAACCTCTCTGCTCTGTTTCTTACCATTTGAGTTTATCGTTGGCTCCAGATGAAAAGGTTGAGCTTTTGATGACCTCCCCCATTTCTTCTCGGCAGAAGCTAAAGTTGTTTATGGTCCACATGTAGGAAAACTTCACCACCTTGATCTTAAAACAGAGAATAATAGGCGGTTTAGGCTCATACCCACTCACCCTGGCCATCTTAAAGGCAAAACCTGAGAACTTGGAAGTTTTACTGAGTCACTCGCGTGACAAATAAACCCCCCAAGCGCAAAAAACCAAGAGTCTGGAAATGGTTGGCAGTAACAGTTGGACCACTCCAACTTCTCCAACTGCCTCCACCAAAGTTCCGCTGAGGGCAGAGGGCAACATTCTACTGTTGCTCTGGTGAACGCTGGGTTTGCAAGAGTGACATCATCTGAAAATCCAGATGCCAAACTTGTTCTGAATAAACTTCTTACCACCGTTTCTAGTCACGTTACGTCAAGAATATCTCAGGACAGTGTGGACTTACCTGAGTGTAGCACCAGCTCTCGGCTACAGGTCCACTCGACATTTCTGCCGGAGGAGGAGGACTCGGCACCCTTGACATCGCCAGTTTGAAGATTAAACAGAATTTCACAACTCAGCAGAAGAAATTTATAATAATTGATCTTCACCCTGTCAGTCCCCGAAAAGAGAAAAAAAAAAAGCAAAACTAAGAACAAAGAGGAAAAAAAACTTCAGGAGGGCTGTTAAATCTTATGGGACACAAGTTAAAGCCATCACGCTTTCTCCCTCCCCCCAGCACCTTCAAAATATGATGTTACATTTAAACATTTTAAAGTGTTACCATATGTTTTCTGAAGAGGGGATATACCACCTCCACTCATTCTTTCAATATGCAGCTCCTTATAGGAATAAACCCAGCATATAATTTCCTTTAAGGAGTCCAAGACTCAAATAGGAGACTCCCCGCTTGACTTGAGATTTACTATTTTACCCTGAGGCCACCATTTCAACTCACTACTTACTCCCTATTTTCACCTTGAGAGTCTCAGAATATCAGAGATCAGGCTTGTCAAATGAAGTTCTTAATCTGAAAAAGCTACAGGTAGCAACATACAACCCAAATTCAAGAGCAAAACACCAGTAACATCAACAGAGTAATTTCCTATAGTTTAAACCCTCTCCTGAAGCTTGACTATTAGGGAAAGTGTTGGTAATGATTTCTCTACTTCAAATTGAATCCTTTTGGCCAGAGGGAAATTCTCATCACTTTTATGTGCTAGCGAAGTTCCCAACTGCTAAGTGCCAAATCAAATTGTCATCTGCAGAGAACATATGGGGTTAAAACCCCCGCAACGCACCTGAATGAATCCACAGGCAGGACTGATAAAACAGGCACCTAGTTACCAGCGGGGAGGTTTTAAAACAAAACAGAATAATCAACTCATCTCTGACTTCTGAGTCCTGATCCCTCAGGCAGATACACAAAATGTCTTCAAAGATGAGCTCGGAAACTCGGATTCATAACTCTGGCAGATACAAAAGCATCACATGCCTCACAGTTTAGCCTTCTGCCAAACGCTTTCTGTTTCTCAGGTGGTTATTTATCTGCCTTCGTCTTACTGAACAGGACACAAGAACTCCATTGCTGTTGGCTTTGAACTCCAACGGATTAAAAAAGGACGAGTTAAAGGCATAAAACTGTTATCTTGCAACACAAACTGCTTTAAACACAAAGGCTGATACTGAGGTTCCTTGGGGGAGAAAGGGAAAGCAGCGGGTCAGGCTCTTGAGGAAGGCCAAGTCATTAGTTGATGAAACGAAAGGGTAGAAAGTACAGAGAATATAGAAAAATCCCGAATACCTAAAAATCCCACACCTCAAAACAACAGGACAACGTTCACAACAAGCACATCAACATATATGCACATTATTCCCCCCAAACTGCTGTCAACATAATTTGGAGTCTTTAAATGGGGGGCAGGTCTGTCAGGAGCTAAGAAATAGGTATTTAACCCTATAGAGATGCGCATTTAACTCAGTGGAAATTTATTTCCTGGAGCAAAGCTCAGGGGCAAACAATTAACTCCGTAAGATCTGAAGTGCTGACAACCAGCACCAATGGAAAACAGAGTGCTCTCAGATAAAATTATTTTACAAACGTCTTGCATTTGCAGCTTGTGCTGTTCGTGTGGACTGAGGGGAGGGGGAAAGTGCTCTAATAAAAAGGGACATCAATATGCACTTTAGGTACTTGCTGCAGGTTTTATTACATTAAACTTAAAATTACCACAATCCCTCCAAAGAAATTCAATTAAGCCACTCTGTGTTATTCGAATTAAGTGAAAATTAGCAGAGATAGTTTTGCATATTTAGCTAACTGCCCTTCCATGGGCAACACTCAGTCTTGCCTCCGAGGACATCATCGAGGACATCATCGCTTCACTGTCTCCAGTCTTTGGAATCAGATAAAGCCTTTGGAGGACAGATAAAACCTAAATTCCACTACAGGCAGCAGGAAACACCTCCATCTCTCCATGGCTGAGGAAGGGATGCCTTTTTCCTGGTTTTTGTCTATGGGTAGAAGAGATCCAAGCTTTTTGCATCCCCTCGGGGCTCACAGAAGCGCTGCTCAACTCCACCCAGGCTCTCACATTGTTCTGGTCACAGCTATTTTTAATCGACACTATTCCAGTCATCTGCTTCATAGCACAGGGACACAAACTCGGAGAAAAAGGAGGAGAATGAGCAGCCAGGAAAAGGATGAATCTCACCCCCTCACTGACGGCAACCTGTCTCCGCACGGAGCAACAAGATGCTAAGCCTCATGAGAAGGCTTGACCAGAACAAAGTAAAACAAATAAATAAAACACAAGAGTGGGCTGTGAAATTAGATATTTTTTTCCTGTTAAAATTATAGTTTCAATGGTTTTAGTTTTTAACATCTTTCTACTCAAACTACTTGCAACACGGAAGTATTCCGGTCTCTTAAAATACTTCCTTATGCAGAGTGAGAAATAATGCAACTTTTATTTAAGAAGCATTAGAAGGATAAAGAAAAGATGTAAAAATAACTTACTTAAAATTAATTTTTCAATTCTTAGAAAGCATGACATTGTGGCCAAAACAGAGGTGCGAATTAAACCTCAAGACACAACAAAACAGGGATTTAGTCAAAGCCCATCACCGTGAGACAGGCTGGAGCTCCACGTGACCAATGGCTGGAGTCAGGAGCCTCCCATCAGCATCTTCCCAGGAATTCCGTGAGGCCACAACAGAGCAGAAGAGACTACTCAGTTGGAAGGGAGCCACAAGGACCATCTAGTCCAACTGCTCAGCCAATCCAGGGCTGACCAAAAGTTAAAGCATGTTAAGGGCATAGTCCAAATGACTCTTAAACACTGATGGGCTTGGGGCATAGACCGCCTCTCGAGATGGCTCTCCAGGAAGGCTGTTCCAGGGTTTGACCCCCCCTCTTGGTAAAGAAATGCTTCCAAATGTCCAGTCTGAACCTCCCCTGGTGCAGCTTTGAACCATTCCCATATGTTCTACCACCGGATCCCAGGGAGAAGAGCTCAGCACCTCCCTCTCCACACCCCCTCTGCGGGAAGGTGTAGAGAACAATGGTGTTGCCCCTCAGCCTCCTTTTCTCCAAACTAGACAAAGTTTGGGCCCAAAGCCCTCAGCCGCTCCTCAGAGATGTTCCTTCCAGCACTTTCACCAGCTTGGTTGCCCACCTCTGGACCCATTTGAGTACCTTCACATCCTTCTTAAATTGTGGGGCCCAGAACTGCACACAGTGCTCAAGGTGAGGTGGCACCACTGCTAAACACAGCGGGACCATCCCCTCTCTTGACCGGCTGGTTCCTACTGAGCTGTTGCCCACCAGCACCCCCAGATCCCTTTCTGGGGGGCTGCTCTCCAGCCACCCCTCTCCCAATTTATACTTTTGCCCGGTGTTACTCTGTCCCAGGTTCAGAATCCAGCATTTGGACTTGTTAAATTTCATCCCATTAACCATTGCCCATACCTAGACCCATCTGCAAGGCATCTCAAGACAGTCAACAGCACCTCCCAGTTCGGTGTCATCAGCAAACTCACTAATGGTACATTCAACTACTGCATCCAGATTGTCAATAAATATATTTATCAGAACTGGCCTAGAATCAAACCCTGAGGAACACCACTGGTGACTGGTCACCAGCCAAACCTTACTAAAATCCAGAAAGACTATATCCACTACCTTCCCTTCATCCACCAGGTGGTGACCCTATCATAGAAGGATATCAAATTAGTTAATAGGACTTTCCCTTTGGGAACCCATGCTGACTGGGCCTGATGACTGCATTTCTCTTTAAATGCCACTCAGCGGCACCCAGTATAACCTTCTCCATAATTTTTCCAGGAACTGAGGTCAGACTAAGAGGTCTGTAGTTCCCTGGTCTTTCCCCACACCCTTCTTGTAAACTGGGACACAGGCTGCCTTCCAGTCAGCAGGGACCTCCCCAGACTCCTTTCCTGGTTTTGGGATAATTACAAGGAACAGAGCCAGAAAGCCTGGATAAGGAACCAACTTCCATGGAAAGTATTTATCCACAATAAGCAGTTTTCTCTAAAATGACTTCTACTTCCAGGTAAACTGAAGCAATTAAGTATTTCTACACACACATTAGAGAAGTGGTTTAACAGGAAAGGCAATTACACAGTTAAAAGACTCCAGTGGGTCCTTCTTGAAGACAAATTGGTAAATTTAGTGGTAACACCTCCCTTTATGGCATGAAAATGAGGGATTAATGGGGAGGGAAAGAGGAGACAACAACAACTTTTAATGTTACAATGGCACATTCATCAAGCCTCTTGGAACACACTGAGAAGCTGAAGGGTTTCCTGGATGGAGGGCAGAAGTTAATCCTAAATTCCTGTACCATTCACTGGTCTCCAAGGAGCAAACTCCAGAAGACTGTAGCCATCAATCATATAATTGGGGAAGGAAATGGTTAATTGTGTGATAAAATTGAAACTTTAAACATCTACTTTCTGTATTTCAACAGGATTTTAAGACGTACCTAAATATTACCTCCATCTTACATATGCAAAGAAGCTTTAGAAAGCTTCTGTGATTTAAAGGCAAGATAAATGTACGAGCTTGAAATACACAGGACTATTTAATTTCCTCTGAGTAACTGTCACTTTTATATCTTATATCCTTTTCTCCCAGATGGCTTGGATAGGCAGGTGGTAATAAAAGTTATGACAACGTGCTAATAGAATTGCTGCATGCCAGCGCGTCGTTCGTTACGCTTTTAAAATGGCCCAAAAGGGACAAAGGTTCTAGATTTTAAAGATTTTTCTAGTATTTGGAAAATACTTTCAATCTAGTATGTCAAAGCTTTCTCCAAATGCTTTGCCAGGCAGTTAAATACAGTTAAAAAAAGATGTTGAACTCCAACATACCCCCAGCTCGATACAGCAATCAGCCATCAAATACTTGTCATCAAATGATATCACTGCTACTTTTACTGCTCTAGCAAGTCATAATGGGAATAAACAGATAATATCCATCACTGCCTTTTGCAAACATTATCAGTAAGGAAAAACTTGCCATTTGCCTTGCTTAGCAAGCACGGGAACAAAAGAAGCACATAAAAGGTCAGTGAAATATATCTTTAGAAGTGTCCTGTAGACACTGCCATGTGCTGTTCCTTTAGATGCTGCATCGCTCTTCTGCCGTGGACCAATATGAAATGTATTTTCCAAGGAACCACAGCTGACTTAAGGTAAAGTTAAGTTTCCAAAATCAGCAGGGCACCCCCGGTGTTTATTTGTTCATGAACACTTAATACTTCACCAGTTCACACTTCTTCACTAACGGTGCTGGCACCTCTGAACTCCGAGTGAATTAAAAAGCGCTGCAGGCAGAGGTTTTAGGAAAACATTTCATAAATAGTTTGGATATCAAAATTCTTTCTGGCGAGGAGAGGCAGGGACAAACTTAAAGTTACAGGCATAACTATCAAGTCACAGGAAACAAAATACAAAGTATTATCTATGGACTTCTGGGAGCCCATGTATGGCTGAGAGTATCTTACTTTCTTGGCTATAAATAACAAACAGCACTTGTCTCTGGACATACTTAAGATTACATTTAAGAAAAAGAATAATTCTCACCTCATTCACAACCACTTCCAGATGAAGACATTTTATCTAAGAACCAGAGTCAGACCAGGCCTTTCTGAAGCACAGGAAATGTTCCCTTGCCACCTTGTCCTCGTAATTACCTCCTGACTTCACAGCTGTACAGACATCTCAGCTCAAAACTTTATCGACTGTAGGAATCAACAGTCAAAACTACTCCGTGAGCAGCAGAGACCCGACCTGAGAAAGGTGGGGCATCTTAACAAACAATTCTAGAAGAAGCCTCAAAATTACTAGACTTTTGCTTAACAGCCTGTCAATCTCTACTTCTTCTCAAGATAAATCAACTACCTTTTAAGAAACCCAGAGTTTACACCAGAAATTTCCAAGTATATTCGTTTTCAGTAAGTTTTAATCAGCAAAAGACAACTTAGAGAATTCTGTAAAAGAAGCGTATTTTTAATTGTTTCAAACAGGGGAGTGGTTGCTTCTTGGACCAGAAACGCATCAAAGACTACCCAAGAACAGCACAAAGTGCGGAGAAAAGGAGCAGGACAAAGATAATTGGAGCAATAAAACAAGAGGATGAGATATGGAAGCACAGGAAGAGACCATTATCTTCCTGCATTCTTCAAAGCCTTGGAAAGGACAATGGAAGGTCTGAATTTGCTGCCATAAAGAAAGAAAAAGAAGAAAAGGGGGAAAAAAAAAAGAAGAAGGGCAAGTTAACTGCAAGAGCAAAGCAGGATGCAATGCTATCTAACTAGCAGATGAATAAAATAAGTTTTCAGATTTTAATGTATACACGAAACAGGGCGTTATACCACTCTTCCTGCTTGGCACACCACAGAGGAAAGCAACAATGGGCAAAGAATCGGGCAAAGCATTCCCAAAACCCATGCTAACGATCGCCGGGTGATGCCGATTGAAAGGTCTCCTGTGCTGCAGGAAATCTGGTCTAGCTACAAATGCAGGTTGAAAGTCAGGCACCGTGAATTCCAGAGGTTACACAAAGTTGCCTAATTATTAACACAGTAGAGTAGAAGAGAGTGCACCGAGGTAGCAAACAATCTGTACCAATACAAATAGACTAAGATTAGAAATCAACACTTGGGATTCTGTGAAAGTGACCCATACCAAAAAGCTACATCTTGAAAGGGAGCCTGGTTTACACAAGCGAGAGGCTTATCTTTCTAGAACAAAGAAATGTGAACAGTTCTACAAGAAGCCAATCTCTGCCTGGAAAAAACAACCCATAAAGGAGTAACATGAATGGGATCTATACAGCCTTAACCACACCTGAATTAAAGGGAAGAATAATTTATGTCAAAAAAAGGTGTCAGTGAATTAAGCTTGAATACTTTCTAAAACCCAGGAGTGTGTGCATTACATCTTCTTCTACTTTCTGCGCTCTTAAATCCAAAAAAGATCTTGCTTAACCTGTGCCCTGTTGAGTGCCACAAAAACTGCTGAGCTCAAAATGACACGCGGAGAGTTTCATTTACAATCTTCAGTCATAAGAGAACAGACTGGAAAATCAACATGATCTCAGCAGAGAGATAAAAGGAACGAAGGGGCATCCAGTGGAAGACGCGTTCCAGGGTAAAGGACCTGCAACTTCTCACCTGGGAAACAGAAACAACATAGAACCTGGTTTCCTTAAAATACAGAGCAAACGATCTCTCTCAAGAGTTGAGAGTGGTCCTGTTTTTCTCTCCATCCTTTGGCACTATATATCAGGCCTAATTCAGTTTGTAAGTTGTTCCCATTACACCATCAGTAGCATTCAGGAACTTGAATCCTTCCTTTTATTATACCCCAAAGTTGCCAAATACATTAGAGAAGGCCAAATTCCCGAGGTCACAACAGGGGCCTCTGGACACTGCATAGAAGGAAGATCTTAATTAACGCAAACACATACACCTTCATTCAGTTTATTTCAGAAAACTCATTATCAAGTTGGAACATCCAGAATTACTTTTTTTTAAGATGACAGATCATGGAGAAGTGAAGAGGAGTTTCTTAGAAAAAGCATTTTCAACACAGTCAATAAGACAGAGAGATAGAGTTATCTCAGAACGCACTGAATATTGGCAGCCCACTAGAACTCAGGAAGTAAAATTCCACTTCGAGAAATATTCCAAAACCAAGGGTTTCTTTTCCATTCTTGGAATGTTTTTCATTTTCTCCCTTAAACCAATTCTCCAGTTATAAAATGGGGCGGGGAAATAAAACAGAGGCTTGGTCACCTACAAAAATAATAATTTGTGTGAAACTATTAAGGCATGGGACAATTATCAGTAAAACATCAGCATTATAAGGAGAATTACAAGTTTTACCTTTATTTTGTAAAAAAAGAAACACCATCATTCTTTAGCTATAGACCATCTACCATCCCTTACCCCTCCTCCCCAAATATCAGCCGATAAAAGAGCAAACAGCTAAAACCAAACTAAAGAAAGAGAGAGGAAGTCGGTGGTAAGAAGCAGCCGAGAGTTCTCCAAATAACCTTTTGCTTTTATAAACAAGTGCTCCACTGAAAACTTCTGCTCTTCAGTCGTTAAGTTTGTTTGCCTCTTCTTTAACTTTCTACTTCCACCTTTAATCTTCTTGAGGCAAATCCTGAGATGCTTAAAGCTTACATCTTCAAAACTGTTTTTCCTCAGAAGTTAATCTTCCTCATAATTTTTTAATTCAGATGATAAGCATGTTAAAAAGAAATAAATCTCTTACTTTTTTTTTTTCCTCCGAATTCTCCTTTTCACCTCTTTGCTCTTCCCTCCTGCCAATCCACTCCTGCCCATTTCTCTCCTCTCACAAGGAAAAATATTATTCCAACACACCAGCTTCAGTCTTACAGAAAGAACCAGCCAGAGCAGACCTCGGCCTTCAGTAAGAAACCTAGTCTTATTTTTGAAAAGAAGGGGTTTGTTATTGCCTGTGAACGCTTTTATTTCAGATTCGCCCTCACAGGCAAGTCGTAAAAAAGTATTTTACAGCTTCAGTTTATATTTGTAGGGTAAATTGTTACCTGTCACTCGTCAAATAACTCAGTTGCCATTTTAGCAATTTTATTTTTTAAAAGTGAAACGTTTGCACTTTTGTAGCAGGTAAGTCATCTTCCAAATTAAAAGATAAGGCCATGAAAATGACTCTTTCCCAGAAAAACTTCCCAACATGCCAGGGAAGCCTCTGGCAGCAGCAGGGGGTTGCTCCCCTCCATAGACTGTTCATCTCTCTCCAGAGCGACACCCTGTTAGAAATACCTCACACCTCTAAAATCCCAACGGATTCCCGGGAGTTGAAAATAACTGGAAGAAAATGCCTAAGCGGTGCGACGCCTAATCAGGGAGCAAGCAGAAACTGAAAATTAAACAGGCCTGAATTTTTCAAGCCGCTGCGCTGAGACCCGGTACCGAGCAGTGTTGAAGCACTCTAATGGGATTGCAGACCTGACCTCTCGCAAACCACCAAGACTATAATCCCCTCTGGAGCCTTTTATTTATATCAACTTTCCAGTAACACAAACATCTGGTAGTCCTCACATAACATTTTCCAGTTGCCATCTTGCCTTAATATTTCTAAGAGCTTATCAAAACCAACTGGAGCTGAAATACAGGTTTTGCCATTATTAGTCTGGGAATCAAGCTTTCAAATAATCAATTTACAGATCACAACGCGTGGCCAAAACTAAGACATCAAACTACTGGATTCTTTCACCTCCTCGCAACGGCAGCACGACTTCAAAACCTTCTCACGAGGTTGTGAGAATTATTTTAACTGGCTAAACATAAAGATCATACGATTGCCAAATAAAACCAAATACAATAAATAAATAGAGCACGCAAACCCAGGTTTTTGGAAATGCATAAAAGGAAATCAACCCAACAGAAAGCTCACTCCAGGACTTATTTCTTGCAGATAATAAATAGCAATTACAAGCTCTCGAAAAGACTCCTGTTTACAGCCTGTCCTACCAGGTAACACTTCTCCAACACTTCTGTTTTTATCAGCAGGAAGAGTCCTTAATTTTCAAAGTTACTTTGTTTACTCTTTCCTCGGATCTTATCAGATACCAACATGAGAAGGAATAAGGAGAGGAAGGCGATAGGAATCAAATTCCAACCAACTTCCACTTCCAAACAATCCATATTTTCCTCAAAAATCAGCAGCTGTGTTTTCTATAAAACATATCACACCGACTTCAATAAGGCGTGATGGTTTTGCTAGTGTAATTTTAATAATCTTACTCACATTAACATCAAAAAAATCCCATCTTACCATAAATCACACTCTGAAAATAACACAATTATGGCATTCGCCTACACCCCTATTTGAATATCCTAACCATTCAAGACCAAGATTATCGAATTAATAAGACAAAGAGCAAAGAAAAATTTCAGCAGCTTAGATATTCTATATTTAATATGTTTTTAGTCAACAGGAAAAAAGACTGGGCCAGAGACACTATTATATGTCTGTTTCTATTAGTGGCACTTTGGAAGAGTGGCAGCAAGGTGATTTTCTTTCACCGCTTTCCACACTGATGTTGTAACTTGTGTTTTAAGTGCAAAAGTTCCAAAGGGAGCATCTTGGACACAGGGAACTGATTTGCTGACTTTTAATTTCAATTATACGTTCTGTGATCTTACTTGCTAGAATGCAGAGGTCTCCAAGTCAGAAGACAACACGTGACGGCAATTTTTAAAACTTCTGGACTCAAACACCTTCGCTGACACACTGTTCTCTCCGGGAACAAGCACAAACAAAAATCACAATCTAACAGGAAATGTTAAGAAAATCATCTGCCTCTCAAAAGCCGTAGTGACATACACTTCTCTGAATTTCATCTGCTGCCCACAAGCGCTTCTAAGAAACTCATCAAACAGATACGTGTGGCTTTTAAGCACAACTTGTTGAGGCTGCAAATTTGTGCAAAAAAAAAAAAAGCAGCCGGGGACATGAAGGCACCAATGCAGTGGTGTCATTTAACATGATTTTGAAATGACAAAGGCAGATCCTTAAGGTGAGGACCCCTAGCCTACAGCAACCTGCCTTCCATCCATCTGAGGAAAGTACTGTAAGTCTTCACCATAAGATAACGGATTCGGGGGGGGGGCAATATGACAACATTCTCTAACAGCCGGCATAGTTAATCCACAGGCATGATTCTAGCCATGTGAACTGAAAACTTTTCCATCAATGCAGTCAGCGTCTGTTCCAGGCTCTTTATGCAGCCACCCTTGGGAGGCCGCCAAGGCAGCCTCTCGGCATCGCTATGGAGCTGCTCCGGCCACTTCGCCGACTTGTCTCCACCTGCTCGTTCCGTCTCACTGCTGTAAGAACGGCTCTGAAACAGGGCTGTCATCCGAGCTCTGCTTTCAGACACAAAAGCAAATCCATTCTTTTAAAATAAAAAGAAATCAAAATTAAAAAGGATTTCTTTTAAAGAGAGAAGTGAGGCCTCGCTAGCTTGAGAATCTGAGCTGAAGAAATCCAACTTCACAGTCTTGGGGAGTCCCCCGCTAGTAAACCGCTATTAAAGAAAAGTTGCTATAAACAATTATGATCTGATTTATGATGTGTTATACAATTTTTCAGCGTTGAGCAAAGAATGTGGGCAAAACAGAAACTAAAGCCACACTTAAAAAAATACCCATATTCTTTAAATTAAATTACTTCATCTGATTGAGTCCCACAGGCAAACTTCTACTTCTTGTTTGGCTCTAAGATCATTAAGTTTTTCTAGACCATCTTCTCTGCCCATGCAATTTTGCTTAATTATCAGTTCTCGTTAAAGCCCTACCGGAGATACTCAGGTGTTATATTAATTTTGGAGATAGCTGTTTATTGGTAAATAGGAGGATCTAGCATGGAAAGGAGGGAAAAAACCCCAAGTAACTAACTACACATCGCTGTTAAAGTCCCACAAGTAATTCTGTGAGCTCTAGAAGTATCATTCCTGCATATTTACAGTTCAAAAAGTGTTTCTTGAAGTTCTGTTTGATCTCAGAAGATACAGGTGCCTTTTTCAGAACCATCACACCAGTCTTTTCAGATTGATGCTGGATAGATGTCACTTGCACGTCTGATGCCACACGTATCAAAGCGTTCCAACTGTATCTATATTAACTCAAAGGGTGGCACGTAAACCCCAAAGAGTAAGTAGTGATTCAGAGAAACTTAAACCATCAGTCAGTGTCCAACGATACCTTATGTGAGTTTACACACGATGCAACATGAAATGTTTCTGAATATGCAATAAATTTAAATGTTTACAGTTCTATACCTTCTGGTATATTTTCAGGAACAGTACTACTGAACTTCGGCATTCCTAAATATTTTAAATGCTTAAAATTTAGCATGCTTTCAAATGAATATTCTGACTTTTTCTCTGTATGCAAGTCTCTTAAAGCTGTGCACGAGGGCATGCTTTTTTGCTGGAAAATGATTTCTGTTATCAGGAGTTGGATCAATTTTTTAAAAGCATTAACATTACTGTATATGATTCACAGCCCAAGCATTACATCAGACCCAATTTAAGACGCACAACAGACACACTGGATTTCTAATGAAAGCCATTTTTAAGGTCCACAGTCATATAAAATAACCTATTGAAACAGACCTACAATACAGGCTAAGAAAAGGTGAGCTGAGATCTCGGTATGCAAATTTAAATGCTATTTTCTGTAGTCAGTGCATCTAAAGTCACAAGTATCCGACTGGCTTCTACTACATCAATGGCCAAAACTGTATCTTCAGTCAGGTATTTAGTGTTGGAGTGTTTATTCCCTCCCATGGTCTTGATTTTATAAACTCTACAGATATCTAAAAATCCACAGTTTTAAGACCAGCTACACCGCACAGAACGCAGCAACACAAGTCCTTCCTGTAGCCGAAGAATTTACTCACAGTATAAAAATGAACTCCCAAGTCTTTTCCGGGCGTTCGCTACACAGTCAGAGGCTCTGCATTTTTCTGTCCTAAAAATGAGGGGGGGGGGGGGGGGAGAACAAAAAAAACCACAAATTAAATTTCATTTGTGCTACGTATTTTATTTAATTATAACCAACGCACAA
>JAOXNO010000012.1:6545709-6556153 GCA_028565335.1 Limnodromus scolopaceus
CAGGTTGGAGGGGGCTTGGAGCAACCTGGTCTGGTGGGAGGTGTCCCTGCCCAGGGCAGGGGGCGGCACTGGATGGGCTTTAAGGTCCCTTCCAGCCAAACCATTCTATGATATCTCTTACTAGCTGGAAGCACGATGCTTACACAGAGAACCCAGGCTCTCACCTGTGGGATGAGCCAGCACCAAGCAAGAGGGAGCCTACGTGCCTCAGTTTCCCCCAAGGAACCACACTATTGCTCACTTCCAGTTTCAAGGAGGCCAAAAGAACACCTGCAAAGTCTTGGATGCTCCAGCAGGACTACATGAAAACTCAGTGTATGCATCCATTCATTCATCAAAGAGCAGAAATTAAGATGCACAACCTTTCCTGCCATAACCCATTGCTGGCAGGACCCAAGCTCAAATCCAGGAGCTCTGGGCCTGCCTAGCTCCCACGAGGTGGCCAATGTCATCAGACATTGCTTCCGTAACGATAGCTGAACTGTGATTAACAGAAAAGCTTTGTAAATATGACCAGTTTAAGTTTTTATGTCAGCAGTGATGCACACAGCACGATCCCATCATGGAGAAGACGAACAGCCAAGTGTCCCTCTAGGGAGGGGACACACAGCACATGCTCTGCTCGCCCTCCCCATCTCTTCTATCGCACCCTGGCCGACTCCAAACTGGATGGGCTCAACCCCTTCCCCAGACACGCAACCCCCCTCTTCTGCAGCCCCGTCCTCACCCTCGCACCTGAAAACAAGGTGTTATTGCCCAAACCCAAAAAGGCAGCAAGAAAAGAGGCAAGTTCAAGCCAGCAGGAAAGTCTGTTTGCATTTCGTTTTGATTAGCCATGCAAATTACCACGCACATTAGAACCAGCCCTGTGGCCTCCTGGCAAGATATTAAGGCCATGCACAGCTCTCTGTTCCAGGTGCTTTGTGTGCAGAGATTCTCTCCTTCCTCCCCAAAATGAGGGCACGGCAGGCAGGCAGTGAGTTAACCATCCGAAAACCAGCCTCAGAACTGTTGAGGACCATGTTGTGTTTGCCAAATACCTCTGTATAGGAAGGTGCTGCGGCACCCACGGCAGCGCTGGGACTGGTCCAGGGACACGGCCTGTTAAACACATCTTTTTATCAGCTAAAATACCATTTGAGCGGTGGAATTCCGAGCTCTAGGTGAGAAAAGGGTAGGAACAAAAAAGCCACGTGGGAGGGCAAGGGAAACATTAGTCCTTGCCTGCCAGCCCCACCTCGCAAGGTCCACACGGCATTAAAGGCTTATTGTCTTGGGTCCAGCTGGCGTTTCAAGGCACGTTCTCCGCTCCCAACAGTTAACAGCAAGTCAGCTACCACTAATTCTAATTTAGAAACTCGTTAGTACGTGCAGCTTCCTCTTCAGAGCCTCCTTGCCCCCACAGGCGATGTAACTCGTGTCTCTATTAGGTATGACTTCAGCCATCGCTTCCTCTGGCGCTGCTCTCCCCAGCCAGGCTGGTGGCAGAACCACCAAACACCACCGCAACGGGGCAGCCCCTCTCCCACGCTGCTTTCACAGCTCACGGCTCCCCCCCAGAGCTCTCCAGGAGACCCTCTTTGATATAAACGCCCCTTCCAGGGCAACTGGGGTCACCTTCCAAGTCCAAACCTTCAACAGGCCAACAGTCAAAACCAACCTGAAAGGACCCCGAGAACAGACAGACACCCCCGAGCGCAGAGGGGACATGGCCTCCTAAGCTGACAACTGCATCAGTTGTCCATGATGGGTGACAAACACCTAAAGCTGTTCATGTACCAACAGCAAGAACTTGACTTTTCATGAAGGACAACCCCGTCACCGAACAATTCCCTTTGTTTTTAAGCAGCGCGGAGAAGCCCGAAGGGCACGGGGGCGGCTGGGAGACGGGGGCGGCTGGGAGACGGGGGCTGCCCCTCCGTAGGGTGCAAAGGCTGCGTGCACAGCGTTTCAGGGAAGAGGAGGAGGAGGAGGAGGAAGGCAGATGAGAGGCGCCAGGGCAGGGTGGAGCGTCCTGTTTACGGCTGGGTGCTATTATCATCCCTCTGCACCGAGCCCACTCAGCAGCCACCTGGCCACCAGCTCTGGAGCTGGGCCAGGGCAGCTCCACAGCTGAGAAGTGACAGGTTGTGGAGCTTTTACTTTTTCCGTGACAGTAAAACTGCCACAGATAACAGAACCCTCTGCCGTATCTCCAGGAGACATTTGACCGCCCCCAGCTGCTGCAGGAGGCTTTCCTGCAGCCACCAGTTAGAGACTGGTTCAATGCAGGCCTTTAAAAGAACATTTTCAATGCTGGAGTTCCAGATTCAGCGTCCCTCGTCCTTCCCAACCACACCGACATCAGCTCAGAGCTTCCTAAACGCTCTGCCTAGGCCACCCAGTCTCTGCATCTAAAAAGAGAAAATAAAAGTCTTAATAAACTTTTAAAAATCTCCGGGATCGCTTCACAACGAGGAACACTTACAGCTGAATCACAAAAACCCGACGGCAAGCAAAAAACTGAAGTTCCCATTACTGCTTTCTTTAGAGCTGTAAAATTTTCTTCCTTCCCTCTCCAGAGTTCACTCCGGGGAAAGCGACCCTTTCCTATCAGAGGAATGTTTAGAAATTTAGGGACACGCTGTTCAGACACGGACGTTTTTGGAATATGTCCCTGCAAAGGTCTATCTTGAAGTGATGAAGCATAAAATAACAGTCCCTGTTTAAATATAATCAGCTTCCAAGTTAACCATGGAAGGACGGGCTGCAGGAGGCCTCCCCGGGCAGGGAGCCTTCCCCTGCTCTCTGCGATATCCAGACGTACTCAACAGGTTTGGGTGCAGTTTCCAGTTTATTGGCTCAAGCAAGATTTTTTTAAGCTTTCAAGAGAGAAATTTGTCAGGGAGAGTTTAGCCGAGATGAAACCGAAGCAGCTCTGTCAATAACTAACTTATGCAAATATCTTCCATCCCAGTGTAACAGAAAACACTGCTAATTATTTAAGTTCTGTATCAGCTTTCCCCATCTACACCCTTTAATGCTCTTGACAACGCACCATCTCATTCAGATGATGTGCCCGATTCAGGGGACGGGGCAGGGAGATAACAGAAATGCCTAAATTCAATTTCTCATGGGTCTCTCAAACCACAGCAGGACCCTGTGACACAGAACCATCTCCCTTAGTCAAAATATTCACACCAACCCAGGCTGCTGGGTGTGTATCAGCGTCCCCAGCACCACTTCCTTGATCTTTAACATCTTCCTAGACAATCTGCTGGGAGATCTCTGTACGAAACGGGTTTATTTTGCACAACAGCTATTCGGATGCAGCTCAGGTGGCCCGAGCAGAAGGGACACCAGGCTGTGGTGGTCACCAGGGCAGAAGCTCCTACAGCAAGAAAAAAAAAAAGCCATCCTACCAGGCCAAAGCACTAGAGTACCTTACGGGCATCTGAAGGATTGGGCTTAATGAGTTACAGCTCTAATGACAGTTTTGGTGTGCAGGTCTTGGCCACAGCATCACCCTGAGCTCACTGGTTCTGGTCCAACACAGCAAGAAATCCAGTGTCTTCCCTTCTCTTGAGGGTGGTGAGAGCCTGGCCCAGGTTGCCCAGAGAAGCTGTGGCTGCCCCATCCCTGGAGGGGTTCAAGGCCAGGTTGGATGGGGCTTTGAGCAACTTGGGTGGGCAGGACTTCCAGAGGGTGTCAGGAACAGAGATCCACAAACCACGTCAAGGAATTGCGCTTCATCTAACCTCACTCTGCAAGACAGCACTTGATCAGAAAAATGTATCTCCTCTGAGAACCAAAAACGCTTTAATGGGGCATTTCCAGCGCAGTGCTGAGCAGCGGAAGCATTACTGAAATAAAGATCAAAACCGAAGCTTCAACGTTACAACCCGTTCAAATCTCATTTCAATTTCTCTGCAGTTTCGTCACGGTGAATCACATTACCCTACAGGTTGTTACCAAACAGGACATAAAATTCCCAGCAGAAGCAAGCTCCAGAAATATAACTTCAGTTTTTATTTCATTTTTTTTTTTTTTCCTCCAGGTGAAGCAGGTAAAGGAAATGGTGTGCCCTGACTGCAGCCCTGAGGAAATGCGACAGGATCAGTTACTTTTGTACAGTCCCAACCTTTAACATAGCAAAGACTTAATCTTTCCCGGGAAAGAATCGCCGTTTCCCAGCGCTGTGCCCTTCCTGCAGCCTCTCCGTGTTCAGAAGAAACGTGAAGATTTTAAGAAACCATCCTCGTCACCGCCGCAGCCAGCCCAGGCACTTCCTCACGCACCCCAAGCGCCGCTATCGCCTGCTGCGGCTGCAAAAGCGCTCCCGGAGAGGACTTTAATCTCTCACCCCATCTGAAAGCAAGGCAGGATTATGCAAGGAATAAATGCTTTTGCTGTGGGAATCCCAGAAAGCCTAAAAGGAGATGAACAGGCAGTTTTACTCGTTCCTAATGAAATTTAAAATCCTGTGCTTTGTACGCTGCAGAAATCTGCAAACGGGCTAGAAAACAGAAGTATTTAACAGGAATTCACAGCATGGTCTGAGTGAGCTACTAAGATGGGAATGAAGGAAAGATCAAGAGCTGGAGAGGTGCTGGGATGAAAGTTCACAGAAGCTGGAGAGAAAAAGAATATCATCTCCACAAAGAACTACAACCAGGCCATTTTAAGTGGAGAAGACAAGGGGAAGAGCTCAAGCTTGAACCAGAAATGGAGCAGGAGATCCAGAAAAGCCACCAGAACATCATTACCCAAGGTACCAAAAGGTACTACAAATCCACAGGCTGTAAATCCCCATCACCTGAGGGGTCTCCACAAAACCCCGACCAGAAAGCGAGGCCCAGCAGGGCTGCAGAGAAGATCTCCAGGACAAATGTGGCAGCAGGACAACTACAAACAATCCCTGGAAGCTGGACACAGGCTGCATTTTCTAGGAAAAAAGTATCTCACTTTACCCCAAAAGCAAGAAAAAAAAGTTATATTCAGCAGTAACGCACCAGGGGAGAAGAATGCAGCAAGACAACCCGTTGCAATTGATACGTGTGGGGAGAGAAAAAGAGCAATCTGAATGTTAAGGGGCTTCAAAGAGGAGAATGAAACTGGAATTTTTTGGCAGATAAAAGGGTAAGGATACACACAACCTTCAGCTCCTGCAGAAGGAGCTACATCCACAGCAGTAACTTCTGGCACCGAGTCCTTCCACCTCAAGTCTCTGCAAAGGAAGTATTCTACATCTCTTTCTCAATATTTTCAAATTATAATCCCTTTGCCTTTACAGAAGATTTACAACCGAAGGGAAATTCACACCCATGCCAGGATGGGATTTCATAGCTCTTTGCTCATTTCAGTAAACATTAATACAGAAATGCAAAACCCTCAGAGCACTGAAATCCATTGCACCTTCCGGCGAGGAGGCAGAAGCTGTGGTTAAACCACACTCCCCTCATGACTCTTGCTCAAACCGTACTCACACAGCCCAGGACACCCCAAAAAAGTACCTGCTGTTCCCAAAACACAGCCCTTTAAACAAAAAAAACCAAAAAAAACAACCACCCACCAGAACCTTTCTCTGCTTCAGCCTTTGACCCACACAGAAAGGAGCACCCACCGAGGGGGGGGCACCAGGGAAGTGGAAAATTGAATGGGAAAGAGGGTCCTACGCCAGGGTGGGGAGGTGGACTCCCATCGGACACCACCCAGCGATGACTTGCCCCACGGCCTTTGCTGAACCGGCCCCAAGGGCTTCATCGCTGGCCCTGGGAGAAACAAGGGAAGAAATTCCAGGCTTTGTAATGACTCCCCTGGTTACAAGCTGCACTGAGAGTCCAGCTGGAGAGAGCTGCCCAGCGGCCACAGCATCTGCAGATATCATAGAAGGAAATTAACAGGGGACACTGCACTTCAAGCTGCCTTTTTTTTTTTTCTTCTTCTTTTTGGACACAGACATCATTAAACAGCAACTCCCTCCAGCTCAAGGCCTGAAACTGAAGCTGAACACCCAGTTGATGGAGGAAAAGAGTTGAACTCTTCACCTTTAACTTACAAAGTTTGTTTTTCAAATGATAAAACAATCTGAAGAATTTCAACATCCTCAAAGCCTTTGGTTGAAGCACACATTTCCTACACCCAGCCTCATGCGAGGCAACAAATCGGTGGGACCTTCAAGCCAGCCGATTTCCAACTGGGATCTTCTCACCCACCGACACAGACTGGGAGCTTCTGGACTGGCTTCATCCTTGGAAATTTAAGTAAGAACTAGGAAAAAAACAGATGGGCAGGCGGCCTCTCCTCAACAATAAGAGCGGTTTCAAAACAAGCAAAAACTTGTTCAAACATTAGATCTTTAGGACTTGTTCACTTGGCTCCTGGAGAATACAGATGACTAAGGTGCTACCAGCATCATCCGTGTCACCCCTATCACAAGAGTGAAACCCAAGCAATGAAGACAGAGCTGTGGGTTTGGGTTTTTTTTCCCCCCTTTTTTGTTAACCCTACTTAAATAAATTCTTGATAAGCATCGAGGAATCAAGATCACTGCGTAAGGCAGGGCTCTCGCTCTCAAGATGAGAAACCTTCGATTGGAAATCTTCCAGTGCAGATAAAACAAAGTAAAATGAAAACAGAGCAAGACATCCTTGATATTTCTACCATTACAGACAAGGTGGAAAACAAGGAAAAAAGGTGGTTTCCTGTCCTTTATATTCATATAACTACATAAATCACATCAACGCTTTATGACAAGCCCTCCTCCTGTGCTCAGAGTCATCTTTATGGCCAGTTACAGTTCAACCATCTGCCTGGATGGCCCAACATGAAGCGACTGAAACAACTTTACAGCAAGGAGAAAAAAAAATAATAAATAAATCACAACATCTGATATACCTTCTGATGACCTTCCCAGTGCCTTTTCTAACTGGGAAGCAGGATACCAAAGCTAATATTAGCTCAGGGTTACAGCTGGCCTAAGCAGTGTAAGCACACATTATGCATCCGAGGGTTGCACACAGCAGCCTCAGGCTCAAACATGCCAGGAACCGTTCAAACTCCGTAATTCCTGTTCCCCAATGCTTCCAGCCTGAAAGGATGGCACACAAATTATGAGAAACTGAGGCAGGAGGAGGAGAAGCAGCTTGCCCGGAGTCATGCAGCAGGATCCAGGCAAGCATGGAACCAATTATCTCCCGTTATTTTCAAAGAATGGGCTAAACCACACAACCTCCTTTGATATTTTCCTCATTTCCTGTACAGTCAACCCTGCATTATCAGGTGGTTTGAATGGCAGCACCACAAGCTTAATTTTTAATGCAAAAAGGCTTGTTTCATATAAATTCCAAGCGGGAATATTTTTACAGGCTCGACACTATTGGTCTTGCTTGGAGATCTTTCTTGTACAACACTATTCCCGGTACAACAGCAATTCCCACTAAATCAGTTTTGTCATCTCAAATGGCAGGAGCCACGAGCGAAGCCCCAAGATCAGCTCGGTGCAGTCAACGCTGCCATTGCCCTGGTATTTCAACATCCCAGCTTTGCATAAAGAGAACTCGCTGCACTTTGGGGCTCGACGTTATTTCTCTCCCAGGATTAGGCCATGTGCTTGGTTTTTTTTTCCTTCGCAGTCAGACAGTAAAACTTATCCCACAGCTGGCCCAGAACTGCTGCTTCTCCACACAAAGAGGTACCCGGGTTCCTTCAGTTCTCTACTCACCCAACAAACGTTGAAAACTTTGCTACTGTCCATGCAATTGTGTCAGATAAGCCCCAGCTGAAAGAAAAATTCACAACTAAAAATCCACCCAGGATAAAGTACCCAGGAGCTTCTCAGTTACTCTGGAGCCTTCTGTTCTAGACGGGATGGATCAAACCTCCTGCGCAGTCCCATCCCTTCCCCCTGCAAATTTGTTTTTCAGTGTCATCTCCAGCATTTTAAAGCAGGGAAAAACTTGTTTCACCCACAGAATGTCAACACAAGTCAAGATTAGTTATAGATGTGTCCTTTGTTTCCCCTTTCCCACACCCGTATCCAGAGGCTAACAAACTGGGAGCAGCAAGTTTAGATTGAAGGGATGATCCGTATCAGCTGAGGAACTGCAATACCATGAATGGGCTCCAATTACCCTGCCAGAAACTCGTTCTACATTAAACAAAGCCACCTGCAACGCTCTGCCTCCAAACCTGAGCCACGTATTGTATTCAGCTGTGTTTTGCACAAAGCCTGATTTGATTCCATAGGACAGAGGCAGGATTCTTCCCGGTTAGTGCAGCAGCAGGACATCTTCAAGGTTTTCCCATCCCTCAACCCAGTCCCTACATGATTATTTTTCCCCTTAACCCCTTCATTCTCTCAGCCTTCTTACCCACAGTAAAACCCTAAAGGCAAAGGCAGAATGACTTAACAGTGATGAAGCCCAGAATTTGGAAATGCAGAGCTTGTCAAAGCAGCTGCTTGCACAGCGCAGCTGCACAACCTTCCCATGCCAGTGCCCTGCACCCCTCCTTGGGGGGGCTTGTTTCTCTTTTCGGGGGTTAATACCAATGGATTTGCTGCTTCTCCTGAGACACCCCTTCTCCAAGACCGGCTTTTTCACTTCCAAGCTGGGTACAGGATATGAACATTAAGAACCTGTTCCCTCCCCCCTTGTTCATTTGCTTAAGCACCCCCTGGAAAACTACAGGTGTTAAACGGCATAAACAAAAACTCAAAAGAGCAACCACCACAAACATCTGGGCCAGTGTTTCAGTAACGAAAACCTTTATACTCATCCCTCAGGACACAAAACCCCATCAGATATCAACTGCTAAAGCAAACACAGCACTTCTGTTACTCAACTAATACGATTGAGGTGGGGGAGGAGACCCCTACACTCATTATGTGACACCTGCAGCAAAGGAAAGAAGCAAAAAAAAAAAAAGTGAAAAAGCTCTGCTGCAGCACTACCACGTAGGCAGGGATCTCACAGCACTTTCAAGTGGTAACCGGGCATTTTTATTCCTAAAGAAACCATTTTCATTTTGCTAAACACACAGGCTCAGGCAGTGGTGTCTATGAACAGTGTCCCACTCCTCTGCCTCTATAACGTATCCCAGGCCCGGGTTTAATTTAGACACTTAATACAGCGATTTGGCAGCCTGTTCCCTCAGGCTCTCTAGCAGGATCCACACGGCAAAAACAACTGGACATCTCAAAACCAGGCAAGTTCAGCAGGGAAGCAACAAAATCCCATCCAGATGAGTCAGCTCAGCCAACAGTAACTTCCTGAAAAGTTAAAAGGCAGCACAAAATTCGGGCTGTAGGGGTGGTGGATTTCTTTGAATTCTGGTGAAAAGAGACCATCACTACAGCTTTGGTTTCATGGAGGGTTCATGTGAAACACGTGAAGTGCAAGACACGGCTCTTGTGAAAGGCATTCATGAACCTCCCCAAATCAACCATATAGGTTTACAAGTGAAGACTTGCATCTCTGCACTCACATGTATGTATGTATATATTTTTATATATATATATATATATATACACACACCTATGCCTCTGTCAATGATAAACAGGCAGTATTGGAAGCCAGATGGGCACCTACCCCTTGTCCCCCCCAAGAAATCTACTCGAAGACTGCTGAGAAGAGCAGTTGGTAGGTAACCCCCAGCGAAGCCATTCATCCCATCTGATCCCGACACCTAATTTAGTAAGTGCTGCACTGATGGAGTTTGCTCAATTAGTAACATTGAGTTGAGGGTGGTGAGACCCTGGCCCAGGCTGCCCAGAGAAGCTGTGGCTGCCTGACCTCTGAAGGGGTTTCAAGGATAGGGCTTGGAGCAACCTGGTCTGGTGGGAGGTGCCCCTGCCCAAAGCAGGGGGGTTGGAACTCAATGATATTTAAGGTTCCTTCCAACTCTAACCATTCTACAATTTTATGAAATGACACAACTTTGCTTTTCCACCATGTTCCATCCTCATGCTCTCTATGTACGAGCCAACTCAGACGACTGACGACTTACCCGCTCATGATCACAAAACGCTACATTCACGCTCCACAAGTTAAAATTTGAGCTGCAATTTCAATAAACCTATTATTTTCTAGTGTCATATTGAAAAAAAAGAGGCCTATAGACTTCTCCAGACCTGTGATGTGTGATGAGAAGGGGGGTTACACCCGAGCAGTGGATTCATGGGCATGGAGACACAGGTCCCAGGGAGGCTGAAGTCTGGATGAGAACATGGAAACTCTCCAACCAGCACCTGCTTCCGTGTGGGCTTTGGAGGAAAGAAACGAGGCCACAACCAGCACGAGCACTGCCGTTAACTGATTTAAACTTCAAAGTCTCCACAAAGCTCATCCCACCCCGGAGAACGTGTAACCGTGTCAGTGTCACAGCACCTGGAGAGCTCTGGCCACCCCAGCAGCTGCCTCCGAGCCACCTCTCCTGACATGGAGGGATGTAGCAGGGACGGGTC